>OY735254.1:11109112-11254336 GCA_963457715.1 Argyresthia albistria
GAGAGGGGAGTGAGGAGGGGGGGAACGCCTTCAAAGTCTTCGTGAAGGACTTTTGCAAGGAAGTTTCCGAGAGGAAGAAGGTATGTCTTTGTAATAGACGTGTTTTGTTTGTCCATCCATCATATGCAGTTTGCTACAATACTGGTAGTCTGATAAAAATTGAATGATTTGCGTAATCTTCTGCATTAGAGCAGGAAGATAAAAAAGTGATTTGAGCTAATGTCGAGTAAACTTCAACGGTTGGCCTTTAAACCTTCTGCTCGTTTTCCTGGCCGAAAAATAAAAATGTTTGACATTAAAATTAGGGGAAGTTATGCTTTCATCACTTACAATATATATTTTCAGACGTGGCAACTTTCATGGCACCCTATAGGGCGCGTCTTACTGGTAGTCAGCACATCTATTGTTCGCTGTTGTTAGTTTGGCCACAGACTAATAAAGAGTTAGGTTTGGCTCCCGTGTGTCCTTATCTGATCTAACCGACGGATGACAAGCATCGCTCTAAAGTGGCCGCCATACAATTTCATTTTTGTCTTACACAAGACCGACATCATTACTCGTATGAAGGCAGTGGTTATGATGCGAGATGCGCACTAACTTTTGTAAGTAAGTACTTACTTAGATTTATTTATTTATTTAAATAAATTATTTGTGTCTTGACAGCAAGAGCCAAAACTACACAAATTACCTACATAATAAAATACAATAGGTATAAACAATAGATTTACATGCATTGCGGATAAAATAAAGAAATCACAATAATTAACCAAGATTCAAAATAAAAATAATAATAAATTACATTCCAAATTAAAATCCACAATACGTAAATCGATTCATCAAAATCCAGATCATAATTAAAAGATAATTTGACATTACAGTCATCGATAGGATAAATAAATATAACCCATTAATATCCCCCCCCCCACCGGGAGGCCCATGTGCAGGTTGGGGGGTTATACGACTACAAAATACTTACATATTATACTCTATGTTATTACTACCACAGAACAACTAATAGTAATATGCTAACTACTATATTTGAGATTGCTAGTGTCAATTTCGACATAAATCCCATAGCGCAACTGTCAAATGTAACGCGTAATCTGCAGATCACGGATAGAGATAGGTTATTGGGATCGGCCGTAAATGACGACTACCACCCTGTAGCGATAGTAGCCGGGAGCTCGGGACCCACGTGTCATCCAAAATATGGATCATCCGAGAATGTACGATAAATTGATTAGGTATCGCATTGATACATGGTCAGCACCGGGATTCAACCCTCCGTCTCCTTGCATGAGAAGCAGAGGTGAGACCCACTAGACCACGGAGCTCTTTTCATACTTTTTAACCGACTTCAAAAAAGGAGGGTGAGCTCAATTCGGTTGTATGGCGTTTTTTTTTTTTTTTAATGTTTCGTTACATCGTACTATTTATGAACCGATTACAAAAAATATTTCTTTGTTCAATAGGGAAGCCCAATAGTTTGGTCCTATTTTTTGAAAATCAGGAATCGGTCCATTAGTTAGGTTTCTACATGAAAAAATCAATCTGATTTTACTTGGATACATCCAGATTTTTGTGAATTTTCGGTGTTTATAGTCACAATATATCCTGGCTGTTAGGATCGCATATTCGTTTACATTATGTAATACTTTCACTGTCAGGTATACAGGGTGACATTTAATTAGCTGACCATATTTTGGGGAATGATAGTACCCATCATTATGAACAACTTTCCCAAAGAAACATATAGTCGCAAGTGAAAAGAAATTTTCGTCCCCAGTACATTGCCCCAATCAGCAGATTTCAAGTTACTATGGGAGTCACAAAACATTTTTTCGTTTGCGACCATATGTTCCATGGGGAAAGTTGTTCATAATGATGGGTACTATCATTACCCAAAATATGGTCAGCTAATTAAATATCACCCTGTATAGACGACACTGTAATACAAGGGGGGAGGACCAAGCAAGTATTAAATAACTTACACCGAAGTTATATCGCATTGCAATTGCATAGCACTGTAGATCATTTATCCGCGCCAACTAAGTGAAATCCAATGCTCCATGCATCCATCGGTATGGTAGTCGACAAGTTGATATGCCTTTGTTTTAGGGTACCGTAATTAATATATCATATTAACGAACGATCGATATCAGCGTGTACATCAAAGTCTTAACATATTAGCTTAGCTTATACATGTTTTGCCATTATTTTTAACTCGTGTAAAATGTTAATAAATTGTATCGAGATATTCCGAAAAACTTATTAACCTAGGTGTTAATATGTCGGGTCTTAGTATGTCATCGCCAGAATTCAAATGACAAAGTGATTTATGTAGGTACATTATTTTACAAAAATAAAAGCTACGGCACCCCTACAAAGCCTGTAAACTTCGCCATTGTTATCAAATATAAATTTGATATCGCTGACTAAACCATGACGTTCCAAATATATGATCCGTTTTTCGATCAGTCCTTGTTTGATCGACCCCGACTTTGATCGTGCCACTCAACTCCCATCGGCCAGTGTTTCGCCATCGACAATCATCGAAAAGTAAATATCTTTAACATAATATCTACTTATAGTTTTTCAACTATCTTTTGCCATTTGAGTGACGTTTACAGGGCGTCATTTCTACGCAACTTAGTGCAAAGAACCTGTCGAAAAGCGTTAGACCCACCTGCCACTGCGAGCGCAAACATCCTTGGAAAAAAGTAGAGCAAAACTTTCACGCAGGTTCGCATCCAGCGCTGATCAAATACCCATAAGGATTTTATCGTTCAGTATAAAACATTCCGTGTTTCTTTCTGTCCCGGCTACTATCGTTGACCCCAAACTGAGGTAGAGTGCGCATCCGAGTAAAGGCTTGCCGGTGCCTCTCAGAAACGGTGTCCTAGGCAAAAGCAGCCTTTAGCAAAACACAAATCGCTCGGAATGACGAGTATTATTGCTGTACGTTTTTTCACGAGCTTGTTTATCACGAGTGTCAGCGTGACTTCGCTTTCCCATAAACGTTATTTTATTAATTTTGCTCGATAGAAAAGTCTCCTGAAGTTGCCAGAAAATCTGTCTGTCACAATGTTTTATTTTACAATTTCGCGCCGCATCTGAATTTGTGTTCTTGTTATTTATCTAATCATTATAAAAATGGCACAGTATGGTCCTAAATTAGACTTGCTTAGCTCGGCTTTAACCTTTTTTTATTATTTAATTTCCTCTAAAAATAAGTTAAGGATGAAATTCTAAGTTCAGATTGCCTAGGGCCCGCCCTTAATGGTTATTTTATTTTATTATTTATATACACTTAGAAACGGAATAGATGACACAGGTGTGTGTAGAACGCAAGCTTTCATGTCGATCTACACGCGCACGCACGTTACAAATCAGATTTATCTATCTACATTTCGGACAATAGTTTAGTCGGGCTCAAACAATACGAAGATTTGCATAATGTGTCTCTTATTATTAGAGATAAGCATGATATTTCTATCATTATTCTGTATGTGCTTTGTGTGGAAGAAATTCGAATAAGAATGTGCATCACAACGATTCGGTATCTTACTTACCTACTCATTTACTTACCGGGAGAGGCACAGCTTGTGTCTCATTTGACGACCTCTGTGGCGCAGCGGTTGTGAGTTTGCCTACCATACGAGAGGTCCCGGGTGCGATTTCCGGCTGGGGTTAAAGAAAAAAGAGCAGGTCCTGGATGTTTACATGTTTGTGATGTCGCTGTTTCTGGTTGCAACGGTATCCTAGTGTATAGGTAGGGACAGAAGCAATGTTGTGCCTCTATGTAAATGTTTAATATCAATACACAATTAATACAGTAGTGATTAGTGTCACATAATAACTACTCTCGAACGAAAGTCAAGTTTAGGTACAAAAAGTCGCCTTCTGTGAAGACATTCATTTTCCCGCATGCGAAATTGAAACTTATCGTATGACACGAGCGTTCATATTCTACTAGACACCGCTGACAGCAACACAGGGTTGCGACTCGCACTCAGTTGTTTTCGGCATCAATGTCTGGCGCACGCGCTCCGAGAGCCGAGCGGCGACCTGACAAATTCCCCGCGGCGAGGCACACCGGCCATAGATTTATTCAGCGGAGTGACACCCCCTGTCAGTGTGTAAACGTGAATGTGTTATCGCAGGTGGATCAAAGCATCACGCCATGGGACGCGTACAGCTTGGTGCCGCGAAGGCCAGTGAGCGAGGGTGGCGGCGCGGCTCGGGCGACCGCGTCCGATCTGGCAGAGGTTCTGTCTGTCGCGCCCCCCACTACAGCTTCCGGTAACTACCTCAACTACTTACCATAGACTACCACTACCATAGACTAAATTATACAGGATGTAACAGAAAGGTGTAGTCATATTTTGAGGGGTTCTAGAGGACATCATTCTGAATAACTTTTACTGTGACACCGATTTGAGAGCAACTTTATTTTTCATTCGTCCATACGTTTTGGCCCGAGCGGTCAGCGGTATGGAGATGAAAAAAATAAAGTTACTCTGATCAAATCGGTTTCATAGAGAAAGTTGCTCAGAATGATGTTGCTAACAACCCCTTAAAATATGACTATACGTTTCTGTTATACCCTCTCTAATAGGGTACTACAGAGCCACCAACTTAGCTGTGGTGGGACAAATTGGAACTATAGTCTGTTTGCGTTAAGAAAATAGTGAAACAAGTGAAAAAAGACCAGTGACAATGATGTTTCACTATTTTCTTAACGCGAACAGACTGTACGTGTACAGCCTTGTCATCAGCCATCAAACAGACTAAATGAAGAACACCAAAGAGTTTCATTGGTCTGAGAAGACTACTAAGACACTAGCGACGCTACCAACTGAACAGCTAAGTTTGTGGCATTGTACTTACTGTACGGGGCCATTGTTTTGGCACGTCGTCGTCTCGGGTCTCGTCTCGCTCTCTCTTTCTTTCCCGCCAAGTCAAAAGGCTGCCACACTGACTCGACGCGGCCCCGCTAGGTGTGACATGATGGTTCATGGTTTCTGCTATTAGACTAGGCTTGATAAAAAAAATTTTTGCTGGCAGTTCCATGTATAATATTTTAATATTTTATTTTTTCAATTTTTGTATAAAAATCGTAAAGCGGTTCACAGAATACATCTACATAACAAGCTTCAATTGTGTAGTCCTAATAGTTTTTGGAATAAAGTTGCTATGACATACGGACCGACAAACAGACAGACAGACTTGACGAATATAAGGGTTCCTTGTTGCTGTAACGGAACCCTAAAAACCTTCATTACTCCATGCGGCGTTGGACTAGCCCCCTGTCACGCAAAACGGAATATCGAGTAACTACCTAAAAGTGGGCCAAACTGTGCCTCTTCCACCCGTATGCAAAAAGGCATGACGCTAACTGCAGCCTCACCCATCCGCAGGTCTCAGTACGCGACGCTCAGACCACATAGACGACATCCTGTTTGCCGAGTGGCGGCGGCGCGAGAGCGAATGGACCTCCCTCCACCGGGACGAGGCAGCCGTCAAGAACCAACTGTTCGAGAATATCTTCCAGAAGGTTCTATCCGATACGGTACACGAGTACAAGACGGACGTGCTAGGCCTGATCTCCGAAATGAAGCATGTGTAGACTGCGTGGTAGTGGAACTAGGGCCGGCCGTGACCTTCAATCGCACGGTCACTGTAGTCGGGGACTGGGGCTTCGAGGATATAACGTTCCTGGTTATCGGAGTCTCCGGGTGTGTGCTGCTGGTGATTGGGGTGCAAATGTTGTGTACCGAATTGTGCCCAGTATAGTCATAGAGTAAAGTGGCTGTTGCGAAGCCTGTAGGTAGCGTTTTGCTAACAAAAATTTGTACAAGTATACGGATAGTAGAACCAGACTGCTATACATATTGTTTCGTTAGATGTCAAAACCAGCCAAATCACCCCCCAAAATTTAATTGGTTTGGACTTGATTATAAAGGCGTAAGGTTGAAAATAAGAGGGCGTAAATGGTGAGTTTTGAAATCAAGTGACATATTTGTGTCGTCTAGCCGTAAGCCCCGCTATAAACACCCGCTTATTTTCAACCTTACGCCTTGGTAATGAAGTCCAAAACCAATGATAATGTTGGGGGTTTTGTAGCGGGGTTTTCGCCTAGACGACACATTATGCTCTGTCCCGACCCGTTATCCGTATGCACCTTGCACAAATGTTTATTAGTAAGACGGTAAGTGTTCTAGTATTCTTTAAATTGCCTTGAAACTTATTTATTACCGAGTGTAAGAGCAGACCTCAACAATGTTATTTTGTGCTGGCCAGTTCAACATAGGTAGCGCTTTCCATGACATACTTGAATAGATATCAGCGGATGATAACTAAATATATCAATGGTTTTGTTGATTAACGAAAATCATGGAATAAATTACTTAATTATGTAATGGCGTAATAAATAAAGTATATATTCTGTTGTTTACAGTACGTTTCTGTGTTTTATTTTATAAAATGTGCACGCAAGTCTTACTTTTTGAGAGTAAATTACTCTAATTTATTCCGGAATAGTTTAAAAATATATATAATATATCACATAGTCCTTCCTTATTTACCTCTTAACTCAGATTTAATACTATTCCATTTAATAATACAGTTTTTAATAATAAACAGTAAATGCAATATAATCAATGGTTATATAGTTTCAGATTACGACTACGCGAAGTGATGTAATGAATATTTTATTCTCATTCGGAAATTTAAAAAGAAATACACTTATTTGAAATGAGTCTGTATCTAAATGTTATGTTATTTGCAGTTGCGTTTGCAAAATATCTACTTAAATATTTTTTCGACTACCATTCAAGGTACTGATGAATGTTAGGGGAGGGAGGGGACCCATTTCTGTTTCCGTTGGTTATACTGAGGTACCTAAATACTTAGCAAAGAAATCACTGATTGGCATATGCTCGGATGTTCCTCAGATTTCAAAAGGGTATCTTTGCAAATGTCTGAAATCAGATATTCATTACATCACTAGTACAGAGACATGACTTATGCGTTTGTGTGAGTGCTTCCTTCCATATTAAAACTTCGACGAAATGTGAGAAGTGCTTATGTAAGTTCAGTCAGAATGTATTCATTTAATTATTAATTATTCAAATTAAATTGTATAGCATTACAGACTAACCAATGCGCTAGACAAATACAATAAACATTAATTAAATAGTATTCCATATTCATGTCTAGTAGCCCATTGGTCGGCCCTGTGCACGCACACAATCGCATTTATCCGGTCTCGCCTTCATGCCGGTACACACATGCACTATAGTTTTTTATCTGTGTTAATTTAGTTAAAAGCCAAATAGTAAATTTTTCTTAAACTATTTTAGAAACACGCTACAACACTTAAATTGTTATGACTTAAATAATGAGATACTTCTTAATCTTCCTATGAAATTGTTACAATACAAGTGTTTATCTCTATAAATAATTTGATAACATTTAGGGCACGAACATTTGCCGATGCACGATGTCTGCTGAGTCAGTAAATTGTAAATTAGTGAGCCAGTCACTAGTTCACTTTATAATGTATGAGTGGCATTTAGTAAATCCCTATTTGATTTAACCATGGCGCTTAAAAACTAGTTAAAGTTATTGGTGGTGCCTACTCATTTACACTGCTACAGTTAATGTGATGTCACTGTTTTATTTCAATAAAGCTCTAGATCAGAGACTATATTATATCCAATTGACTGCGCCAGGCGGGGGAATGCGGCTCGCCAAACGTTTGTTGAATTCAACAAACGTTCGCATACGCAACCTATGTACGATGACGGGCCGCCAGACAGTTTCGCAGCGGCTGACCAATCACAGCTCTCTTACCTCGTCCCCCGCCGCCCGTAAATTGGTGAGTTGTGTTTCAAAGGAAAATGTACCTATGCGCTCTCCACTGGATAAGTGCTCCCTGCCCTAGATAGTATAATATTCTAGTCAAATAGTTTCTTTGCCCGATTGCAACAAATCTTAGACCAAGATGTAACTTGGTAAGTCTGAAACATTACGCCTGCTTTTTGTATCAAAATTACCGAGATGACTGTTAGTAGTTCCTCTAAGGGGCGGTTTCAATAATCCCCGATAAAGATAAATCATTTGCAAGTAAGTCTGTAAAATTACATATATTTTGAATCTTTCACAGAGTTTATAAATGAGGATTTGGATTTAGAGAAAAGACAGCAGTCAGCAGTTAGACGTCAATAAGCGTTAACAAAATATACAGGGGATTTGGATTTAGAGAAAAGACAGCAGTCAGCAGTTAGACATCAATAAGCGTTAACAAAATATACAGGGTGTATCAGAAAGGTGAATTCATATTTAAGGGGTTGTTAGGAACGTCGTTCTGAGCAACTTTCTCTATGAAACCGATTTGATCAGAGTAACTTTATTTTTTTGCTTCTCCATTCAAATCAGCTGACCGCCCGGGCCAAAAATAAAAAAATATGTTGCTCTGATCAAATCAGTGTCATAGTGAAAGTTGTTCAGAATGATGTACTTGAGGAACCCTTAAATAGGACTAAACCTTTCTGTTACACCCTGCATAAGTCTGATTACATAACCATCAGGATGAATAAATAATGGCCGATTTCACAACGGTCCCTATCTTTTAGGGGACACTTTATTACTTTCCGAGGCCACCTAGCGGTTGTTTCGATTTGCCCTTAGTGTAAGGGTCATCTAGATTCCTAGGGGACCCCCTAAATATAAGAATCCGGCCACCGAAACAATCGCTAGACAGCTAAGTGTCCCCTAACTGTTGGTGAAATCAGGCATAAGTCACTTATAGGTTAAGACTACTCGTATATACAGGGTGTTTGGAGTATGGTATGGAGCGACAAATTTTTTGAGGAGTAGAGGACATCATTCTGAACAATTTTCACTGTGTAAGTGATTTGATCAGAGCATTCTTTTTACATCTCAATCTCAATACATTTATTTTTATCTTTGTGCACTAGGACTAACCTCTCAGCACCAGCTTTCCTGTCCTGCCGAGGTTTGCTGGTAGAAATCTCTCTTAAGAGATAAGCTCGCCTTTGCGCACTATTTGTTAATTAAGTTTTATTATTAAGTTACTGTGTAATAAAGAATATGAAATACATTTTGGGCCGAGCGGTTATCAGATGATTGTATAGAGAAGTAAAAAATAAAGTTGCTCTGATCGAATCGGTTTGATAGTGAAAGTTGTTCAGAATTATGTCCCTAACTCCCCAAAATGATTTGTCGCTCCATACTCCAAACTCCCGGTATAAAGGTAACCTCAGCCGGTACATTCAGACAGACTTTAAACACATTTGTCTAGATCGAGTGGGTAATTAATTATAATTAATTATTTTTTCGTTTTAGAGGCTGTTAAGCAAATTGGGCTGTTTACCCAAATGTTGCTGTCCCTGTCTTGCTTGCTGGCGACAAGTCGTCTTCATTTGTGGTCGGCTACGAACTTCCACATCATACTTCGCAGAGGCGCGACATTTAGGGCCATATCTCATAAGGGCACCAGTCGCGCCAGCAGTGTTCCTCAACCGACTTGGCGGTGGTTGAGCCACCATGGTGTCCTAATGAAATAGGGCCCTTAAGGTGGACGCGCACCTAGACGCGCCGCAGGAGCCGCACGCGCCGCAGTCATCGCATTTTATAAATCTATACAGGGTGTAACAGAAGAATGTAGGGGGTTGTTATGGAGACCATTCCGAGCAACTTTCACTATGAAACCGATTTGATCAGAGCTACTTTATTTTTCATTGCACCATACGTTTTGGTCCGGGGCGGTCAGCAGATTTGTATAGAGAAGCGAAAACTAAAGTTGCTCCGATAAAATCGGTTTCATAGTGAAAGTTGCTCAGAATGATGTCCCTAACAACCGCCTAAAATATGACTACACCTTTATTTTACACCCTGTATATGAAATCGTATGCAACGCCGCGCATCAATCCGCACGAATCGCATATCAGTAAAATGCTTTATGTATACTGATTCCACCAGCGCTTGCGGATGACGTCATCAGCGCATTAGATGCGTGCGGCGCGGAAGGCGCGGATGACGTCATCAGTATTGTGTACATGCGGTGCGTTCGGCTCCTGCGGCGCGTCTAGGTGCGCGTCCACCTTTATTCGCCACCATTAGCTTGCCGCGTTTTTTCGCGGGAGGAAAGTAAGGGACAGAGGTAGAGCCCGTCTAAGCTGAAATGACGTGCCCCACTCCTTAGTTTTGTATTTACTTGTCATACAAACCCAAGGAGTGGGGCGCGTCATTTCAGTTTAGACGAGCTCTAAGCGCTATATCCCTCACTTTTCAGAGCATGATTTAATCGTCAGCCTTCAGTATCGACTCGAGTGGGTTTGGTCCTTTTCGCCTTGTGTTTGATGGTATCTTGGTAGCTTCGGCTGAAAATAAAAAAAAAGTTATTTATTTAATACGCGGTCCTACATCGTCTTTACACGGTATGCTTATACCCAACACCCCAGAAGTTTCACGACTCTAAGCTAACGTAGACTTCGCTCCATTACTGAAGATTATACAAACCGGTTGGGCAAGTTTACAGATTTGGTAAGTAGGACGCAAAGCAATTCATTTGAAGCACCATACTTACTGCTATGCCCCTGCGAAGCCTGAATTATATCCAGGCATCCCAGCCACTCTGTGATACTGATCTTGCTGTCGTGGTTCACGTCGCAATACCGGGGCAGCTTGCGGCCACACCTTCGTAGTGGCTCCACAGCAGCTATGAGCTGGTGGAAGGCCTTCCACTCGCGTCGCTCCAGGGCCTTGTTCTTGTCCTTGTCTAACATGACGAAGGTCCAAGTGGCTGCTTGCTCTTCCTTGGAGGCGCCCCAGCCGCTGTGTCTGTAAAGTTTATTTTTGATTACAGACGAAGATAAAGGTATCCGTGTTACTTTTGCTCTCAATCTGGTAAAAGGATAGTAATGCAGTCTTCTGTAAATGATAGTAAAGTTTAAATGGACGGACGATTAACCAATAAACAGCTGTATTATTTATCTCAGATACAGATCACAATGTCTGTCTACGGGGTTCCTTTAATGTAATGTAGTTTATGTTAGCCGCATGAGAACTGGCCGCGAGACAATAGAACGAAGCGTGAACTACTCGCTTAGTTCTATTGTCTCGCGGCCAGTTGTCACCATCTTTCTCTTCCCACCTGACCCTAAGCGACATAGAGAGGTCACGTAGCCAAAGAAACTTGGCACCGACTCAATAAATGAGAGAGTCGTATTTACCCAGGAACGGTGCCGTTGGTGGAAGTCGTCATCTTGGTCACAAAGTAACTGATGAGGTCATGAAGAAACTGCGTCTTCACGGGTTCCGGACAACCTGTCATTGAGGTAAGAATATATTTTTAAACGGAATTAAGAATGCAGAGACATGGTGATGGTACAGCTAGGTACAGGCCTCCCGTCTCTCTTGTTCCCACACTTCCACGCGGCACTCAGGTGCTAACAATCTTGGCGTGACCTGTACTTATGCTGTTACAAAATTTGAGTGCCGCATCGTCGTCTACATAGACGGTGTAATCTTTTCTCGACGGTGAAGGCGGAAACATCGTGTGGCAACCTCTCTCAATTGGCGATGGTCTAGCCTCCCGTAAAAAACCTGGGCGCATCGTGCCTCCCTCTGCCACCCCGTACAGGAAATGGCGTGACATGACATGTTTTCTTTAAATCGTGCCTTTACATCGCTTGGCCTTTATGTCGCTTCTTACCTTTCATGGGACTGTTATGCTGCGGCGCGGAGTCACAGTCTGGCCGTCGGTCCTTCACCGAGGATCCGGGTATCGGCTTCCCGGTGTCTTGATGCACGCACCAGCAATACGGAGTGGACCGGTAGCACTGCGCCCGCGCATACCGGCCGTCGCCCGTGCACTCGGGGACGTACAGCACGGCGCCGCCGGCTTTCTGAGGGGCGGCGGGACGGGTTGAGCAAACAGACGGTAGGATGCGTTACATTTTAAGTGCGCTGATGAGGACTTGAATGTTTCGGGATCATAAATTCGTGAAAATTCGCCAATTAAAACAGAAGACTTTCGCAAAAGTAGGATTTCTCGCAAAGCGTTACCGTGGCTTTTATAAGCAATGTAAGTAGGTAAATACTTTCGCGCAGAAATTGTTACCGTGTCAGAACGAAAACCATCGCAGAAACAAGAAGTTTGTAAGTATCTAGGTATTACCACAGATACTTACTATACGTAATATTATATCTACTAATACAGATAGACACCTAGAACAAAATATGACACCGGCGTAAACTGAGATGCTACGGAAGCTTCTTCCATCCACCATCGAAAAATTGCAAATACCACGAGATGGCGCTAAGATATATAGGATTTATTATAAGATTAGCGCCACCTAGAAGTATGTTAACTGAAACCATGGCGTTTATAGTACAAATCTTACTCCTCACGCCAATTCTTTTTTACGAAGGGTTATTAATTCTAATTCTAAATTGTAAGGGATGAGCACTCTGTGCTATTACTAACTAGTTAACTCTACTACACATCGGTATTTTTAATTAAGAATGTTAGGCGCGCGCTGAATACATCTATCAAAGCAGGCAAAAATTCATATCTTGTATATCATACGCACTTAATAAGTTGAACATATTTTGGGGAATACCTACTATCCATCATCATCGTCCCTCAGTATTGATCCGATCAGCTGATTACAAGTAACTTAATAATATGGAAGACCAAAAGAACTCGATTGCGACCATGGTCCTAGGGGAAAGTTGCTCATAATGATGGGTAGGTACTATCATTACCAAAAATATGCCCAACTACTTGAAAGTCATCGTGTTTATTGCCCAAATATGCCTTAACCCTCTCGTCGACACATCTTACCAACCTATTCTTCTCCATTGTTCGTTTGTTCGACCGGTGTGCGTCTGAGAGTGACCAGTTAAGCGTCACCGAGGCCATGACTGAACGCTTGAGCTTACAGTACCTGTTCGTCGAGTCCAGCTTGCCTGTCCGTCAGACAATCGTTGGCTTCGTCTTCTCGCCGCGCGTCAGACTCCGACGCATCCGTCGGGAAGGAGTGTCGTCCGATCGACGGGAGAACTGACACGGGAAATCATAGTTATAGATTAGAGAGTGTCTAGGATAAGTATGCCCCTAAAGTGTGGCGCGCGAGTCGCAGACTCAACCTAGACGCGCTCTAGGTACATTGCGCGTTAAATTATCTGCGTCTGGGCGAAGGTGGGGAGTGGGGTAGGGGTAACCTCTTTCGCTCTCACCCTATAGAAGTTTGGCGCGGGTTATACTGTATACTGTACTCTACGATACTGGAAACACTTGCCTTGGCTTCACGTGTTGTTATGCAAATACCCGGCAAAGTATTACTCCCAATCCCGACTCTTATTGCCAGAAGGCAGTCTTAGAATTTTAAAATATTAGAAATTTCAGTTGGAGGCGGTTAAACCAACATCGTGTTTCATCTCAGGGAATCTATCCATCCATAACGATTTTGTTGACCTGCGTGAAAATACCCCAAGAACCAAGTTTCAAAGTTAGATCGTACTTACGAATCAAATAAGCCCAAAGCCTCAAACTCGATAGGTTCAAAAGTAAAAATCCCACAGTTCCGTTTACCACCGTCAGCTCGTTTAATAAAACTCAGAACAAGTACAATTCTCGCAAAGGTTCTTCTGGATCTTAGCGAGCTCTCACCCCACCTTACTTCAATGGAGAAAGAGACGTTAAGCTCGATTGCACATTTTCGCGGCATATATATAGGTACCTGAGCTGGGGTCAATGGGCGGCTGCAGGTCTTCCTCGCGGTAATCGGGTTCAGGGCCTGGCGCTGCGTCGTCGTCTGCAGTCAGCGCGATGAAGAAACGGAGAGAGACTATATATTATTATTATGTTTGCACACGTGATGCTATTTTAGAACAGAATACCTTGGGCGCAAGTAGGAGCCATTATTTGACAATCGGTACTCATAGGCACCAGTAGCATGCCGGGCGCGGCTCGGGTTTTGTTGTCTCAGTAAAGGACAGGAATTGTTGTCTTTACGTCGCTCCTGGTCCACGCTTTTTATCTATGGCCACTACGATGCTCTCACGATGCTCTCAGAACAATCGATGCTCTACGCTTTGCGAGCATTGTCGCTACGGTGCTAGAAATAATTTTAATTTAAGGGGAATATCTAATATATTTTTTTTAGAAGAGCTGGCAGAAGCATCCAACAGTTGCATAACATCACATCACTGGATTCTATTGTTTTAACATCCGTTTATTAGGTTGAAGGTGTCACGTATCCGAGCGACGTAAAGAAAGTGCAATATGTATAAAACTAATGGTGCGTGCGTAGCATAGGACCATAGGTATTACCGCTAACCAGGTACCGCTCAACGCATATTTATGAAATTCAGCACGATTGCGGCGGTATAACTTCCTGGCAATCTAGGTGTTGGCCTAATTTTGGAAGTAGTTTTAAAGTAAATGTACATTTTAAGCACACTACTTTAATATTTTCTGAATTGCAAGAAGAGCTTTCACAGCGAACAGAAACATTTACAGCAACAAAATCAACATATGAGTGAGAAAGCAACTTATTAATTAAAACATGCGTATGGAGTGTAGCATTGTATGGCTGTGAGAGCTGGGGCAAATGAAATGGAGAGATTGGAAGCCTTCAAATATGGTGCTGGCGCAGAATGCTAAAGATTAGCTGGACTGAGAAAAGAACAAACGAGGAGGTCCTAGGAATGGCTAAAGAGACCCGAGCCATCAAAAGAACCATAGAGAGCAGAAGAGTCAAGTGCTTAGGACATGATATATTGAGAGAAGAAGGACTCCTCCTTACAGTAAATGAGGGCAAACTAGAGGGCAAACGCCAACGAGGGCGTCCCAGAGGGAAATATACAGATCAACTAAAGACTTGGAGCAATAGTCGATCGTACCAGGAGATGAAGACCAAGGCCCAAGACAGAGAGAACTGGAGGTTGCTGCAACGACAGGGGACGACAAGACCCCTTAATACATGATGATGACATTAATATTTCCGGGATATCTTCTGTAGTTTCAATAAAATTAATAATATAGTTTAATTTGAAAAAACCGCGCCAAAAACACTGTATTTCTAATGGCGCCTCGGTCACATGACTCGCGTGACGTCACATGATCATGAGTGAACGCCCGCCCGCCTCATTATGATTCAGTCAAGCAAATAAGTCAGTCAGTTCATTAAATATTCCCCTGTAGCCTATTCACTAGAGCCATACGATTAAATAAATAGTCAAGCAAGATGTCAGAGACGAGCGTGTGACGTCACCAGAAAGATAATCGTCAGTCAGAGCGGTTTCGTCATGTTTTCGTCAGAGATTATATTTCGATAGTTTTTAATTCCTGGAATCCGCAAAAAATAAACAAATTTTACTCTAAAATATAATTAAATGTAAGTAGATTTCTACGCTACTAACTGATAGGATTACCATATTTTGTCGAATATTTTTAATGTTGTCCATGTTGAACATGTCACCGTAATATTGTAAAAACCGCCAGATTACAATCCAACGAAAAAAAACCGTTAGATCTGTCGATAAATTTAAATAAAATCGACAAGGTTAAGCATTTATCCTTTTTTTGGTCGCTCCACTACCGCGGAAGCCAACACTAGTGAGCACGTGACGACTCCACTTTTCGCCTCCACAAACTTTATGCACATTAGCTCTACCTATTCACTGGTAATCACCTGCGTGAGAAACAAATGTGAAAACCACTGGACTACAGAGCACACTGATTCAAGTGGTTTATTATCTCGGCCCTTGCCTAAAATCGCGGCCTTGGCAAGGGCCGACACTATTGCCGAGACCGAGACCGAGTCGATCCCGGTCGGACCTTAGCGGCTACTTACAGTCCGGCGCGGGCGGCTCGGGGGTGGCGAGCAGGCAGGCGGCCCACTCGTCTCTGGCGATCATGCCGTTGCCGTCGCCGTCGCAGCCGCGGGCCCATGCGCGTGCGCAGCGCTTCGGCTTCACCACCTGGGGGCAGCGACACCGTTAGACTACACCAGTGTGCTCAGCTCAGCATACCAGTCTTCGTCTCCCAGTTGACGTCGGGAAGACTACTTGCCATGTGTCAAACAAGGCTCGGTCGTCAATCTCGGACAATTTATCTTGTCGGGCCAGAGATATTCCTACTCTACCACGGCTAACGTGACAGTCCGAAAAGAGATTTATATTTTTTTTCACGATAAGGGCATTTCTTCTGTTTGGCATGCTGCCCGTTCTTAATAGTGTCTCTGTGTCACAGCTTTCTTAAATGAAAGGGCCATGATGATGGATAAGTTACTGATTTAGTTACCAAAATCAGTTCCATTGTAGCCTAGAAAGCTGTACTAAATATAAGGTAATAATCATCTAGGTACCTTCTTAATGAGCCTCCTCAGTCCCCTATACTCTGTCTTGTGCAGCGTCCCGCTGCGGTCACGGTCGAGTTCAGCGAACTTCCAGTCAGCAATGCTGCGCGGCTCCTGTGCGGCGGATGCGCGCGCGCGGGCGTACTCCCCGCTGAAGATCTTGATGAGGTTCGCGTTGAAGAGCGCGCGGTCGGCGCGGGAGCAGCCTGGGACACGGCTTTGAGTTAGGCGGGCTACTCACATATTGGCAAGAGATGGTAGATGGGTTTTTGGCTGAAATAACTGGCATGCGACATCGGCGCCGAACTCGCACCGTTTGTGGGTGTCACTTCACCAGAAGGGTGCAACGTCTCTACTTTTTCCAAAGAGACAGGCGGACGGCAGCAAGAAGAACCGGGAAGGACCAGCCATGTGGGGATGCACAGAAATAGCTGCGGGTTACATGGATAGAACTAACCCGTTGGATTGATCCCCGCTGAGTGAGGTTGGGCGGAGGTGGGATATGTCCTGGCAAGAGATGGCAGTCATGGTGGCGGCCAAGGGGACTTAATCTGTGGGAAGTCCAATTGCCTGACGTGACCACCCTACCCTAAGATCATTAATTTGACGGGATCTCGCCAGCTTTGCTTGGCGAAGGCCGGATGAATATGCCCAGGTCGGTGAAGGTAGGCTAAGCATGATGATCATGCACGATGCACTTCATCATGTCGTGTATGCCGCGAATTTAAGACGTCGGAACGAGCGGTATTATACAAAAATATTAATATAATATTGACGTTGACCAACCTGTATGATTTTATGGTCAATAAAATAAATACTTTGACTTTGACTTGACTTCGGCCTACGCCGTTAACCATGTACGAGTGAACTTTTGAGTAGGTAGTTCTGAATTTATAACAGAGATTACCTGTTGCTATCTACTTACTTCTTTTTCGCTGGCCTCGAGCAGATGACCGACGTCGCGTGTGAGATTTACCTGAAAATTATAAAAAGTTTACAGTTTACTTACTTGGAAAAATGCAAAGGGAACCGCCGATATTCAAGTGAAGTATATTCTTCTGTCAAAAAATACCGTTGTTGTTAGCATTTTGATGGGCCGGTGGTTGGGTCATCTAGTTTACTAATATTTGTTAAACTCTGAGTCAAGGAGTTCATAAATAATGCTCTTTTAAACATATGCTAGTGGCAGTTTTTAACCGAACTTCAAAAAAAGAGGGGGTTCTCAATTCGGTTGTATGTTTTTTATAATTATTATTTTTAATGTGTGTTACACCGAAACTGGTACCTACTATTTATGAACCGATTTCAAAAAATATTTTTTGTTTGAAAGGATTACTCCTAAGCTTGGTCCCATTTTTTGAAAATCATGCATCGGTCCAGTAGTTTGGTCACTATATCAAAGTCTTACCATAATATTAACAGTAAACAAAATCACGTATTGTTTCCTTTCTGTGACTGTGGTGTGGACTGACTAAAGGGACCGATATTCGTCTAAGTATATTGTGTACATTGAACTACTAATGGTAGCTCAATGATTGTGTATTGGACTTAACAGCCAGAACACAGATGTTGTAGGCTCGTTTTCTTGTTTATAGACGACATTCGCAACGCGAGTCGAGAAGATTGAGTAGATAATAAGGTCTCGAAGTCGGTTTTTTTAGTTTTTAAATTGTGGACGGTCCATAATGCTGTTACCGTTACCGTTCTTGTTTGAAAATAATGAATGACCAGTGCAACCGGTCAACTCATAGTGATGTACCAAGGAAGATGTAAAAAACCGGTAACGTAGATCGATCGATAGCAGTGGTCAACTAAAATAGATTTAGAAACGCAACGTTAATAGTCCATCTCGTTTGCCAGACAAAAATAGACCCTATATGCAAAGATCAACAAACTGTTATTTCCGTAAGACTTTTAGCACACTGTATGGTCAATCAATAGAGTTATTTTGGACGACATCACGACAGTTTGATACAAAGGAAACGCTGGCATGCCGCATGATAAGTGTACGAGTAAAATAAATTTGTAATTTAGGTAAAAGTACCTTCATATATGATGTAGTTATTAGTACTGAGATAGGTATTGTATTGGGCATATTGGGAGACTTGCGTATCTAGGTATCTAGTACTGTACATAGCTCTAGTACTGAGTACTGACTCAGAGAGCAGATTTAGTGGAGTGAATCCAGAATCTACAAGGAGGAATGAATCTATCAATATCTTTATTTACATCTAACGCCTGTGTTTAGAGGGTGTAACAACTCAACCACCTCACCACATCAATAACAACGTCAAGTTACCAGAAAAACAAATCAGTACCTAGTTAGTGTCTGTGCCCTAAAACATGATAATATTTTAAGAATCATAACTATACGAACGGACCACGATCAAAGGCAGTCAGGTAGAAATTGTGTTAATGTGGGTAAAGATTAGGCTAGGTATACGATAGGTACCTGCTTCGTTAAAATAACACATTGATTTAATTTCCATACTGGCCGTAGGGTACAGTAATTCGCGTTTAGTGTACCTATACCAAATTTTAAGTCTAAAAGAAATTAAATAATATGATGTCGGTAGTTTTTAGATGCATATAGAGACTCTTGTTATATGCTGCCTAGTGGCTGCCTATGATATATGCATAGCCATGGACTTGCTTCTCATTCGCCAACTGAGATAGAACTAGCTAGGGCACGAACATTATAATCGGGCATCTCCTCATGATTCTCGCGCATTCGATATACGATATCTACACCTATATCGAGTGATTTTGTATGGGAATCTGTCAATATAGGCCTCGCGAGAATCATGCCACTGCCCGTCCCCAATGTCACGATTGGAACAAACAAGGTCGCATGATGCTATCGTGCAGATTCAACAATCGTGTTATCCCGAGGAGAGGTCGGGAAACCAATTAGGGTCAAACACTCTAACACCAATGGAGCTTTCGCCTTTAGTTGAAGACTTAACATCTTAAAAGCGAGCCGTTAAAGTCTATTTTACGGCCTCTCCTAAAACCTTTGTGTTGGTTTTTTTCGGGTCCCGGACAGGTTTGCCGATGGCCCTTAAGAAAGAAGAAAAAAACAAGCCTCTATTGTACGTTGGCGTCGAGCTGTCTGAGAGCTTGCCTGCTTCTCGGAAACGGACCCGTGGGCAGCGACGACGGCCCGTCTGGTCGCGCGGAGAGCTCGGGAACGGATCGAAGGACCATAAAAACGAGTTTGACTCGTTACAGTTGTTTGTTCTTTTTTGCAGGGCACATTTTGCCGGCCAGTTGGAGCACCGTCACCGCTATCCTTTTGGTTGGACTAGTTCTCCATGCTCCATAGTGCTTAAGTATTTTTTAGCTAATATAAGTACTTACTTATTTATATACATCTACTGAATTGAGTGATGTCGCGGGTCGTGTGCGTGTGACAATAAATTTTAACAGTAGGTAGGTCCTAAACTAAGGATCGCCATCGCTTGGCTAAAGTTTGAGGCGAAGTGCTTCCCTCTTCCCACGTGTAGCACTGTAATATGTACTTACTTGCAAGTAGGTATAACATTACGGTCCCACGCAGGGCAACAGTCCAGCAGGACTCTCTATGCGCATATTCTAAGACGCATGTCCAATTGACGGATATTAGGCCCACTCCCACCTTCTTTAGTGTCCGTTGGTAGTTATATTAACAGTACTTTTAGTGGACTCACAATTCGATACTTTCCTAACGTGTTTTCATAAAATAATTACGGTTACTGCTGACAAAAAATTATTCAAAGTCAAAGTCAAAGTCAAAAGTCTTTATTTGTAAAACATAGGTAACATAATGATCTTAAATATTTAGAATAACGTATCTCTATGTTTGGCACAGTGGCATACAAATATTCGAAATGTTCAAGTACTTGAACTTATAGTGTTGTATCATCTAGATATTCTCTTATGGAGTAGTATATTTTATTCAATAGTAGCTTGCGGATTTCTGTCTTAAACTGTATTATATTGTCTAACTTTCTTATACTATCAGGAATGTGATTAAAATTTCATCAGGAATGTGAAAAAATTATTGATACTGGTTAGACTACGACCAGTGGTGTCACCGATTTCCCAGGAAATGCTTGCTCTTATTTATTAGTCGTCAAAAGTCGATGAAATGTAAATCACTCGCTTAGGATGCCACAGAGATTGAAAGCGTGCGAAAGAAAGAAAAAGAAAAGAAAGAAAGCGAATTAGGCAACTTTTTGTAAATCGCTGACATTTTCAACGTTTTTTGGGTTCCGATCCTTAAAAGGGAAAAAAGAACCCTTATAGGATCACTTTGTTGTCCGTCCGTCCGTCCGTCTGTGTGTCAAGACCATTTATGAACGTGAACGCGTGGATGTATCAAGCTCACATTTATATAAATTGTTAGGGTCTGTGGTTGCATACAGTTGTGAAAAAATCAACCTTCTAGGTCAACGCAATCGAACGCTACGACCGTTTCGAACGCTATGCAGTAAAATTGTTGGATTTTAATAGAAATCGCAATGGACCCAAAACCTACAGGCAGGGTACTTCTCGTAGGCCTACAACCATGAAAGGCACAAGTAAAGGGAAAAATCTGAAAACTGAAATTTTCTGTCTTTCTACAAAAATATTGATAAGTCATAAGTATTTTATTCAAAAACAATACATAGCTTGTTTGTGAAATTACAGAAATTAAAATAAATTTAAAATAAATTAATTAATCATTCAATTTGGTTTACATGGATGACATCATACTTTAGTTTTATATGCGGAAACCTAATTACACGTGTTAAGCTCTCCAAGTGTGACCGGAACCCTTGGTTCGCGAATCCTACTCGCACTTGACCGTCCTCTGGCAGGATTAATCTGTATAGGTACAACCAATGGATGAATGAACTGGAGCAACCTGGATTTGTAATTCAGGGGCAAGATGAAGTTAAAGTTAGTATGGTCAAAAAATGTACTTGACCTATGAAGCGTTTAAAGATCCTGGACGTAAAGTTCAGTAATTTTTCTCAAAGCTTTGCCTCCACGAGGGGCGAAAAATGGGGCCGAAGTTTGTATAAAATCTATATCTCCCTCTTTCCCCTGCATCACAATTCCAGGTGGCTCCACTTCTTAAATCCATCCTTTGGACCTACAGATCAATCCTGCCTACAGACCAATCTTTTGTTCATGAAACGCCGTGTACTTAAATTAGACGTCGAACGGCAGCTATCTACAGTAAGGCAAACATGTAGTGAGCTACCTAATAATAACCTATGTAATAATATTGCTATGCATTTTTCCTCATTAATCGTTTCTAGTCACTAACCATGTGGTTTATTCATAATCTGCATCTCAATGTCGGCTTCTCACATATTAGATTCGTGGAATCGAAAGAACTGCTCCGATTAAATTAAACAAATGCATTAAAACCACATGGAATCTGAGGAAACCTTGATATTCAAGTTTGAAGATCAACAAAAATAAAAATAGTAAGTCCAGTGCCCCCCAATCTTTCTGTTGTCAGAGGTAGAGAGGTTTCGGTGCTGCCCAAGTGCTGCCCTTTCATAACTCAAAATGACAGATAAGGAGATCCTGCTCGTAATTGAATGGCTTATAATGTGAACCAGGGCCATGCAAAATTATGGCATATTGGTATTTAAAATAAGTCTCTTTGGGTCTTCGCAAAACCTTTTCGAAACATTGGTCCAGGGGGTGACGTAACGTCCGAGCGACGTAAAGACAATAAATTAAAAATAAATAATATTTTTAAACAAAGCTTTTATATGCCATTAAAAGTGGAAAATTCGATTGAATTAAATGCGTCATATTATTACATAATGCAATAATTAATTATCTAATAAAATCTACACTTGTGGGAGTGAGATAGAGTGAAAACTAGCGCGGAACAGACAGACAGGACATACACATTTGTCAGGATCGAATTCTCTCAGCGGCCAGAGTATAATGGAGAAATTAAATACATTTTAAAGTTGTAGAAAAAAGGAAGACATGCAACGATTATTGCCGTGAAAAATATATATGATGTTTGTGATTATGAACCTAGACTGCGTTTCACCGAATAGTTCCTTTGGATCAAGGCATTTTCGTACTTATCCTTTTGACAATAAAGACTTCGACAAAGGAACTATTTGATGAACCGCATTTTAACCGTCAGTAAAAGTAGCACAAACTTGGAAGCGTTTTCAATCCGGAAATGCGTCAAAGATGTACCTTTTTGTTCGACCCGTTACGTTACGGTCTGCTTACAAAATACGAAGAAACTTTTTACCCGACCTAGGTAATACCATAGGGTATCTATTACTAGGTAATCCCATACAAATTAAAATTAGTAACCCTTCGTAAAAAAGAGATGGCGTGAGGAGTAAGATTTGTGCTTTAAAACGCCATGGTTGCAGTTAACATATTGTAGAAACAAAAATCCTGGGCCCGTATTTGCCATTTTTCGATGGTGCTGCACCAAGCGATTATAGCCTCGAACTAAAGAAGCTTCCGTAGCATCGCAATTTACGCCGGTGTCATATTTTCCGGTGTAATGAGTTGTCACCTGTCTTACACACCCCCTGCTACACACACCTATGCTAGAGAGAGAACACAGTTAAATAAAAGCTTCTAAAGAAATCCCGTTCGCGTTTCCTTGATGATTTAATAAGCGGGGTAAACTTAGGGAAACTGTAAATATTCCTAAAAAGCTGAAATGAGGACGAAATATCGCATGACAAATCTTGAAATGACAATTTGGGTACCGATATATTATTTCGGTTATTTACTTGGCAGTCACGTGACAAACACGCGACGCGAAAACGGTAATTGGTAATCTCATGTCCAACACTTGAGATATTGTGTCATCATAACCCAATAACAAGTGACAGTGTGATGTGTGTGACCCGTGATCCAGACGATTACTGTCTTCCGGTTTATCTGCCCTATGTGCCATTTGTGATCTATTTCACACTAAGTAGATGATTTAATGCGCATAATTTTTAAGAAATTCCTTTAATCATGATTAGTAGTTTTTTGAAAATCTTTTTGTGGCCACCTTTATGAATTATTCTTGAATTATTTTACAAGTATGCTGCAGATGAATATGACAGAGAAAACGAGACATAGCTGTATTCTAGACATAGCTATATCCTTGTGTGGGGCCAATAGGTACCTACCTTCTTTGTAAATGTTATGTTATGCTACAATATTTGGGAAAATCTTTGATAAATATCAAGAGATACATTATGAGCTACTGATCTGAGAAGCAATCGCGAGCTACGCTAAATCACATCGAAACTGAGCTAACTTCTGAGAAAATAATTCGATAGCGAAAAGCGGTCTGTTTTCCGTCTCTTATATTTATACGTTCGGAAATCAAACATCTCAGTGGCTATTTGAAAGACGATAGGCATACGTAATCTGGCGCCGTATTTCCTATACAAAACAAAACTTCTGTGAATGATAATAGCTCTGGTAATTATAACTATGAGATGAAGTTAGGTAACTTCATTATTAGGCTTATTAGAGATAAGCTCGCCTTTGTACATGTTTTTTCTAATATTAAGTGTCTGTATTATGTTTTCTGTGCAATAAAGTATAAAGTAAGTAAGTAAAGTAACTGTTGTGTATATGGGCCATCGCCCTATTGCTGTCTCACGTAATTAAACCAGTTCGCAATCAGCTCTCGCGTTTGATGGTCGCCTGACGGCCACCCCCGTAGTCATCCACCTATTGTACACGTGGCGACGAGGATGGGATACGAACCCACGCGTGCAAAGCACATTGGATTAGCAAAGGACAGAAAATTACTTTCTCCATGCATTATTTATTATACAGGGTAGGCAGCTTGAAACGGGTCAGTAGGGATGGAATCAGAAACTATAGACAGAGACAGAGCTAGACAGCTGTGTAGCTCGATCCCATTCCGCCATTAGGATCAACTTTTTATTAATAAGGGGTAAGAGATAAGCTCGCCTTTGCGCACTATTATGTTATTTAATTTTTTATTATTAAGTTACTGTGCAATAAAGAATATGAATATGAAAGAGATATATTGTATTATATAAGCATATTTTCAGGAAGGTACCAGGCCCCCGATTCTATCTATCGCTATCGAGATCATCTCCCCAGTCGAGATATCGATTTTGATATCTACCGCCTAAATCCGCCGAACGAAAACGATCTAAATTTATATTTATGTCGATCGAAAACGGGTCAAGATATCTCGGTTGGTCGAAAGGCTAGTCGTAAGAATAGTTTTTTCTTGTTTTTGATAGAGATTTCGGTATCTCAAAATCAATATTTAGACCATGGACATTATCTAACTAGCGCCAAATCAACGCTCTGTATAATCTGATGCGATTCGCATAATTTATTTGCGAGATAGGGTCAAGGGTGAAAATCAGCTACACGTTATTGAATCATTATTTGTTTACCAAAAAAACATTTTAGCTGTTAAATATAATAACTAGAAGTACCTACTTATTATATTTAACAGCTAAAATGTTTAAACTAATGCATACTGTAAATATAATAATATCAACACGCATCAAGATCAGATACTATCACCGAAAGCCACACCAATCCATTATCGCGTATCTTGGAGTAAGTAATAGAGCTCACGTTAGGAACATGCATTCAACTGATAGTAGATAAATAGAGAAAAATAAATTGCTTTTAATTTATTTCAATTGCAAAGCAGTTGAGCGTGATTCGTCAAGCAATGCTATTTGAATGGCTAACTGCAATACTGATTCCATTGCATAAATAGAGATACACAATTACACATACTATTGAACATAATTATGTGTAATTAGTGTGTCTGTGTATCTACAATTAGGTACATGACGTACAAACCTCCCTCGCGCCTGGCTTAGCTTCTGATTCCTACTGTGGCTACCTAACAACCCCATGCTAGAGAATACGAGAGTTCATCAAGATTATTTTTTTGACATAAATAATAAAATCGACTTCAAACCAATTTATTCCTATTCGCTCGGGATGCAAATGTCGTACTTATAAATACACGAGCCTATTAAACAATTATATGCATAATAGGTATTCCCTAAGCCAAAATGCATGTCACGACAATGACCGTAACCACTAACCACCACAAAATCAATATGTAAGGCTTGCCTATACTCAAAATGGTTTACATGGTTTACAAAGTCATTAACTTAAAAAAAAAAAATTGAAATTGGTTCTTAAATAATAACAAGTATAACAGTATAGAGGTCAGAAAAAATGAAAGAGTCAACGACCAAAATGAGGCCCATTTTCACGCACTCTATTTGAGAGGAAGGAAAAGTGTTTCTCAATGTTACATAAACATCGGAACATCTGGCGAACGGCGGCGGCGCCAGTGTTTACAGTACCGTGCTATGCTGTCCCTCCACACCTCCTCCGTTGTATTTCACGAAAACACTAACCGGCCTCCTAACCATACGACCGAAACGGTTGTCTATACCGGTTGGATACCGATAGGGCCAACCGCTGTTTGATTTTTACCAAAATCTAACAGTAGCGGAATCCGACCTTATGGTAATTATGGTACCGGGAAAATACAGGCATTGAAAAAAATACTTATGCAGTATGATGATGCCTGTGGTAGACGGACGGCGAATACCTATCTTTTTGGGGTCAAATTGCTGGTAGTATAGGTCATATGATATGAACGATTGTTCCGCGGGAGATCTGGAGAGAATGGATGAGACTAGAGCTGTCAAAATTGTTACCAAATAGACCCCGCAACAGAAAAGACCCCGTGGAACACCCAGGAAAAGTTGAAGAGATTGTCTGGAGGAGGATCTGAAGAGTATCGGAAAGAAAACATCTTGACGAAGGGGGGCCAGTGACAGCGAAATGGAAGCAAATCGTGGAGGAGGCCAAGACCCACAAAGGGTTAGAGCCGACGGAAGTAAGTAAGATGGGTTCCTTACGGCATAATATTTTCATTGAAATGTAATATCCAACCTTTACTCTCTATCGGTTGGATTACGCGATTGACAAATGGTAGTGAATTATGGGTGGGGACATTAATGGGCTACATTTACTTTTTTACTTAGTGAAATATTTCGGTACCGATTAATACATAGCGTAAAAATAGATGTCGGGTGCGCAACCATTTTGTTTCTGGGTACTTGATATGTTTCGGTTATTCATTCCATACTCCTGACAAAATAATTAATAGCACTACGTCTCTTGGGCGTTACAATTTACAATATTGCAGCACTTTACTTGTCGGTTTTTATCTCGAAGCTATTTTCCTGGTGTGAAAATAATGATGGGGCTGAACGTTGAGTGACTTTACTTTCAATTCAAAGTATCGGTTTATTGATATGCACGTACATCAGCCAACAAGAGTGCTGGAGGGCCAATTCTGCTAGCAAAATGACCGCTCCACTACATAACTGATCTACATAATCCTTTATGCCATTTAAAAGTTTTAAAATAAGCACCAGTCTCAACTTTCGTGCACGCGAGTCCATCGCCTAGATGAATGTAATATCTCACCAGTCCTCGTACACTCCGGTCGACCATTCATGACAGCCGTGCCCGGGAGCCTTTTCCCGTCCGGCGTGACGCACCAGCAGCCGCCGTTGGCTCCGGCCGCGGCGCACTGCACGGCTGCGTACGCGCCGTCGGCACGGCATCGCGGCACGAACTTGCCGGCTCTGCCGCGCGCCTTTAGGGCGTAGCTGAGCGCGTGCCGGCACGGCGATTGCACGTCTGCGGCAACGAGATGGTAGTGAACATAGACATGTAATTACAGGGCCGTGATACTGTACGCGAATCGCATGTCAATAGCTATAGCGAGGGCGCAAATTAGCCGGTGCAGCAGGTCTCGGTGCAGCACGCCTCGGTGCAGCACGTCTCGGTGCCGCCATCGATAAGCCAAAACGGAATTTCGCGCCTTCGCCATAACTACTGCCATGTGGTTGATGCGGTTCGCGTACATAATGGACCCAGGAATTCAGTGAAAGCAAGGTACCGGCATCGTCTTCTTCTTCAGCACTTTGCTTCCATTGCTTGCGTCTAGGCGGCGCAGAGCACTTGAGCAACACGGCGCGGCGGCGGCATAAAGACGCGGATTTTCGGTTCTCTAATTTGAGTCTTTTTTTTTCTCCTCGATCTTTTTTCGAATGTCCTCTAAATTCATGTAATAATGCTACGGACTATGTTTTCTGACATTATTTCATTTTGCCTATGAGTAATACAAAGCATCGGTGTCATTACAAAGTGCATGTTGTATGGTAGGTTTTGTTTTATTTCGTATATTCGTCGCTGCCCTCCTCTCATACACACGTGCTTGTTGTAATGATGTCTGCACTGCGACGCGCAATTACGCTAACTCACTATGCGCTGAGTGCGTCAGACAAACTCTATTAGTCTGTAACACGCTGTATGTAACGGCCCAAACATCTACAATTTCGATCTCTCTATCTAGATGGCTTCGAACAGGATACAAGCATACATACATCATGCTGACGTTTTTATCTCGAAAGAGAGGTATTAGGATTAGGCAGAGACTAAAGGACATAGGTACTAAGATATAGCAGACTAGGATAGGATCGGACACTGTATGATCTCTTGGTAGATACTAATATACAGCTTGAATTGATATGTTGATGATGATTGTTTAGTAAAACTGCCGATTTACGTAAAATGCACACTCCACCTTGTTTGGCAGAGTGTGTACATTGTGCAATTACGTATTCCCGAGGGAGAAAATAAACAAAATAAATGACACATGAATAACAAATGTTACATTAGGTACATGTTAAAATTAAAAGTAAGTACTAAAAATCACACAGTCTTCACTGAACATACTTAATATCACTCATCATTTCTGCTTTGCCCCTATCATGCTTCATACTTAGCCCAAACGACTATCTACTACTCTATACTTCTTATAGAGTGGACCCTGCTGAAGGAAAAATAAATCTGATAACGAGCCCTGTTAGTACATCAAAGGTACTTATACATAAAATTATTACCCTCTCGACCGATTAAAATGTTCAAGGTTAAAAAGGCTTATTATTACCCGCAACGATTAACAAAGAACTCGCCACTAAAGACTAGTCCTCAATTCTTTCTTCTTTCTTATTCTCGTGTGAGTGTGAATTAATGTGCTGTGAAATATCAACTAATCTAATGGAGCATTGTTAAAGTTTAGAGCACATCAATCAAACAAGCAAATAACGAAAATCCTACAGTGTGTAATCCTAGTTTGAGTTAGTGCGTTAACACATGATTTAAAATTTCAGCGGCCCATCTCTTGCTTGTAATAATCATCATCTTGACCCAGGGCAGCGCCTAACAAAGAGTCCTTGTTCTGTCGCGCCGAGTAATGGCTATTGCTATATCGCCTCTTTGTGTTCAGCCTGAGAGGCATTTTGTTTGAAATTACTCAAGTAGAAACCCAAGTAGCGAGTAATTAACCAACTACTTTTGTTTGTTGGAAACCCGATGATGACCTAACTATTAAGTAGGTAGTGCTTGGAACAGCACAGCGGCACGGCAACTATGCGGTGACATAGTAGATGCCAGCTTTAGAATCTTTTGTTCATTGATAGGTCCAGCTTCAGCCCCTTGGGAAATTGCCACCACAGTCCACAGAAGGAAGGGTCTTCAATCCCACCGGCACTAACATTACCACCATACTTTCGCTGAATTTGTATGGCGCCTACATTCAAAAGCTCAAGGCAGATGGCGCTTTTCTGGAATGCTTATCTGTCAAAATTGTCCAATTATAAAATCCAAAAACATTACTAAAAAAAACAAGAATGCCAGCGCCAACGAACAAAGACGGACTTGGGGACTTCGATTCCCTTTATATATCAGCAAACCCTACCAGATTTATAAACTAAACTCACCATTCTTGCAAGGCCCCTTGTGAGCGACCGCCACCAGCTCACCCTGGCACTGAGCTCGCATCAGACTGCACCGACTCTGGTAGTTCTGGCCGTTACTCCCGCAGACTGGCCTCACGGTGTTGGCGCCGATCTTGGCTTCGCAGACCGAGACCCTTGAGTGACACTTCCCCGCGCCGGCTGCCGGCTGAGGAAACGTCAGGTATTGTTACAAACGTAGAGCTTTTTAACGATCTTTTGGCACGCGCGGTGAAAGATAGAACTACCGCTTGAACAGGTTCATTTCGATATTTTACGTAGAACTAGCGCCCCTGTAAAAGTCACTCAAGTGCCAAAAGATCGTGCCTTCCAACGATCTCTTGGCGCGAGATTGACGTTGACAGGGTGACGCCACTTCTAAGCAACGAGCCTGTCAAAAAGCGCTGTTACCGCAAGCCAAAATATCGATGGAAACTGGAAACTGTAGTCGATTGTTTGACAGCTCCCTGACTTCATTTTATATCAAGGCGTCACCAAAGATGTCGATTTGAATGCTAAAATATGTACTACAACAATATCTTGAGTTAGGTTGAGTCGAGGCTGAGAAAACGACTGCATACACCCAAAGTTAACGCGCTTAGGAATTTTCTTCAAAGCTCTGCAGAGATCGATTCGACTGTTCAGGAGCCGGTATGAGATCAAAGATCGAGATCAATATAATTATAGATAATTGAAACAAAAAGTAAACTTTGGAAAAAACCGACTCCCACAAACCCTATTTGATTAGATTGAGTTTAATACAAACTGTAACCCCTTCCCCCCCCCCCCTTGGGGAATTAATTTTGTCAAATCCCATATCAGTGCTACCCCACGCTACTAAGGAACCCCTGTACAAAGTTTCATGGCTGTAGGTCCACCGGTTTAGGCTATGCGTTGCCTGCCCGTCAGCCACGCATTGTATTTGTACCTAGTATTGAGCAGATCTGGTGGACATATGTGGTCTTCATCAGCAGTTCCGCATCACAATATTATGCTTACCATGTGCATTTGCACGAGTTATTATGAAAAACACAAAAATCACTATAGGTCTGCCTATAATATTTGAAGAGTTCCCTCGATTTCTCCAGGATCCCATCATCAGATCCTGACCTGGTGTCAATGGGACCAATGGGAAGGTAAACCCTTTCAAACAAAAAAATAATTTTCCAAATCGGTCCATCCGTCTAGGCGCTATCGGGGAACATACATAAAAAATAAATAAAAAAAAAACAAACATCCGGACGAATTGTAAACCTCCTCCTTTGGGAAGTCGGTTAAAAATCAGTTTTACTATATCCCTACACCTATAGATATTACTTTCGTCTCCCGAAAGTTCGGAGTAAGGCTTCCATGCACATTATTACTTTGGGAGCACTGTAGAAATATGTATCGAGAATCTTATCCATGTCTTGTCCGACCTATGCCCACTTTATGCTTAGAGACAGCCTTTGGGTGTCATTGTTCAAATGATAATTTGCATTTGACGAATAGGTGATTGTATTATGTAGGTACCAGGAAGCACTTATCCAGTGGAGAGCGCATAGATACATTTTCCTTTGAAACACCACTCACCAATTTACGGGCGGCGGGGGACGAGGTAAGAGCTGTGATTGGCCTGTAATGTATGGCGGCCCGTCATCGTGCATAGGTTGCGTATGCGAACGTTTGTTGAATACAACAAACGTTTGGCGAGCCGCATTTCCAGGTACTTAGAAGTTAGAGGCAACCGATAATCCCATTCGTATTCGCTCGGAAGTATTTCCATGTTAGCGTCATGCCTTTATCCGTTCGGGGTGGCCGAGACTCTGCCCTACTCATATGCATGAGAAGTTATTTACCCACTATGATGTTCAAAACGCAAATTTATTGTTACTATTATTTACCCAGATTTACCCTCTACTCTACGCTGCTCTATGACGGTTCGTGTCAAGATTTAACCCGTAGATGGAGACGGGCAGACAGACAGGCAGGACAGAACGGACGGAGGCAAGTAACAGGGTCCCGTTTGACACCCTTCGGTTCTTCTTCATCTTATAGTGCCTATCTCCACTACTGGAGCTGGCGATCAGCTCTTTATACCTACGCCTACTCCTCTCTGTTCTTCGCCAAGCGCATCAGCTGTTCTACGCTAGCCACTCCTATCCATTCCCTGATGTTGCGGAGCCCCGACTCTCTCCTTCTGCTTACGCGTCATATACCCTCTGCCTACGGTTACGGAACCCTAAAAGCCCACCATTTACACAACAACGTACGACTCAGCAGAACAAAGAATGGCAACAAAAGACGTCTAGTTTTATAAGTAGAGTTCTAGTAGGTTGTTCTTTGGATAGCTTTTGATCATGTGTGTTGAATGAAGCAGACATGTAGGTATACTAAATTGAATTAGACAGCGTAGATATTTACGTAGGTATCACTTATTTATTATGTTCGGCTGGATAGGACATTCGCGGCGAGTCGTGTGTTCAGACTTCAAAATCAATTCGTGTACATATTATGGTGGGGACCTCTTGAATGCTGATTATTCCGTGTGAACTTTTCCTGTTGATTATACCTAGATCAATGACTCCCAGTCTCCCAGGGAGTTAACATATTGCAATCAATCCTCATTAAAAAACTGTGATGGAAGGGTTGATTGAAGTAGGTATATACATATTTATTGCACATCAGAAAAAACACAAACAATACAGAAAAGACATGAAGAAAGGCAAGCTTATCTCTAAAAAGAAACATATGTATTTCCGTTTCCGCTATAGGAACAATAAAATGAATTACACGGAATTTAAAAATTTATAGATGGTCCCTATTCCTTCCATACAAATTATGAAGTGATGAAAGTAGAAGAGCAGTGGCAGGTACGGAACCCTGCATGTGCAAGTCCGACTCGCGTACTAGACCGATATTTTTATACAAAAACCAACAATTAACATAAAATTTTACCTTCAGATCCGGTGTTGCGGCTCCGTAGACGTAATAAATTAAGTTCAGTAATGTAACTTGAATCACTAAAGTGTTGAAATACATTTCGAACAATTAATTATTAAATTGTTAAAGAAATTATCCCTACACTCCTGCACAAATCGTTGAAAAATAAAACATCTGTCAACCGGGCCAGGAGAAAAAGAAGCTGAGCAATCTCATATTGACTTAATTAAGTCAAGAAACAGGCTTTTCAACTTTTTCACGCAGAGAAATCCAAACTGCTCGAGACGTTCGTTAGGTGACCGAGTTAGACTCAGAATAAATGCAATAAAGGACAAATCCCGGTGCGCCCCGCCGCCGTCGGTCGCGAGTCGCTCGCTGCCGCCGCCGCCGCCGCCGGCTGCATGCAAGCAAGAGCAAGGCAGCGCACGCGCAGCGCCCCGCGCACGCTGCCCCGCCCATCAGTTTTTCGCACTTTTTTGCAACGATGCTAGTGCATAAACCGGCATGTTACGGATGTTAAAAAATGTATGTATATGGATAACCTAGGAAATGCCGGCTTTATTAGCCATAAAAGGAGAATAGTTTTTAAATCGTCCTATCGATCGACAGATCGATAATCGTGAGTTATCGTCAAATCGGTAAATTAACCTGTTTGAAAAACCGGTTTTACCGGTTATATTAAAACCAAATGAACTCTAGTGGGAAGTGACAGTGACAGATGTTTGATTTGTTTACATTTCTTTCTATTTTATTTAACGTCACATACAAACGTTGTTGTATTATAGTATTGTAAGGGTTTATTTTATTTCAGAATAGTTATTTTATCGAATAGGCTTTGGCTTGAGTGAGGCTTTCGTTTAACATGAGACTCCAAATGGATTCCCTTCAATACCCCATCAAAATATCAACAGAGAGCTCATATAAAATGGTAAGCAGGATTCCTTCTACTTCTCTTATCTCCCAAGCATGACTTTTCGATTCAATTACTTCTAAGACAACTCCTGAAACCAAATAGCACAGATTTACACGTACCAGTCAACATGTACCACATGCACACATTCCTTTTGGTCTAATCAGGTACTTACCAAATTTTATGTTTATGCGAAAATAACTAGGTATTCCGGAGATAAAGTTCAAAATGAGGTCATTCTATGAAATAGTAGAAGATACTCTAGAGTAAAAAGTTACTCTTCATTGGTAAAACTCGCTCCTAAATAAAAAATGTCTGAAGTCACCAGCACTGTCGAGTGGCAGGTTGCCCAAAACATTAATATGGGGTGCAGTTTTTGTGTAAAACGGTATTTATTTAGCGTTTGGTCGCTGTCGTCAACGTCACAACTCATAAAGGTGGCAGTTTGAGCAGCCATTTGATAGCCTCTTCGTCAGCGGAGTGGACTTTCTGCAGTCCTCCCTCGATCGATCATGTAAAACGATAAAGCAATGTAACCCAACTGAAGCACAATTTGAGGCATCTAGTCCCTTGCGTCATGTCAACATGGATAGCCATGTAGCTGAAAACTTTGCTCATGGCCGGAGTACTATTATCTCTTCTGTGTCATGGCGGTGCTTACAATAAATTTTTCTTGCTCATCTTATGTAAAGCACAATGGTTTATGTAGGTAAATGAATAGTGATTCTCCAATTCAAGTGTCTTATCAGACTGAAAGATTTTAAGACAATGTAGCTGTCTATGGATAGATTTATTGATAAGCTAAAGTTTGGACCACTTCCCATCTTTTGCGAACAGAGAGTCACGCCATCTTGCAGCACATTTTAACTACACAATGACTTTTAATCGGTGATCAGGTAACAATATTTTAACTCAGTAATTGATGGAGGTCACGTTGAAGTCGTAATTAATTAAAACAAACTAAATTTTTTCTATGATAAGTTTATTTTGAAATCAAGTTTTTCCCACATTCCTTGTCACCCTACTAATCTGTATCTGTGACTGTGAGCTTACAACCTCTTTTATTTATTAGTGACGTAGAAGTCGTATTAGGATGACCATGTAGCTAAATGGTTATTAGTTTAATTTTTGATTACACAGTGTTAATTTTGCATAAGACCTCGTCTATCAAGTTTTCTTTTTAGCTAGCTATTAATATTTTTTTTAATCCTGAAGTTGCCATGTAATAAATAAACTGGGCTATGTTTAGTGGGAACCCTGGATTACTGCAAATATCCTTACCATGCTCGACTATGTAACTTGACTATGTCATCATAAAGTTTGTTTAAACCCCATTCAGGGGCTCTCAAAACACTGTTGCAGGAAAGGCAGCCTAAGTCATTTTCTGTAAATATTATACCTGAAATAAAAATGCAGTTAAACTTATCTACAAATTGTGTGTAAACTATAAAAAATATATGTGTAGTTCAGATAAAGTTGTCTTCAAATAGGCAAAAAAATTATTAAATCATATTTTATAAAATGAATGTACTTCTTAAATCTACTATAGTATTATTTATTTTCATAGTATTTTCAATTCAAATTCTCTGCAAGCATAGGGAGCGCACCAAATTAACAACAACTCCGAACAGATATACTAGAAAATTCTGTATCCAGTTAGAGACAATGATGAGGGGTAAGCTAAAATTACTATACAGTTATAGGGCACCATTTAATGAAATTGATAATTTAAATTCCATAGTTAAGTTTCTAAAAAAAATAAAAAGTATGATGTCATCTATGTAAACAAATTAGGTATGTAGTTTTGGCTTCCAGTTACTTTATTGTGTTTATTTCAGTGTGGACTTGTCTGATGTATTAGAAAGCTTATTTTTATGTTTCGCGATCACTTCCCGAGAGGGGAGGAAGCCATTGGCTCTGTAGTCGAATATTTTGAATGTCTTTATTCAGTCCAATAGGTATCACACTTGCTTCTCTCTCATGCAGGCTGATGCAGGTGAGGCAAGTTCGACTCCATTTCTGACCATGTACCAAAGTGACAATAAATTAATTATCTAATTAGTTGTAACCGTGATGGAAAACATTGTGAGGAAACTTTCATTAGGTAGGTAGGTACGCCTTTTTGCGGCGTTGGACCAGCCTACAGTCACGCAAAACGGAGTATTGAACTGCGCTCGAATTCTTCTGCTCACAAGCATACGACAAGCCTGGCACAAACTTCAATATGAGGTGGTATTATACAAATCTTCAGATTATGGATTGAAGATAGGTTATTATTTTCGGCCGATAGAGTCTATCCATTGGCCTACGCACATTGGGACGGCATAGCAAGGGATTTTAAGTTTTTACCATAGGTCATTCAAACGTATCCCTATAGAAATAAGACATAAATTGATATGCTTTCAAATATTATTTTAAACCATAGCAATTTATGTCTTATTTCTACATCTATACGTTTGAATGTCCATTGGTAAAAACCTGCCATGCCGTTCCGGTCTGCGTAGGCCATAACACAGACATACGTTTACATTTTGGTGAACTTCTCTCTCAGCCAAGAGCAAGTCGTGTTTCCTCCGGCCGGACACGGGCCCGTGCCGGGCCGGCATCGTGCAGTGGTACTACGACGTGAAGCGCCGGAAGTGCTACCGGTTCTTCTGGGGCGGCTGCCAGGGCAACGGGAACCGCTTCGAGTCGAAGGATTACTGCCAGCAGTACTGCCATCTGAACACCAACGACATCGAACAGAGTATGTACCTATGTTTAGTTAGTGCGTCAAAACTTCATACAGGTCTTAATTCAATTAAATTTCTTATAATCCCCTCAGCTATACATTTGTATAGCTCTACTTATATCAAACTCTTTATTTCATTTTCATTTATTTCATTTATACTTTTGGCGGTCTAACAACTTGTGTAGTTGTGTACTGTCTTCCAGCGATATTTTGACGTAAAGGACGTTTAAAGGGGCGACTCCTACGCAACCTAATGCAACGAACCTATCATCATCATCATCAACGATTTTTCATTCCTCGTTGATCATCAAGCGTTAGTTACATCTGTCATCGGGCGCCACAAGATCTTTGGAAAAATGTACTTAGGTTAATTTCGCCAATGTCTTGTGTTTGATAGATTAGACTTCACTTTGGAAAGCGAGTTTGGCTTGGTGTGCGTAAGCTTATAGCACAGATACTATTATACTAATACAGATAGTCCAGTCCACGTAGAACAAAATATGTGACCGGCGAAAACTGAGATGCTATGTTTTATCGCTTGGTGCAGGACCATCGGAAAATTGCAAATACCACGAGATGGCGCTAAGATATATAGGATTTATTCCAAGATTAGCGCCACCTAGAAGTATGTTAACTGAAACCATGACGTTTAAAGTACAAATCTTACTCCTCACGCCATCTCTTTTTACGAAGGCTTACTAATTCTAATTTGTATGAGATGAGCACCCTGTGGTTTTACTTAAACCTTCATTAATGTTATTTCCAGGGCCGATACCTCAGTTCTGTCAACTGGGATTTGACTACGGGACCTGCTTCGGCTATTTCAACAGATGGACCTATGATAAAATCACCGGGTAACCCATTATTCTAGCCCAGTTCTCTATATCTCATATATCTGCCATCAATTTGGAACGCAATCATTTTGTAATTTAGGAAATTCCCAGTCGCTTCTACGAGATAAAGAGTATACAATGTAGTCCAAGGTCTGAACTACTTACGATTGATACAGGCCGGCCACGCTAAGAATCTTTGGCTCTGAGCGAGCTGTGATCTCTCTCTAGCATAGGTTAAGGCAGGGGGTGTGTGAGACAGGTGACAACTCATTCAGAGCCAAAGGAAATTGACGTGAACTGTACGATATACTTACCACAGATACTATAATATTATACTAATACAGATAGACCACCTAGAACAAAATATGACAGCGTCGTAAACTGAGATGCTACGGAAGCTTCTTTAGTTCGAGGCCATTATCGCTTGGTGCAGCACCATCGAAAAGTTGCAAATACCACGAGGTGGCGCTAAGATATATAGGATTTATTCTAAGATTAGCGCCACCTAGAAGTACCTATGTTAACTGAAACCATGGCGTTTAAAGTACAAATCTTACTCCTCACGCCATCTGTTTTTACGAAGGGTTACTAATTCCCATTTGTATGGGATGAGCACCCTGTGGATATATCAAGACTTCTCATTCGCATTGGAGTATTGAATCACTGGCTAAATGTGGACACCGTTCCGCCTCTGCCACCCCATAACTAAGCGATCAGTTCACTCAAAAGTACTAAATCTGCAGGATGGGATAATATACCCAATGAATTTCTCAAAAAAACCAAATCTTACATTCTGGAACCACTTACTTACCTTTGTAACTGTAGCCTAAGTCAAGGAGTATTCCCGGAAGCATACAAGAGGGCTGTTATCATACCGCTGCACAAAAGTGGCGATCAAGATGTTGTCAGCAATTATAGACCAATTGCTCTACTACCAACATTGTCAAAGGTCTTAGAAAAAGTAATTAAGAAACGTCTTGTAGATTTCTTGGAAACTAAGCGTCTGTTGAGCTCTAAGCAATTTGGTTTCCGCCAATCTAAGTCCACTAACCATGCCATAGATGATCTTGTAGAGTTTATTAGCAGACACCTCGACCATGGTCAACATACTTTAGCAGTATTTTTAGACTTAGCTAAGGCCTTTGACACCGTTTCAATTCCACTACTATTGCATAAACTGGAAAATATTGGTGTCAGAGGTCTGGCGTTGAGTTTGCTGAAATGCTACCTACAAGATAGGAAACAATCTGTCAAACTTGACACACACCTTAGCAAATTTGCTACGGTTAAGTTTGGAGTGCCGCAAGGTAGTGTTCTCGGCCCCATATTGTTTTTAGTTTATATAAATGATTTAGCTGAACTGGAGAAATCTGCCAGTGGTCACATCATATCTTTCGCTGATGATACAGTTGCTATTTTTACCGGAGTAACTTGGCAACAAACATACAGCAAAGCGGAATATGGCATGGCTATTATAGGTGAATGGCTTTCCAAAAACTTGCTGAGCTTAAATTCAACAAAAACCAAATACATCAGCTTTGCCAAAACAGCTCATAGTGACCCGCCAAGAGAATTTACTGTTAAATTACATGAGTGTGGTGGCAGAACTGCAGCCTGTAATTGTCTATGTCTCGAAGAGGTTAAAAGCGTGAAATATTTGGGTGTGATTTTAGACAATAGATTAAACTGGGCACCCCACATAAAAACTACTTCAGGTAGAGTCAGAAAACTGTTGTATATTCTCAAAAAACTAAGAAATATATTGGACATACACACCCTGTATTCTGTGTACTATGCGCTATGTGAAAGTATTTTAAGGTACTGTATCAGTGCGTGGGGGGGCGCCGCAAAAACATACCTTCTCCGCCTCGAAAGAGCTCAGCGTCTAGTTTTAAAAGTGATGTTTAAGAAACCCATTATGTATAGTACGGATGTTCTTTATTGCGAAAGTAAGTTGTTAAATATAAGAAAACTATTCATTCACTCACTAATGTCACGAATTGTCCTAAGTACGTCATATTATAGCCACGATAAACGTAATTTTAGACTTGATGTACCTATAATCAAAACCATGTTTGCTAGGAGATTCTTTTGGTATCTACAACCATACCTTTATAACAAAATAAGTAAATTAACTGTAATAGAAATAAATGAAAGAGGGAAAATAGATAAATTTCAATTAAAGAATTGGCTAATAACTGCAGAATATGAATTAATTGAAAATCTTCTTTTGGCAATTACCTAGAGGTCATAGTGCGACAAAATTGTATCATTATTTTATTTTAGTTTTATTATAATTGTCTGATGTTTAACTTTATTTAATGCATGTTAGATTAGAATACTGCACAGGCACGATGTAACTTAAGCTGTGTCCCATGATACGGATTTTTCTAGTATGGGACACTACCCACAAGTTGTAAAATGTTAATAGTGCTTACTGAAATAAATAAATTACTTACTTACTTACTATAACTAGTCATCTGTGGTTAGTTGTAAAAAACCGGCCAAGTGCGAGTCGGACTCGCGCACGAAGGGTTCCGTGCCATTATCTATAAAAAACCGCAAAAAAATGTATGGGAGCCCCCCCTAAATATTAATTTAATTTTAATTTAATTATTTATTTTTTAAGTAAATAATATACTCAATATATTGTGAACATTTTAAGCGTCTACCTGCTACCATTATCAATATCGAGCAACAATGAGCAAAAATCACGTTTGTTGTATGGGAGCCCCCCTTAATATTAAATTTCTTTTGATTTTTAGTATTTGTTGTTATAGCGGCAACAGAAATACATCATCTGTGAAAATTTCAACTGTCTAGCTACCACGGTTCATGAGATACAGCCTGGTGACAGACGGACGGACGGACGGACGGACGGACGGACAGACGGACAGCGAAGTCTCAGTAATAGGGTCCCGTTTGGCACCCTTCGGGTACGGAACCCTAATAAAAATCAAAACCTATGAAATGGAAACCATCAAATAAGGATGGCTACACAGTTGAGAAGGTATAGAAAAGGCGTGACCCAATGTTTTCACACGTTCTCTTTCGCAGGGGCTGCAAGCTGCGTCTGTACTCCGGCTGTGGTGGCAACCAGAACAACTTTGAGAACAGGGATGCATGTCTCGGCACCTGTACGCGGGGCCCCAACAATTCCCTACCAATATACTATGGCCACACCACCTGCATACCCATCCATTTACCTGCTCTCCTCTGATGAGGCTGCAGGTCTGGTTGGAGCCTGTAGTCACGTGATGCTTTGCGCGGAAAACGTCAAATGGCAGTTAGAGCTCGTCTAAGCTGAAATCACGCGCCCCACTCCTTGGTTTTGTATGACAAGTAAATACAAAACCAAGGAGTGGGGCGCGTCATTTCAGCTTAGAGGAGCTCTAATGGCATATGTCTTGTTACGGCCTTACGCTGTTCAAGGATTACGATTAGCTAACAGAGGAATTAACTAAATCAGCCAATAGCATGACCTATTGTAATTTAATTAATCATCGATTACGTTTCGTAACCTTTGATCAGCGCCTAGAAAATCCGCCGTTAGCGTCGTTGCGAGTTAAGTAAGCTAATGCATGTTGTCTATGGGCCAAACTAGTTAGATTCTCCTCTATCTCTGCCATCAATGCGGATATAATTTACTTTTTGAAGAATGGTACCGCCTTCAGAGCACAGGGTGCTCTGCTCATCCCATACAAATTAGAATTAGTAACCATTCGTAAAAAAAGAGATGGCGTGAGGAGTAAGCTTTGTACTTTAAAAAACGCCATGGTTTCTGTTAACATACTTCTAGTTGGCGCTAATCTTAGAATAAATCCTTTATATCTTAGCGCCATCTCGTGGTATTTGCGATTTTTCGATGGTGCTGCACCAAGCGATAATGGCCTCGAACTAAAGAAGCTTCCGTAGCATCTCAGTTTACGTTGGTGTCATATTTTGTTCTAAGTGGTCTATCTGTATTAGTAGATATAATATGGACGATGGACTGAGTCAGTACGTCTCTCCTCGGTGTATTTCCTTAGACTTAAGTAGAAATACATAATATTGTATTTTTAAGGCTCTGATAGTTTAAAAGAGGTACGGGGGAGTTTCTTGCCCTTTGCTCCATCCCTAACTAAGCCCACAACTTCCGAACGGGCGGTAGTATACAAAAATATTTTTGACGTTATATTATTGACGTTGACTAAGTAATATGTATTATTTTATGGTCAATAATTTTAAACTTGAACTTGTGCTTCAGAGCGCGTTTGGATTGCGATTATTTTTTGAAAGATTTGAATAAACTAAATAAATCATCATCATATTGGTTTCCGCTATTGCCATGTAATCGCACGCAAACTATAGCAGTTATCGTTTCAATTCATAGTCGCAATACCTGTAAGAGATAGAGATTTGAGCCGTTTTGCAAACTAAGTTATGTATTGTAGAGCTCGTCTAAGCTAAAATGACGCGCCCCACTCCTTGGTTTTGTAATTACTTGTCATACAAAACCAAGGAGTGGGGCGCGTCATTTCAGCTTAGACGAGCTCTAACTGTCTACTGAATCGTAAATTGTGACCGTAAAAACACGGTTTACCTGGCAGATGATAGCTCGACTTTTATAATCTAACTAACGGAAAGAAGAGGATAACGATTAAACGCACGAGGATGTGACTTATTACAGTTTTTTATTCTTATTCTTAAAATACCTATTGTCGTACATTTTGTTTGTGGGCAGAAAGTAAAGTTTGTATTAGGCTTGACAGAACGCGAGTTTTTGTACCTAACGCATTCACTACGAGTAAGGCACGTGTGTGGCAGCGTAGTGTGGCGACGTTAAGTAGCCGGTAGAGGCCACAGGAAGCGAGCAGCGACTGTTTGTAGCGTGTTGCGGCCACTGGCTATTATTACAAGTAAGTGCGGCGTGTGGTTCCGGTGCTGATGTGCCGTTGCCGGCAATCAGGGAGCACTTGTCCAGTGGAGAGCGCATAGATACATTTTCCTTTGAAACACATCTCACCAATTTGCGGGCGGAGGGGGACGAGGTAAGAGAGCTGTTATTGGTCAGCCTCTGCGAAACTGTCTGGCGGCCCGTCATCGTACATAGGTTGGGTATGCGAACGTTTGTTGAATACAACAAACGTTTGGCGAGCCGCATTCCCCCGCAGGCGCAGTCAATTGGATATACAGGGTGACATTTAATTATCTGATCATATTTTGGGGAATGATAGTACCCATCATTATGAAGAACTTTCCCCAAGGAACATATACCGAAAATAAAATTTGGGTCTCCCATAGTAGCTTGAAATCAGCTGATCGGGGCAATGTACTGGGGGACGAAAAATTTTTTCATTTGCGACTATATGCTTCTTGGGGAAAGTTGTTCATAATGATGGGGACTATCATTCACCAGCTAATTAAATGTCACCATGTATAGTCTCTGCCGGCAATATTGCCATTTGAGGGAATATTCTGTATGGGGCAATATTACCCGCATACATTATATGGCAATATTGCCAAACAAATGGCAATATTGCCAGTAGTCCGGTATCTATAGAATGACGCTGTAGCGACATTGCTTGACGACGTCGTCACCGGAAATGTTAATGGAAATGTGGAAACCTTAGTTTTCCCATAGGTTCTTATCTAAATCGAATACAATTCAATTTATATTGCAAAATGTAATATTTTATTACGAGTACCTACCTAATTTTATTTTATAAAATTCAAATCATTTCGAAAGTTTTCTAGCAGACTTTATAGAACTGTTACCACAAGCATCTGAAAATGTTCGCCTTGCGCCACTTTTTCTACATGATCTCTTTAGTCATATTAATTTTATATTTCGCCAATGCCGTAAGTATTTCTTAGATTATACGTACTTAGTTTAAAGTTAATGAATACCTTGTCAGTGCGATACTCAGGTGTCAATACTAACTACTAACAATTTTACCTTAATACTAACTAGACGCTAAACTGACAACCTGGAATCCGACAGCTCTTGTACGGTAGCCAATAGATTCTATTTCCAAACTTCGATGTTCAGAAATCTTTTTTTACGTGTAAAAGCTGGGCCCAGATATGTTTTTTTGATCGTCCCATAACTCCGTTCAGTATCAGCGTCGCGATCCAAAAACTCTGGACGCCCGCATTCGTCACGGATGCTGTGATCTCGACCGCATCGCCTCGCCATATAACTCGGCGAAACAAATGACTTGCGAATCTCGCAATGAATCGGAGTGTACCAGAGCGAGTCGATTCTCGCGCCTTCAATATCAGTATATCGAAGGCGCGGGAATCATGCCACTGTGGCATGATTCTCGCGCATTCGATATACTATATCTACACCTATATCGAGTGATTTTGGTATAGGAATATGGGGTATGATTCTCGCGCCTTCGATATACGGATATCGAGACCTTTATGACAGATTGCCATACGAAATCACTCGATATAGGTGTAGATATCGTATATCGAATTCACGAGAATCATGCTGCAGTCAATAAAATAAAAAATAAATAAATGCGTGGCAGACGGGCAACGCATGGCCTAAACCGGTGGACCTAGAGCCATGAAACTTTGTACAGGGGTTCCTTAAGTAGCGTAGGGTATCACTGAGATGGGAGTTGACGAAATTAATTCCCCAGGGAGGAGGGGGGGAATAGGGGGTAACAGTTTGTGGAAGTCGGTTTGTCACTCTCGCTCCGACGTCTATTGTTCTCCATTGTAATTTTGTTCGGCCTATGTCTTTATGAGAGCCACCGAACATCTCCGACGCTGGCACGGAACGGAGAAAAGTAACATATTTGGACGCAGCTTTACTGGTAATAACTCTCAGCCCTGTATAAACTATTTTCTTTTTCTTTCTGACTCAGATGCCTTGCCGCCGGCCCCCCCAGCCGGTCCATCAAAAACCAAAAACGGTACCATTGATCTGAATCTAACCGCCTTTGTTAAAACTGTGGTACATCACCGGCAGGGGCTCCACTTCTTAAATCCATCCTTTGGACCTACAGATTAATCCTGCTAAAGGAAATCCTTTGTTCACGAAACGCCGTATAATGCGACTTGTCGGTTTCTAGGGCAGTGACACAAGAGCTCGGGACCGTTCTACGGTCGTGTCGTTTGTCGTCGCCCGCTTGATGGACGTGCTTCAGAGCTTCTTGTAAAGATACTCTGCTACCAAACCGCCCCAATTAACCCAAATCTATATCATATAATCCTATGAGATTTCTTGGTGCTTAAATTAGTTAAATAACAAAATGATCCTGAGTACGGCGCGGCGGTGCCTAAACCGATGTTCCGTGTGTTGGATTCATATTATCGATCAAATTAAGCACCTGACAATTCCGAAAAAACTTATATTATGTATTCTGTTCTCGAATTTGTAATTTCGAATTTTGACATTGGCCGCCCCAGTATATTTTTAAAAGCTTTTATTTAACTTGCACTGTATGTATGTATGTATGTATGTTTGTTTGTGGGTATCACGGTTCGCGTCAAAAATGTCGGCTTGAATTTGACCCACTTCCCGTTATCCGATTGAGCTGAAATTTTGCATACGTATGTAAGTTGGATGACAATGCAATATTTTTTTTGACTTGGAGCTGATCTGATGCTGGAGCCGGAAGGTGGCCATGGGAACCCTGTTACCAAACGACGCAATTCTATTGTGTTTGGGCTCATTTGATTTATATTGACAAGTACTTTGATCCTAGAATATTTGTTATGACCTGGAGCTGATCTGATGCTGGAGCCGGAAGGTGGCCATGGGAACCCTGTTACCAAACGACGCAATCCTGTTGTGTTTAGGCTGATTTGATTTATATTGACAAGTACTTTGATTCTAGAATATTTTTTATGACATGGAGCTGATCTGATGCTGGAGCCGGAAGGTGGCCATGGGAACCCTGTTACCAAACGACGCAATCCTATTGTGTTTAGGCTGATTTGATTTATATTGACAAGTACTTTGATTCTAGAATATTTTTTTATGACATGGAGCTGATCTGATGCTGGAGCCGGAAGGTGGCCATGGGAACCCTGTTACCAAACGACGCAATCCTATTGTGTTTGGGCTCATTTGATTTATATTGACAACTACTTTGATCCTAGAATATTTTTTATGACATGGAGCTGATCTGATGCTGGAGCCTGAAGCTGGCCATGGGAACCCTGTTACCAAACGACGCAATCCTATTGTGTTTGGGCTCATTTGATTTATATTGACAAGTACTTTGATCCTAGAATATTTTTTATGACATGGAGCTGATCTGATGCTGGAGCCGGAAGGTGGCCATGGGAACCCTGTTACCAAACGACGCAATTCTATTGTGTTTGGGCTCATTTGATTTATATTGACAAGTACTTTGATCCTAGAATATTTTTTATGACATGGAGCTGGTCTGATGCTGGAGCCTGAAGCTGGCCATGGGAACCCTGTTACCAAACGACGCAATCCTATTGTGTTTGGGCTCATTTGATTTATATTGACAAGTACTTTGATCCTTGAATTGCCTCGCTGTAATGATAAAGACTAAAAAGTTAAAAATAAATTAAAATTAAAAAAACATTTTAAACAAAGCTTTTATTTAATGCCCTAAAAAGAAGAAAATACAATTTCGATTCAATCAAATGCGTTATTTTATTAAATTACACAATTAATACGGTATAAAAGCTTGTTGCGGGATTTATCTCCAAGTCTGTGCAATAATTAAGTCTACACGTAAGTAAATCTCGCAACAAGCTTTTATATCGTATTAATTGTGTAATTTAATAAAATAACGCATTTGATTGAATCGAAATTGTATTTTCTTCTTTTTAGGGCATTAAATAAAAGCTTTGTTTAAAATGTTTTTTTAATTTTAATTTTTAAAAGCTTTTATTTAACTTGCACTGTATGTATGTATGTTTGTGGGTATCACGGTTCGCGTCAAAAATGTCGGCTTGAATTTGACCCACTTCCCGTTATCCGATTGAGCTGAAATTTCGCATACGTGTATAAGTCGGATGACAATGCAATATTTTTCTGACTTGGAGCTGATCTGATGATGGAGACGGAAGGTGGTCATGGGAACTCTGTCATAAAACATCGCAAGCCCGTCGAATTTGGGCTCGTTCGATTCGTCTTGACGAATACTTTGGTCCTAGAATATTTTTTATGACATGGAGCTGATCTGATGCTGGAGCCGGAAGGTGGCCATGGGAACTCTGTCATAAAACATCGCAAGCCCGTCGAATTTGGGCTCGTTCGATTCGTCTTGACGAATACTTTGGTCCTAGAATATTTTTTATGACATGGAGCTGATCTGATGCTGGAGCCGGAAGGTGGCCATGGGAACTCAGTTACCAAACGACGCAATTGTATCGTGTTTGGTCTCATTTGATTCGTCTTGACAAGCACTCGAATTCTAGATTAGATGTTTTGTCCTGTAATGATAAAGACTAAAAAGTTAAAAATAAATTAAAAGTAAAAAATCATTTTTAAACAAAGCTTTTATTTAATGCCCTAAAAAGAAGAAAATAAAATTTCAATTCAATCAAATGCGTCATTTTATTACATTACACAATTTATACGATATAAAAGCTTGTTGCGGGATTTATCTCCAAGTTTGTGCAAATAGGTGCCTACCCACCTAATTAAGTCTACACAAGTAAATCTCGCAACAAGCTTTTATATCGTATAAATTGTGTAATGTAATAAAATGACGCATTTGATTGAATTGAAATTTTATTTTCTTCTTTTTAGGGCATTAAATAAAAGCTTTGTTTAAAAATGATTTTTTACTTTTAATTTATTTTTAACTTTAACAAGTCAAAACATTTGTACTGACTGGCCATTGCTTACCTTTTTGCTATGTATGACACATTATTAATTCGAGTTTAGCTAAGGCTGATATTCTATGGTATTTTCCGGAGAACCGTTGCGTCATCTTTCCTCTGCTCGTGAGCCCTTTTCATCGTAATAATCTTTATGAATAAATATACCTAATACGGGTCGGAAATGTTCAAGTTACTAACATGTAGAAGAGGTAAAATAAAATCTAAGGCCCTGTTCCAAACACTCTCGGTAAGCCGACGTTTAACAGAAAAATCATAATATCGTACTTATGTAAAATTATAAATGAATCTTTCACATCGAGCGTATCGAGGCTTGAACAGGGCCTTAAGGGTATTGGGCTGTCGGATTAGGTACAAAGTAATCTAATTAGTGCAAAAGAAGTGCAATCCAAAGTGGAAGAATCTTAAATTCTTACTTCTTTCTTTTTAATTGATCTCCAACTAAGTACACGTTGTCGGAATTGTGCACTTACTTATCTGGCTGGTATTTAACGGCAAATTGACTGAAAGGTGACATCTAAAAAAGTACATTTTCTTCCCAAAAATACTTAAATGCTCACTAAATTTGTCCACCCTAATACTAATGCTTTACCCATATATTCAAGTGTATATTATTAAAGTGTCGACCAAATAAAGGATTTTAAAGCAAAACATTTGTTTGACAATTAGTAAAATTAACTAAAAACGGAACCCCAATATATCCTGAAATGTTAACTATAGTTTACCCTCCTAAAAGTTATAACTCTTAAAAAATATTTGCTTCTACAAAAAAATTGTTTTCACAAGAATTTACTAGTTTGAGACAGACAGACAGCCGGACAGACATACCGCCGGACAGACAGACAGCGAGACGGACAGCGGAGGCTTAGTAATGGGGCCCAACGGGGCTAAATAGGGCCCCGTTTGGCACCCTTCGGGTACGGAACCAAGCTACGTGATTGTGTAGATGTATGCTATTCACGTACAGAATCGTATGGCAATAGCTATAGCGAGGGCGCAAAAATCCGGTTTGTTTGTAGCCGGGGCGGCGGCGTCGACGAGGCAAAATATCAAGTATTACAGTTTATTTGGAACACTTTAGAGCGTTAATAGGGTTACTAAATATAGTGAGCATTTTAGTATTTTCGGCTGGCGTTGACAATTAAAAGTTGACGTATCACTTTATTAGATATACACACTTTATTTGCGATGAGAGTTTAATAATTTAGACGTTCGCATTTTGCTACACGTTTCTTTTTTTGGTAGTAATTGCCGTTTTTAGGGAAGTGTTTTGGTGTTACAAACCGTAAATTAGTAGGCATCGTATTTGTTGCCCTAATCTTATAAGATGCTGCATTGTTGAGAGAGTCCACGAGCTAAATTCATAGGTAACGTTTACCCTATGTAGCGATTGCTATTAACATGTAGTGGTAGAGTAAGGAACATTTTCTGTTGTATATCATAGACTAACAATTAGTAAAGGAGATTGGATAAAACTGGATTAAGTGCTGCCTAGAATGCTCACATAGTGCATTTTGTTCCTCAGATCATCACTAATCTGTAAATCCAAAAGCCCATAAAATTCAAAAATCAACTATGAAACAGTTATTGTGCGTCTAATATTAATTGTATTAGGTCGGGAAAAAGTCTGTTTCGTATTTCGTATGAATAAACTTGTAATAGTTACATTTGTTGCTATTAAGTTCACTTTTTCCTATGAAAATATTCAAAACAAAATACTGGTTTCTTTGGACTCCGGGAATAGATTTGCATGCGCTTTGGATTACATGTTAGTGATGACTGATGATCTAAGGAGCAAATTGCACCATGTGAGCATTCTAGGCAGCACTTGGTCCAACTTCCACAGTCAAGTAGGCAATGTCCTTCATGTGATTCTGCTTTAATTTGAACTAAATTATTTCACCGCATTCGTGTCTTTTTCAGTGTACTCATTGCGCCGCCCAGCGCCGGGGCCCGCCTATTATCCAACTGCCAATCCCTAACAGGAAGTTCCTTTATCGTGTTGTCAACAGCACTTCGCCTTACTAGGAAAAACCTGAAACTATTACGTAAAACATAAAAATAAATCCCAAGTGTCCCTACAGTACAAGTCCCTACAGCTATTTACAAAATCAAAAACGATTTCTGCCATTGTAATCTTCTTCAAATCTGGATTACACTTTTACAGCTCACTAATATCTCACTGCTACTAATTTGAGGTCTCGTTATGTATACATATCTACCCAATAGCAGAAAAGTATAAGATTTTTGACAAGAAACTGATAAAATTCAGACTGATGATATTACTTCTCTTCTCCAAGGAAACCACTAATATTTATTAGTCCTGCGTCCATAACCATGAGATCGTAGCTAGCACCATTAACGTCGCGTTCAGAGGTTATAAAACACATACATTTATTATGAAAATCTGTCGCAGGCAAGAGGTAACGTGGCGTTAAGAGCGAATCTTGTTGATAGCAGCGAAGTCAAGATCGACACCACCACCCTCCCACCACAGGTTCAGAGAATTCTCTCTCAGTTTGAGGACATCAACAAACTCGCGAATAAAGAAGACTTGGGCGTTCTCATTAAACAGTTAAAGGAAGTTTTTGTCACGAAACGAAGCACAGGGTGTTCCAGCTGCAGGGGGCTTTAGAGTTATGGAAATAAACTGCATTTGGAAAAAAAACGTTTTATATTTTAGGGTCCGATTGTATTTCTGTAAAGAACGTATAATGTCTAGAAATTGAATATTCATTTGCCGGCCCACCGGAATGCATGCATAAATTGTATCCGACATTATAAGTAGTAAGTAGCCTGTAGTGTGCATGCATTAAGTAAGGGTAGCAGCCAAAGAAATACAAACACTAGTCACTACGGTGTGGTTGGTAGTAGCCTTAATTAGCCGACTTAAATAACTTTAGCATTAAAAAACCCTTGCATAAAACCAAGTCTTCCAGTTTCATCATAAAATCTCATCATCAGGTGAAATTAAAAGGTCTCATCACAGCGAATCTAATGAGCCTACACTCGATGGGCTTACTAGTAAGCATCCCAGGGTTCCAGCTCCCACCTTCGAGTTTCGCACTCCATCATCATATCAGCTTGATAGTACCATATTCTCAAAGGTCTTGTCACTACGAGTCTAATGAGCCCAAACTCGATGGGTTTTCTAGTAAGTATCTCAGGGTTTCAGTTCCCACCTTCGATTTTCGCACTCTATCATCAGCTCATCATCATCATCAGCCTCTCAGGGATCCCACTGTTGAGTATAGGCCTCCTTATGTGTACGCCATTCAACCTGGTCCCATGCAACCCACGTCCATTGTTTTCCTGACATCCTCAGATCAGCTCAATGGTACCATATTCCCCAAGGTTTTGTCACTACAAACCTAATGAGACCAATTTCGACGGGTTTACTAGTAAGCACCTATATAGGGTTTCCGCTCCCACCTTCGAACTCCATCATCAATACCAAAGAGCAGCGGTTCCCGAATGGTGTTCCGCGGAACCCTAGGGTTCCGTAAAAGGCTCTCAGGGGTTCCGCAACAATTCAAGATTTCGATGTTTTTTTCGAGTCTAGCTAGATATTGTAAATCGCTTTACCATTGATATATGTATATTATATTTAGTTGTGAAAGTTTTGTAAATGGACGTAATTATTATCCAGTTTCAATTATCTTATTTTAAAATGTTGTCTTCTTAATTAAAATGGGTCCGCAGTAGTCCAGTCTGTAACAGTGGCGGCGGCGCGGCGGTCCGAGATCACTGGCGGCGGCGCGGCGGTCCGAGATCACTGGCGGCGGCGGCGGCGGTCCGAGATGACTTGCGTCAACTTTATAAATCTCCTAAAGCTTGACGGTTTATGAAAATTTTCGCCCATGAGCATGGACTTAGTATTGCCCATGAGTTCTTGTGACTGGCACGTTACTCAACATGCTGGTTGCCAAAAAAATAAAAAAAATAAAAAACACTTCTTAATTGAGCTAGGGTTCCACACAAAAACGGTGAACCAAAAAGGGTTCCGTAGCCAAAAGAATTCGGGAACCGCTGCCATATGTATTGTACGTACGTATGTAAAAATATCGGAAACCAAAATTATTAACACAGTTTGTTCGTTTATTTAATCTAGCCGAACTCTTATTTTGACGCCTTTCGATTATTTTGCTTCGCCTTCAACCGTAGCAGAGAAACGATATCGGCTAAAGACCGCTCTGCAAAGGAAGGATGTAAACAAAGAGTTTCATTGATCTGAGCACAGACTTCGATGGATCTGAGGAAAAGATCTATTCTCTGTCTACGGAGTTTCATTGATCTGAGGTCTACGGCCTTCAGAGGGCTTTCAAATAGTCATAGAGGAGACTTTAGCCATGAAAAAGAATACAAAATTTGACACAATGACATCATCCACAAAAACTATCCAAAAAACATCATTATCAGAACGTTTGGTCCAAAAAATTGTCGTGAAGCCTACCAAACCCCACAATGTCCCCCAAGGGCGACAAAAAGAAGACCCCAGCCGGGCCACCGCCTCCGCAATACTTGAACGAGTTCCGCCCCTATTTCATTTACGTCCGAAAAGAGGAGACAAAGGGGGAGAAGTACGCCACGATGAAGATGGAAATCAAGCACACGGCCGCCAAGGAGCCGCACAACCCCTTCATCAGAAACGCGAACTTCACTCAGACATATCCCACCGCCTTGGAGCCAGCGACACCCCGATGTTGCCACCACAGCCACTAAACGTGAGTATTTGAGAGTTTGAGTGAATTTCCAAAGTGTCTGGTCCCTGGGGTGTGATTCTCGCGCAATCGAGTGATTTTTTACGGTAATCACTCGATATAGGTGTCGATATCCATAGATCGAATGCGCGAGAATCGCACCCCTGGTGACATAATCAGACAGAGGTATTTGTGCATATAATATTATCTATGAATCCAAATAAAAACATTGGTCGAGCTTATTACAGTTTGCGCCTCGCCTATAAGTACGTCATCGACGCAAGGCGCAAACTAACTCGACCGAGTATTAATGAGTGAGCCGTTGAGCCTACAGTAAATCTGCTTAAAATGAGTTGGATCGGCAAGATGCAGTTGTCTCTGCTACATTATAAACTGAAAATATGCAGAAAGTCATGTCCCAAATACTAGAGCCGAAAGGTTCACAGGTTCTTTGCTCACAGAGTAAAAAAAGTGGGAGCAGGACTCCACCAAACTATAAGTGTGACAATGAGCACAATGTTGGATAAATTGCTGCGCGGGCATCGAGAGTTTGACTTTAGTATCCTTTAGACCAGAGACCCGGTGTATTATTCGCAATATTCGTAATATTTCGCCATTATTATTAAATTGTGATTTCATTTCTATGTTCTCTGTTATGACAAATGTAGGTAGGAGGGGTATAGAGGTACATAGTAGAGTAGCAGAAGTCTGCGTTCAGCTTTACCTCTCTAAATTATCCTGTTATCTTCACAGCTGTTCCCACTATCAAACCATGGCCTCGTCGATATAATGAGCGTGCTTTGTGCGAGGTTATACGGCGAACTGTTTAACACCTCGATAAGGCTTTTGGGGTGCCACAAATGCTCCACCAACGTGTACATATTCTGCCTGCAGTCCTGCCATCGCTTCATAGAGTACTTGGACTTTGGGCTTGTGGGGCTAGATACCTTTGAAATGTTACCGAAAGTGCTTGTCATATGAATTGGCTATCAGATGACATGGCTGTAAACATGTGTGCACAACAATACGATCTGGTCAGCAGTGTGTGTTTTTATAATTTATCTGTTAGCTGCAGCCTTTTGATTTACTGCCTTTGCCATTGATAAAATTATCCATTGTAACTGACGCTAACATAATTAAAATTGCAGTGTTTGATCGTATCTGAGTTAGTTGTTTCATTGCTATTTAGATAAATATACCCAATGTAACCCTTTAGGAACTTAGATATGTCTGCCTACGTCTCAGCATAAACTGTTATATATAGGCACATAAATTGCCTAGTGTGTGTGGGAAAAAGAAAAAGCGCATTGCAAACATTTAAGGTCGATTTACACATATCAGTGATCCCACCGATCCGGCATAGTTCCGTATCAGTGAAAAATATACTCATAGAGAATGTAGGTATGAAATAATATTTTTGATTACTGAGTGTGAATTGACCTTTAATCATCCCAAGACCTAGGCTTTTTCTTCTAGCTGCCAAGCCGGGATACGAACCCGGGACGCTCACTTGGAAGCCCAGCCTCGACCGCAACGCCAGCGACCAAACTATGCGTCTTTTTGTTTTCGAAGACGTTGACTGCCCTGCCTTACAAAACCTTTCTGCGTGGCCTGCGCCTGCGTCTGATGCATCTTAGCTAAACCCAGACTCATTTTCTTTAGATAGGAACGATGGTGTCTCAGTACCGTTGCACAAATTAGGAATAGGGTTGTGTTCTGCTAAGTAGTCCAAATAGATCTTACTTTTTAGGAACATAACAAAACGGTACTTGTTTCTGAGTGACATCATGTGGCGTGTGGCATCAAATGCGGTCTTATAATTGAATTTATAAAATACGACTGCTGGAAATATGCAAATTAATATATTTGTTATACTTGAGAGATGGACGGTGAGGAAAAAATTACCGTGGTGGACCGTGGACAATAACTGGCATTTCTGAGATTGTCAAGCCATTTTCAACCGACTTCAAAAAAAGGAGGAGGTACTCAATTCGACCCGTATGTTTTTTTTTCTATGTTTGTTACGCGATAACTCCGCCAATTATGAACCGATTTGAACAAATCTTTTTTCGGCGTATAGGTAATACCTCAAGGGTGGTCCCATTGACACCAGGTCAGGATCTGATGATGGGATCCTGGAGAAATCGAGAGAACTCTTCAAATATTATAGGCAGACCTATAGTGATTTTTGTGTTTTTCATAATAACTCGTGCAAATGCACATAGCATAATATTGTGATGCGGAACTGCTGATGAAGACCACATATGGCCACCAGATCTGCTCAATACTAGGTACAAATACAATGCGTGGCTGACGGGCAGGCAACGCATGCACTGATATGGGATTTGACAAAATTAATTCCCCAAGGGGGGGGGGATAAGGGGTTACAGTTAGTATTAAACTCAATCTAATCAAATAGGGTTTGTGGAAGTCGGTTTTTTTCTAAAGTTTACTTTTTGTTTCAATTATGTACATAACGCTTCAACTTCAGACTTGTTCCTAGATCTTGATCTGAGACTGATCTAGAGAATATTTAGGATGCCGCACCACGGGCAGCTAGTAACTTCATTTTTTTGTATTCTCGGAACAACATGAGCAGTGAACACTGTAGGGTATACACACGTAAGAACTGGAACTTCACCGAACGGCACCCTCAATAATTATGATTATAATACTACTCTTCTTCTTCTTTTTTTTATGGCGACCGAACCTCTTTTGAGGTTAATTTTGCCAGTGTCAAGTGGTCAGGTTCTCATTTGAGAACCTGGAAATTATAATGTCTTGAGATGATTTGATGTCTATGATGATGATGATTTGTCGCTCGTTAGCACTACCCAGGGAGGACGTGAGGGTCTGTAGGTTCCAAGTAATTCCTTCGGACGTGAGCGACTGCCTCCCATAATACTACTAGAAAGCTACCATTTGGCGCATGACAGGTATCAATTCAAGCCAAACTTCAACTTCAACCACAGATTAATAAAGATGCTTCAACTTCAATTTTAGTTCATGGCAATCTGTCTTATGCCAGACAATTTATGCCAGTGTCATGTGATGACGAAACATGTGAGACGCGTGTTTTAAGAATGGGTGAATGACCCATCGATGAATGACCCTATAAACTCATCTCATCACTAATCCAACGATATTTTGGCATGTGAGTGACGTTTACAGGGGGGTGTCACTTCTACCACAGATACTTTAATATTTATACAGATAGACCCATAGTTTTTTTTTCCTTTTTATCCTTTGGGAAAGGCAGATAAATTATTACATAAAGATTGACAATGAGTTTTTCGTAATGAATCCATTAATCTCTTCCCCAAGGCAGAAAAGAGGATGCAAACTCTTTGGATAGACCAACTAGAACAAAATATGACACCGGCGTAAACTGAGATGCTACGGAAGCTTCTTTAGTTCAAGGCCATTATCGCTTGGTGAAGCACCATCGAAAACGCAACCTCATGTAATCATCCTGTCAAAAATAGTTAGTTTCTATCTGTCACCGCACGCCAAAAGATCGTTGGATATGTCGTAGCCATAATAATATAAACCGATAAAATCTTTAAGACTAAAGGGGGCGAACGCAGCGAAGACCCCGAATAATCTTCGTGTTAGTTTGACATGTACAACACAAAAAACATCACGTAGTGCAGAATCACAATGCTTTAAAAAAAACATGTTTTCATTTAAACCAGCCATATCATGATATGGCCAGCAATGGCCTGGCCATATCATGATTTGGCCAAATGGCATTGGATAAAGTTTGCGTCGTTTTGACGTTTCCTTAGAGTTTGGTCGATTTTGAGCTCATGAAAGTTGTAAATTTTGAAAAAGCGATTAAATATAAGCTAATCTTACTATATGTACTCTAGCTAGATCATTTCGGGGCTGAGATATCTCACTTTAAAGTTTTTTCAGTACAAAAAGTGTTACATTGGAGCTCTATTATCTCAGCTTCGAAATGGTTTACAGCAATGTTTCCACTTTATATAATACATTATGATACTGCTACCAAATAATGATAAAGATATCGGTGGCCGCAAATAAAAATAACCGGCCAAGTGCGAGTCGGACTCGCGCCCGAAGGGTTCCGTACCATTATCTATAAAAAACCGCAAAAAAAAAACGGTTAGTTGTATGGAAGCCCCCTTTAATATTAAATTTATTTTGTTTTTTAGTATTTTTTCTTGTTATAGCGGCAACAGAAATACATTATCTGTGAAAATTTCAACTGTCTAGCTACCACGGTTCATGAGATACAGCCTGGTGACAGACAGAGAGACAGACGGACAGCGAAGTCTCAGTAATAGGGTCCCGTTTGACACCCTTCGGGTACGGAACCCTATAAAGTACACTAATGGTCCTTATTAGGTTATCCAAATCCCTTTGACGATATGTCCTGTATTTATTAGAGTCAATCAATACAGGTTCAGAAAAAGCTTTATGCAATTCTCAAACTTTACTCGAGTTTAGTAGTCCGGTATGCGGACGATTAAGACTATCGGCTCGACGAGATCGCCCGCAGTGTGTATTCCTATTTGGATTTCATCCCCCATCACGTCAGAAGCAGGCGAACTCTTAATAACTCCAGCGTAATAGTCGATCCCTCATAGCGCCCGCCGGCCTTGCGAACCAAGATTCAATCATACCATTTTAATGTGATCTGTGGTTTTATTCGAATCTCAATTCCATTCAAATTGAGAAATTGTCTAATCACGTCTTTTTCATGAAGATTGAATGCAAAAAACCGCATCGAAAATCGTTTTTGAGAAGCCCTTACGAATTAACCATCCTGACTCGTTGGCTTACCGTTGAGCATATCTACCAAATATTAGGTTGCTTTAGGTGCGGTTGTGGTAAATGTAGGTATAGCCGCTCGTAGCGGTCGGTGCGCTACGAAATGTAGGTATAGCCGCTCGTAGCGGTGCGCTACGAAATGCTACAGCACGCTTCGAGACTAATGCAAAGCGCGCTAACCGAAAAGCGCTTCACAGTTTATTTGGAATCTCAACTCGAGTAAATTCCTTTTTGGATGAAGTTAGGTTTGTAATACAAACAATTTGTTACCAGAGATGTAGTTAAGCTAAATATGTTTGTAAAACCTACCTATTCACAGAATCCTTGTTTACTAACTAAAACAGGAATTACTTGGAAAATGGAAAATTTAGCTGTCCGATTGTAACGGAAACCCCGCGTCGATGACTCAATCAAACATAGCACCACCGCAAGTAGCCGCCGGAATGCGCTCCCCACCTGATGCTGCGGTCACGTGAGCATCGATCGCTGAACTCCTGAACCATCATGCTTGCATCTTGTGCAAAGGTTCCGACTCGTATTTTGGGCAAGGGTGCGCGGCGGCGGCGGCGGTCGATAAGAGGCGCCGACGACCGCCCAACCCAACAGTCAGTCGATGTTCGGCGTCGGTCTGAGCCGCCCGCGTCGCCGCCGCCCGCCCTACCGCAGTCGCGCCCGCCCCCGCTCACAACCGCGCGTTACGACCCTCTCGCAAGGTCATCGTAAGTATGCTATTGTCGACCTCTTACCCGAAACACATTCGATGACCATTTGCGACGCTTGACAGACGTTTCGATTTCATTTTGACTTTCACTCTCATTTTGAGAGTTCCGTGTCTAGTGGGGCCCTAATTTGAACCGACCGCGTGGATGTATTTATATATTTGTAGTATACATATATACATGTCGGCCGTATCAGACATTCGCGGTAAAAATACCTGTATATGCCGCATGTTTTTATCCGAAATGACGTCATACTTAAATTCCTCGAATGCACGTATCACTTTTATACTAAGGCTTCTACTGAAACTTGGGATCAACCTATTTCTATACGTTTTTTTCTTTGTATACGCTAATCCATTCTAATTCTATATAAGTACATAAATCTATTAGGTACGTGTTGTGTGTGCAGTAGGTGTTAAATGCGTTGGCGTTTTGAACAAATGGGGGCTACATTTAATTCTTCGAATTAATTAAAAACGTTAGTGCCCCTACCACATACAAGTGGAAATCGATGTGATGACTCGCCTAAAGTGTGGCCTGTTTACATAAAGGCTCTACAGGTTTGAAATAGTTAAAGTTCGTAGGCGAGATAGGTACAGGAAAAGATTTCAGCAACTCACTGACCAGACACAAATACAGGTATTAAATTATTTACATAAAACACAAAAATCTCAACAAAAAACTATGAAACTGGCTGATAGTAGTTAATATTCATCAGACTGCATCTCACCAATCATAAATGCTGTTCTGTTTTGTTGTGCTGCTCCACGCATTCCCGATAAAAGAGGTCTTGACAGATGTACAGACATACAGATCGGATCCTTAAAAAACCAAGGTCTCTGGCTTATTCCTCGTTCGGTAAGCGAATATCGTCTATATCTAAAACGACCAAGTCTGTCTTCTGACCTTAAATTCCATATACATATTATTGCCCTTCTTATAGCTAAATCTCAGCTGTCGGAGTCTTTAATTAAGTATTTCTTCACTGCAAAACGATCAAACACCGCAAATTTTTCAAGTTTTCCACCTTTTCAGTAATTAAAACTGCTGATCCGATTTTGACAAAACTTTTCTAAGAATGATAACTAAAAAGTGCTCTACGATTTACAGAACATCACATTAAAATCCAAAACGCATGATACTTTAACTAAACGTGTTACGCTCTCCAAGTGTTATTGGAACCCTTGGTGTACGAGAGCTACTCGCACTTGTCCGTTTGTTTGTATGAAGCTAAATTCTGGCAATGAACTTGTTGATCAGGCTTATTCAAAAACAGTATTTCAATAAAATACGATTGAAAAATAAAGCAACAACGTCGAAAACTTTCAGCAGGTTACTCCTGCACTTGTATCTTTGTTGTACAGGCTTTGTAAATAGGCCATCTGACATGTATCAGTACATTCTCTGATTAGAGCCCCGCAGAACCTTTGCCCTCCATATTTGCAATATCTACATACCATATTGTATATAAATCTACAAACAATATCGTAAATTCGTACCTTTCCAATTTCATTCGGGAGTGTGGAGCGAAATACTAAAATAGAAGCAGGTGAGCCTTGCTGACAATAGAAAATATCATTGGAAAGCATTCACGAATGTTCTGAATACTCTAAGTAGATCCATTATTTATTCGTGCACGGAATACCTGGCGATCATTGCCGAAAGGTTGGACTGTCCGATCAGCAGACACTGGAAATCTTTACACATGGCCCCGAATAAGAACTGGAAGGGCCCAGTGTCTGGGGGTCGAATCTAGTTTCACCTAAGGCTATTCTTGTTTTTAACCGACTTCCCAAAGGAGGAGGTTTACAATTCGTCCGGATATTTTTTTTTTTTATGTCTATCCCCCGATAGCGCCTAAACGGATGGACCGATTTAGAAAATTATTTTTTTGTTTGAAAGGGTTTACCTTCCCATTGGTCCCATTGACACCAGGTCAGGATCTGATGATGGGATCCTGGAGAAATCAAGGGAACTCTTCAAATATTATAGGCAGACATATAGTGATTTTTGTGTTTTTCATAATAACTCGTGCAAATGCACATGGTAAGCATAATATTGTGATGTGGAACTGCTGATGAAGACCACATAATATGGCCACCAGATCTGCTCAATACTAGGTACAAATACAATGCGCGGCTGACGGGCAGGCAACGCATTGCCTAAACCGGTGGACCTAGAGCCATGAAACTTTGTACAGGGGTTCCTTAGTAGCGTGGGGTAGCACTGATATGGGATTTGACAAAATTAATTCCCCAAGGGGGGGGGGGGGATAAGGGGTTACAGTTTGTATTAAACTCAATCTAATCAAATAGGGTTTGTGGAAGTCGGTTTTTTCTAAAGTTTACTTTTTGTTTCAATTATTATGTTTGTGTTATTATATTTACTTACTTGTAAGTTTATATGTTATACTGTTATTTATTATTTACTGTTATTTATTAAGTCCGAAATAAAGAAACTGAATTGAATTGAACGATCTGTGTTCTAGTTTCAAATGGATATTTCCGTGTATTCCTGATCAACATGAGACCGCTTGTGATTTAATATGCACTTTGTGTTGAGAGTGGAACGTTGTATAGTGGTTTTCTGGATAGAACTGGAGCCCTATTTTTGAAATCGCTCGTGTGATATAATCGCTCGTATGACTTGCGCAACGAGTGGTTCTGATCAATCGTTGCAGAGCGAATTGAATATAACGAACGAAAATCATTCGTTTTTTAAAATTATATCACATGAGCGATTACAAAAATAGGGCTCCTGACCTGTTTTGGAACAGTTCCCCATCGCACAGGCCCCCAGGGGAGAGGGGAAAGTACGATTCTCCCACGCCGCAAATTATAGATGCAAATCCGCTCAACATCGAACTACCCGCTAACCCGGTGTTGCTTGACACCATAGAGTAAATTATTGACACTAAACTAGGATTGAGTGAGCTAATAATTTTTACGTAGGTTACATTACATTTACAAGGCAATTCTGTGCTTTTATATAAGCACAAAACTGCCTTGTAAGTGAAACGTGACCTACATACGAGTATTAAGTAGGTTAGGTACCCTATTCTGTCTGGACATCCTAGTATTTTTAATCGCAATTTGAACTGATAAATCGACCAATCATAACCGCGATTAATTTCCTTCTGTTCACCGTCATTCGAGCTATCGACGCGGTGACAAAGTGTTAATGATGTGTTCGGTGTTATTCTGGCTGAATTCACAAGAATTCCACTATATTATTATATGTTTAGTTGTAGGTGTGGATGTTGATGACCTATCGCATTAGGTACAACATTTTTTTAGCTACAGTGGCCGCGCCTAGATTCTTGGCACCTGAGTGCAAGAAAGACTCATTAATGGGTGAAAGAGAGAGTTGAGAGCTCGCCCAAGTGCCAAGAAAGGGGTCTGTACCTAAACTATCGTACCTGGATGCATGTACGGTACAGTACTACCAAAGTATAATAATGCGCACAGAAACCTTCTTCAAAGGTCGGCAAATGTCGCTATCGGAATAATTTCTATGGTCGAAGTATCGATTTGAGATACCGGATATCTCCATCAAAAACAAAAAAAAAACTCACGACCCGCCTCGAGATATCTCGGTCGGTCGTATCGGCGGGTCGAGAGAATATATGTTTTTGTTTTCGATAGAGATATTCCTCAAATCATTATTTGGACGAGATGATCTCGATAGCACGAGAATTGCCCCTCAAGAGAAGATAATATGAGACCGAGGATCGAGATCGATGTATAGGAAAACAGTTTTACTATACCACCCTTAAGTAGATGATTGACCCTTAAATATCATATCCCAAACGTTCGGAATAAGACTTCCGTGCGCAGTATTACTATGGAAGTACTGTAACTACCTAAATCAACACCCTGTTTATGAATTGGCCTCGGCTTACTGCCATTAGTCGGTCGGAGAAGTCTCTATAAGCTATTATTCCCTGCGGCGAAGCCAACTGCCATCTGTTGCCTCAAGGTCGCACTTTCACATCATGCAACGAGTAGAGTCAGTGCATAGAGAGAGATGCACTGATTATACTCTGTCCATTTCTTTAATAATTAACTGTGTGCTATATTTTTAATTGTAGATATCAAAATGTAGAGTTTTGAGATATATCTACTTAATTGATTGTGATTGATTGACTAACAATAACGCCTAAACCGCTGGAATCATGAAACATTGGGTAGCAATGAGATGGGATTTCGCGAAATTCATCTCCCAATGGATACGGTTTAAAATAGTCAAAATGAACGGCTAGTAGTCTATACTGCACTGACAAAAGACCGACTGGTATACATATTCAATTGTATAATAGAAAGTTAACATATGATTAGATTATGTACCAGTATACATACTACTTCAATCATATCACTTTCATTTATCCAAACCCAAACCCAAACTGGGGCCCCATCCTGCTAATGCACTGTGACATTGAAATACTGATTTTGTCTGAGAAAGTTACTGAATTGCGCGACAAGAATTCTGAAAAACTGCAAAGAATTACGTATTTTGTTGCATTCTCTAAAACTACTAATGCGTTACGAATGTCGTAGCTCTCTGCTACGGCGGCGGCCGTTAGGTGCTACGAGCTACGACAAACGGCATGATTGCCTAACCCTATTCAGAAAGTTAAATTATCATAAACTGTACTTAAAAAATCAAGGCTTATCTTATAGTTAGAAGACAGTTAGAAGTATACAAGAAGAAGGAAGAAGGGCGGTTTTTCTGTACATTGAAAAATCGACACGTCTTCCTACCATACAGCCAACACATATTTATTTGTCCCTGCCTTTCTGACGTAAGCTTCTTAATTTCCAGAACACGAGTTTTAAATCGATGGCGTACTGTGCACGAGTATTTTTGTTATTTTCGGCTGAATTCTGCAATAAATTAAACCACGCAACAGAACCCTCTTCAACGTGCTTTGCATGCCTCAGTAACTACCGTGTGGCGACCCAACCTGTCAAGAGGTTGATTTGATTCCGAAGGGACGGGTGGTATGGTTTGTTCTACATACAAATATGCCAAACTGACTGAGTTTATCCTTACCTGTCCAGTTTTATTTTTGTGTAAATACCTAATTATACCAGTTACAAGGTAATCTACAATAGTGATCGGAACCCCTGGTGCGCGAATCCTACTCGTATTTGACGGTTGTTTGGATTTGGGAATTGTCTCTTTTAGCTAGAATAATTCATCAATGATACACCTACTTAATAATCTCCATCGTCAGACACACAGCTTTCTCATAAAGGCTGATAGTCCGCAGGAGATCATGTGGCTTCTATATAAAGTCACATGAAGTCACATCGGTAGTTATCGACTCTATGAGGTCACATAATAGGACATATCCAGCCTCTACTCAACCGGTCTCAACCTCATTCCGACGTCATGGGCAAATGCCCACTGGGAACGGTATAGACCAATCCATTTGAACGCTAAATTCGAACAGTTAATCCAGTCAAATCCACTCGAAGTGTGACAAGATCCAGTCCCAGAATTCACACTTTGACCTACTAAGCATTCTGTGCACAGACTATACAGGACGACTTTTGGGTCGTGCGTGACTCTAACTAAATTATTGTTTCTAACTCTGTAAATGATTGCGGTTTCAGCTATTAAGCTAGTATTTAATTAAACACAACTATGCGTTAGTATTTTAAACTAATCAGAGGAGGCCATAACGGCCAATTTATGATAAAGTCCATAGACAGTTGCGCTTGTAGAGTGTGTAGGGTGACCAACTGACCCTGAACCAAAATAGGACATATATTTTAATTACTTTTTTGGGCCAAAAATAAATGACTTAACGAGCTCTCATCTACAGTATAACATTCCTTACCAATAGGCAAATCTAAGGTTACTTTGTTGCTTTACGACCCCGCAGTCAACCTGTATGTATGGGATACAACTTACATTACCTATGTCAGTTTGACTCTCATAGTCCCCGGAATTGGTGAAAAACTCTCACCCGTTATTTGGCCCAAGATTAGATGCTAGCCAATACAGTCTTCCAACGATCTTTTGGCTGCTGAGTGACATTTACAGGGGGCGCCACTTCTACGCAACTTAATGCAACAAAGTTGTCATCAACACCAACCTTTCATTAACCTGTCATTGCACGTCAAAAGGTCGTTGAAAAGCTGTAGGTACCAGAAACTTATCAGTGAAATAATTGTCACAATTCAGAATTACGACCTCCTTCCTTTGAAATGCCACTCTATGCTCGGACGCAATCCCCAAATATGGCATACCAGAAAACCACTAGCGACACGCGGCTGGCAGATTAATACAGATAATTTGACAGGTTGTACCTGGATTGCCAAACTAAGTCAGGTTTCGTAAGCTTTGACGCAAACTCGTCTAAAGTCAGTGTTGATGGGATTCTGAACTATCTAACCGAAATAGTAGCACCGTTCGAGCCATCCAGTCACGTTTCCCCTGTACTACCGCGTTTTACCGAATAGTTCCTTTGGATCAAGGCATTTTCAACCTTTGACAATAAAGACTTCGACAAAGGAACTATTCGGTGAAACGCATTCTAACAGGAATGTATCACGCTCTAGCTTGGAGGTAGTATATTGGAGTAAACCTTCTTTTCAGGGTTCCAATCCAGGGGTTAAGAGAAAATAAAGGAACCCTTATCTTATAGGATCATTTTGTTGTCCGTCTGTTTGTCTGTCCATCCGTCAAGACCTTTTTATCGGAAACGCGTGGAGGGTATCAAGCCGAAAATATCAATAGTTTATAGATATGCCTTTTGTCTTTCTGCAAAAATATGTGCGTAATTTAGTTTACATAGAAGACATCGTACTTTATGTAGAAACCTAATTACCAGTTACGAGGCAACAATCTCCAAATGTAGTCGGAACAAGGGATCCACAAGTCCTTATTTGCACTTCCGTTAATTTTTTTGTTGATAGGTATTGCGATTTCTGTCAGAACTACAAACTAGCGGCTCTGTGAGCTGTAGACCTCGCGAGCGACGAAGTTGAGTATTTATTTCATTATTTTCCATCCCCTCACCGCTCACATCGTACTTGAAGTTTATCGGAAGAACAGATGGAATTATTATAAAAACAAGGGTAGTATTTAAACGAGCGACAAAAAAAAGTCTAACCTAACCTAACCGAAAAACTAATTGAGCGACTAAATTACTAACTGAGCGACAAGTCGCTGGGCGACTTGTCGCTCAATCAGTAATTTAGTCGCTCAGTAATTTTTTTAGTGGATCGTTTTATTATATTCCTAAAAACAAATAACCTGACTGCATTTTCTTTCAATAACACACACAAACTTATGAATGTACCTGGTTACGTACATGCAGTATGAAAGTAGCCGCACCAATAATTTTGTAAACTACATTTTGCTATCTAAAATACAACCTATTGACTTTTTACTAAAATTATATAGACTGTTTCACTCTCATGGTCTTTAAAAATCTAACGACACCTCATTTGTTAATATCCATCGAGCAGTTTGGATTGTAGCGATTTTTTTTACATTTTAAAACCCCATATCTACGCCATTTTGAAAAAAATCCAAACACTGGCTCGACAAAAATATCTATTTAATTGTTCAACCTACTCACAAAATTTCACGCGAATCGGTTGAGAAATGCGCCCTGTAGAGGACAACAGGAAAACAAACAAACATACGAAATCATTTTTGGCCAATCCTGAAACGGAGACGTTTCGCTCGCTTCGCTCGCTCGTTCAATCAACCAAGGAATCTAATCAAAATTAAATGTTTCATCTAAGTTTAATAGTAGGTAACAGGTTCTGAGGTAACCGCCGAGACCTTCAAATATAGGTCAAGTGTTAGTGACTAACTTATCTGCTAATTCACTCGGTCACTTGGCTGTAACTGAAGAACGTCTAGAATAGGGAAAGACAAGACATTTTCATTATTTGATTTTCTCTCCGCGCACTGGGCGCATCGAGGGCGCAACTAAGTACCTCTCTGGAAAATACGTTATTCTACCTGGGAGAGTTTAACTCTACATCAATGTAATTGTACGGCGTAAGAACTGGCCTACAATTACTGGAGTATCAACATTATGTTTTATGAATGCAAAATTAAAGGTTCCCTTTGTACAGAGTGTTACAGAATTGTCTTGTAATTTTAGAGTGTTGTTATAGGGACATCATTATCCTAACAAGTTTCTATTGATTAAAGCAACTTATTTTTTTCTTTTCTCCATAGAACTTAATACAATGGATGGAGGAGTAAAAAATATGTTGCTTTGATCGAATGGACTTCTGTAAAAGTTGTTCAAAATGTTGTGCTTAAAAACCCTTTTGAAATATCAGTACAACTTTCTGTTACACCTTGTCATAAGGGGAAAATTGCGCGGAATTGTAGCCATAAGAGTAATACCTACAATTTGGTCGAGAAGCGTAAACGATTCATACCTTTTCGCATCTTATGTTCGTGTTTATGAGCTCTCCGGGCGTTTTATTAATAAAGTTAATACGAGTGAGCGTAGAAACCATAAAACTCACTCACGGAGAACCCACCACTATATGAAAAAAATAATAACTTTCTTAGATCTTGGTAGATCAAAATATTATTTTTTCATATTTCGTACCTATACAGTATCTACTGTGACTTCTAAGAATCGGGCTGCTAACCCAACCTCCTTACCCGTACTGAGCTAGCATGGTCGAGTATAAGTCGATCTTCCTCGCATCCAGGTTAAAGTCTGTGCCCCTCGGTGAGGACATCAATGAGCCACGATTTATTTATTTACTGTAACTGCTCCAGCAACATCCATTATTACGACGCCTCTTTGCCGAGCACAGTGATCACATTATATAGAAGCTGAACTGACTACTAATTCAAAGAAAATTGGTATCTACCGAATCGAACAGTTTTTGCGAAGCAATATGCGAATGCTTAAGTGTTCAAAACATCTCCTTTAGTCTTTCTGTCACGTAATTCCGTTCATCATTAAAGAATTCCGTTTACAGAATGTAAATGGCAGCAAAATGTAATGTAATAGGACAGGCCTTGAAACCCTGAAGATGAATGCGTACAAAATATGCTGAAGTCATACAATAAATATGGCGATGGGTTCTTCATAATCCGCAATCAGCTGAATGTTGTTACTGAATCCGCCTCACTGCGAAACTCTATGGGAAATATAAACCGATATTTGTATCATTGTACAAAGTGTCACAAGGTAAGGCGTGATTCTCGCGCATTCGATATACGATATCTACACCCATATCGAGTGATTTTGTATCGGAATCTGTCAATATAGGTCTCGATATCGAAGGCGCGAGAATCATGCCACTGTTCTTTCAAATTCAGACTACGTCATGCCACAACAGTTGCTAGTTTTCAGTAGAGTGAGCAAAATTACCTAAATTACCTTATTAATTATTAATAACTATAAACTGTGCCGTTTATTGAAAAAAAAACTGCCACGGAAATACAAAACGAAGGTATTGTTGTTAGAGTTCCGATCCTTATATTATATATAGGATCACTTTGTTGTCCGTCCGTCCGTCTGTCTGTCCGTCTGTGTATCAAGAACGCGTGAATATCAATTGTTAGAGTCTGTGGTCGCATATTAGCTGTGAAAAATCAACCTTCTAGGTCAAAGCAATCGAACGCTACGACCGTTTATGCTGTAAAATTGTTGGATTTTCATAGTAATCGCAATGGACGCAAAACCTATAGGTTACTTCCCGTAGGCCTACAACCATGAGGCACAAAACAAGGTCTTATAGCACAATTTAAGTAAAGGGAAAAATCTGAAAACTGCAAAAATATTCAATTTGGTTTACATGGATGACTTTAGTTTTTATGTGGAAACCTAATTACACGTGTAACGCTATCCAAATGTGATCGGAACCCTTTGTGTGCGAGTCTTTCTCATACTTGACCGTTTATTTATTATTGGGGGTAAACACTTCGACGTTCTACGAATATACAATAATACTCATCGTTGCATGCAGCAATGCAACTTATCAACAAAAACTTATGAACTTGCCGTTTTGACAATTCCTTAAAAGTATTCATTTTTACAACACCGTCTTTCTTTTAGCAGGTCACGAGAACACCCATCACCCATACAATTACCGAGCATGAGGTGGGACGCCAGCTGAACACAGGCGGGTGATCGGTCCTCTATTGTGACTACTTCACCCAAATAGATAGATATAATTATAAATGAAATATCTAAACACCGACCCACCCTCTTATAGCGCGTACCCACTATGTCATAACAATAGATGGTAGCGTAGGTGTTCACATAACCGTACGATAAATTGTCGTCAACGACGTTTTTGCTGTGAAGACAGATTGTCAAGACAAATAAATAACACAAAATGGTTGATAATGTGACCAGCTAGAGACGATAGTCTTCCAATAAATTAACCGTTAGTATAGTCAGCCGAGCTGATACCCCTGTAGGAGGATTATTGAGTCTTTTAGCTATCTGCTTGGCTGACTGTACTGTACATACTGGAAACGTGCTCTAACGTCCTCTGACGGCGACATCGTGTAAATTGCAGGTCATGAAAAAGCAAAATCTATTTATTTGCGTAGTTGATAAACTTGCATACCGACAACTATAACGCAAAGACAAACATCCATGCAATCATGCATGAGTCAACATCGCCTGTAAGGGAATTGCGCAATTCCAAGCAACTGAGACGTTACGGCAATTTACGGAAACAATGGCAACATACAGCAATTATAGCTAGCAATATGGAATAAGTTCAGGGAGCAATTATAAGCAATATCGTGTAACAAGCAATAAATTGCGTGTGTACCTAAACGTACATTACACACACTTTTTAGGGTTCCAATAAAAACGAGGCCCTGAAATAAAACGTTCATATTGATCACAGTCGCGGCCAAAAGAACCAATACAAAAATCCAGGATGGCCAGCCATTAACAAGAGCGTCCCGCCTCCAAGGAGTTGGAGGCTTTATTACAGTCATTTGTTTTGTTGTAGGTGCACCGTCCATGTAGGTCACGTGACGCGCCGCGACCTCCGCATCTTGCTCCGGGCCTGATCACAAGGTGAGGAAGTCAATTGTATGCCCGACACGCGACGGCTTATGCCTGATGACTGCGATGTTCGAATTAGCTGCGGGCCCTCGGCGGGCAGGTCTGACTCACATTTGGCCGGTTTATTTGCCAGTTCACTGTCTTTGTTTCTGATTTCGACATCATAATATCACTTCACTTCACTTTTAACTCTGTTTTAAGTGATAATACTTTATTTTATTTTATTTACATATTTACTAAACACAATAATTTTAAATTAGTAAAGTTTATGGGAACACCACTTAAACCACTGGGGTTTGTGTGTTATGATGAGTTATGATGATTACTCATTACTTTTAATATTAACACATCGATGCGTCCTTGAGAATGTATATTTTTAGTAATCCACGCAGACTACAACATTGAACGCTGACTCGGGTTAGTAACCAAACGACCATCTTTATGACACTGTGTGTTTGTAAAAAATCATACAAAATGTTGTAGCAAATGTGATTAGCTTGAATTTAGGCCATAAACAACGTCTGTAGGCCAAAGTTTTCTCACAATCATTGATCATAAAAATCCAAAAATGTTAATACTGATCTTTCTCAGAGAAATGGCTTGGGCCTCAGCAGCGTACAGACAGGCATCGCACCTAGCCATACACATTCCTTGGCTAAATAAAGTTTCAGGAACTTATTTTATTTTATTTATTGATCTTAAAAAATCCACAGCTAATACAGATAATTAAGACAAGAAATATAATAATAACATTAGCCAATAACGGATTTACATTTTTTTTTAAATACATTATAAGACAGACGTACTATACTTACAAACATAAAAATTATAACAAAAGCTAGTTACAACTAGTAACTAGTGTTGATTTAAGTTGATGTAAATAGGTGGTTTTACAAAATTAAATTTATGAGTTGCGATGTGGTGTGTCGATTGTGTAAGTAGTGTAGGTTGTATGTGTTGTGTGGGGGTGGTGTATGTAAGCGTACCTGCTTAGCCCTACGACGGTGGTCTTGGGATCGGGACTGTGTATATTGAATTGCCACTTGTCAGATATATTCACGATTCTGAAAATAAAATCGTACGCATTTTAAGGATCTGTCAAAAGTTTTTAGAGACGGACAATCAGTCAGATAACTTTATTTGACACTTCTCGTATGAGTGAAATGTCAAATGTCTCAGATAAACAGACAGATTAACGCTATCTGAGGAATGAAAGATTGGCACTTAATTGTTTCATTTGTTGATATTGGTATTTATTGATTTATTTAGTATAATTTTATTTAATATTGTTAAACTATGGATCTTGTGTCTGTGATAATAAAATAATAATAAAAATAATAAAAAGTTAAATAAGGAATGAAAAGAGCATAACCGGTGTTTCCCTTGCAGTACAATGCAGCGGCTGCAAGAGGTGGACTGGCCGCGCGTGCGCAAGGACGGCTTCAACATCTTCACGAAGCTGATCCGGACGAAGAACCCGCGCGAGGGTGATGCGCAGGAGATCACGGTGCCGGGGAAGCAGCGGCTGTCGGTGAGTGCTCCTTAGCTACTTCATCTCGTCATATCAAGGCTTCGGGGTGGTGAAGACTTTAAAGTGTCCATGGTAATAAAATAAATCTAGGAACAAGTTTGAAGTTTTGACAGGGACAAAAAGACAGCATTTGATATAGGCATACCGGAATCTGATGGCAAATGTTCTTTTTTAGGGTTCCGTACCCGAAGGGTGCCAAACGGGACCCTATTACTGAGACTTAGCTGTCTGTCCGTCCGTCCGTCCGTCCGTCAGTCCATCCGCCCGTCCGTCCATCCGTCTGTCACCAGGCTGTATCTCATGAACCGTGGTAGCTAGACAGTTGAAATTTTCACATATGATGTATTTATGTTGCCGCTATAACAAAAAATACTAAAAATTAAAAGAAATTTAATATTAAGGGGGGCTCCCATACAACAAACGTGATTTTTTTGCTCATTTTTGCTCGATATCGATAATGGTAGCAGGTAGACGCTTAAAATGTTCACAATATATTGAGTATATTATTTACTTAAAAAATAAATAATTAAATTAATATTAAATTAATATTTAGTGGGGGCTCCCATACTTTTTTTTTGCTGTTTTTTATAGATAATGGTACGGAACCCTTCGTGCGCTAGTCCGACCCGCACTGGGCCGGTTATTATATATGATATGTGCCTGATCGGGATCCTGGCTGGGATATGAGTAAAAGCGTGGACTGTATTTTCGATAGGATTCACTGGACGTTAAAGCATACAATTAGCTGTAATTATATCTATGTCGCGTGTGTGATCGCGTGAAGACGATCGCGTTCTGGTGGCACCAGCGGCGCGGGCCGCGGGCGCGGGGCGAGAGGAAAGCCTCTTTTCAGACGAGTTTGAAGATGTCTCCGACAGTGCCACACTGGAGAAATTCTAAAAGTTCATTTATTTCGTTTATCTCGCCGCCTTGCCACCGGCCGCCTATCTGAAAGAACGCCGACACTTGGTCAAAGAAAACCGCTGCGGAGTATACACCCGCAATTGATGGTCTGTGCGCAAGACAATTTTTAGTTTGTACCGAAGTGCCGTGCTGTAGTGAAAGGTGGGTGACACAGCCTGGGCGAACGCACTTTATGACGCGATGACCTATTACTAAGACTCCGCTGTCCGTCCGTCTGTCACCAGGCTGTATCTCATGAACCGTGAGGATGACCGCATTAGCTGATTTTATCAGATTTTACCGCGGAAATCGTACTTTAGTTGCGATACACATGCGACTGTCGTGTCTATGCGTCACTATGTCGCACTACGGCCTTGCATTTTCCGAGCGCACTGATCGCGTTTTTCGCGTCGTCGTAATTCCTCAGAGACTAACGCTCTTATTCATAAACGTCCAATAAACCTATTATAGCTAAAATGCCATTAAAATTAGTTTGTCTTTCTCTTTCACTTTGACATTTGTGTTTGTGAGAAAGGGACAAAACACATTTTAGTTATAAAAGGCTTGATAAGTTTTATGAATAACAGACTATATATATATATCCAATGACTGCGCCTGCTGGGGAATGCGGCTCGCCAAACGTTTGTTCTATTCAACAAACGTTCGCATAGGCAACCTATGTACGATGACGGGCTGCCAGACAGTTTCGCAGCGGCTGACCAATCACAGCTCTCTTACCTCGTCCCCCGCTGCCCGAAAAATGGTGAGTTGTGTTTCAAGGGAAAATGTATCTATGCGCTCTCCACTGGATAAGTGCTCCCTGTAATTCCAGAATCCACCGTGCGCATGCGTTCTACAATAGGCTTGTGGCCAAGGTAATCCAATAAATCTAGGAACAAGTCTTAAGTTGAAGCATAATGTACAAAATGGCTTGACATTCTCAGAATTGTATATTTCCAGCAGGTATATTTTATAAAGTCGATTTTGTGGAAAAAAAAAGACAGCATTTGATGGCACTTTTACATGACGTCATTCTGTTGCTATTTCATAGGACTCTCGAACAAAAGTTCCGTTTTGATAGTTCATAAAAAGTATCTATTTTGACTTGACAGGCCACAAGCCTATTTCCAACAAAACATTTTGATCTGTCTGTCGATAAGCTCTATCGGGTCTTCTTGAACCAGGCCATCAATTTAGAGCGTAAAATAGAAAGGAGTTATTATAAGCTTTAGCCCACAGCTTAATTGAAAAGCTGCGCATTAAATATCTATACATATACAGGGTGTAACAGAAGGGTGTAGTCATATTTTAGGGGGTTGTTAGGGAGACCATTCTGAGCAACGTTTACTAAGAAACCGATTTGATCAGAGCAATTTTATTTTTCATTGCTCCATACGTTTTGCTCCGGGCGGTCAGCTTATTTGTATAGAGAAGTGAAAATAAAGTTGCTCTAATCAAATTGGTTTCATAGTGAAAATTGCTCAGAATGATGTCCCTAACAACTCCCTAAAATATGACTTCACTTTTCTGTTACACTCTGTATAAGATGCAGATATTTTCGCCGGAGAGTCTGCTGAATACCATTTGCATATTCTGCATAATTGTTCCACCATGGCCTTTAACGCACAGTTTTCCTTCATTGCATGGCATTTCTATTTATTTTTACTCTGTTGTATTTGCGCCTCAATATTTAGAATCTCGATACGGACTTAATTATCTTAACTTGGTACTTACTAGCAACTTACCTGCAAAAGTGGAGACTCGAGATTTGCCCTTGCCAGCGATATATGGAGCTCAGTATCTTGTCCGGTTGCCAGGGCGGGCGGGCTTTTGCCTAGCAGTGGGATAATAAAGGCTAGTACTTACTTTACTTAGTAATAAGTTAGTCCGTTTTCTAATCGCCGAATTTAAAGGTAGAGAGCATTATTATAGATAGAGAAAAGTCACCTTTTAAGAAGCAACATTATAACGGGTGATTTGTTTGGCCGTACCACACCTTTTCAATAATATACTGCAGTGTCCTTTTAAGTCCATTAGATACACATTTTTTTTCTGCTAGTACCTACTTTATATTTTGCCACAAATTCCCAAAACAAACTCTTAAAATTAAAATCGGTTATTCAGATAGTACTAACCGACCGTTCGGGTTCGCACTAACCAGCTCGGAGCGCTTATCCAGTGGAGAGCGCATATATACATTTTCCTTTGAAACACAACTCACCAATTTACGGGCGGCGGGGGACAAGGTAAGAGAGCTGTGATTGGTCAGCCGCTGCGAAACTGTCTGGCGTACATAGGATGCTATGTTGAATACAACAAACGTTTGGCGAGCCGCTTTCCCCCGCAGGCGCAGTCAATTGGATTCAGTCAAAGTCAGTCTCTGGCACTAACCCAGAGCGTGGTGGGCTGAATCTTACTCATATTCGGGTAAAGGCCTGTGCCGTTGGGGACATAATGAGCTCCATATTATGATTACTAACCGATCTGTGTTGTTGCAGCGCTGCCTCACCACCCTGGACCTGGCGTCGCTGGGCGTGGGCTCGTGTGTGGGCACCGGCATGTACCTCGTCGCCGGTATGGTGGCCCGCAAGTTCGCTGGCCCTGGAGTCGTGCTCAGCTTCATGATTGCAGCTCTCGCTAGTATATTCTCAGGTAAGGATAACACTTCAGGGAATGGACGGCTTACATGCGCTTGGAGAAGAAGGCCGTGATTCGCGCACTCAATCGCACGGAAACAGCTATAGCGAGGGTTAAAAATTCCGTTTTGTTTGACGACAAGCCTTACCCGCTTTTGCGCCTCTCTGTAGCTATCTCCATACCATTTCTGTGCGCGACTCTCGGCCCAGAGAGGTGAATAATGTCCCTAACAAAGTAGTTTCTCATTTTGCGTTAATACATTTACACCTTGCTTAATAATAATTGAAACAAAAAGTAAACTTTAGAATAAACCGACTTCCACAAACTCTATTTGATTAGATTGAGTTTAATACAAACTGTAACCCCCTATCCCTCCCCCCCCCCCCCCTTGGGGAATTAATTTTGTCAAATCCCATCTCAGTGCTACCCCACGCTACTAAGGAACCTCTGTACAAAGTTTCATGGCTCTAGGTCCACCGGTTTAGGCTATACGTTGCCTGCCCGTCAGCCGCCACGCATTGTATTTGTACCTAGTATTGAGCAGTTCTGGTGGCCATATGCGGTCTTCATCAGCAGTTCCGCATCACAATATTATGCTTACCGTGAGTAAATGCACGAGTTATTACTAACAACACAAAAATCACTATAGGTCTGCCTATAATATTTGAAGAGTTCCCTCGATTTCTCCAGGATCCCATCCAACATAACCTCGGTTGCCAAAGCCAGTTGACAGCTGTCGCAAAGCCGTCAGCCCAGTCAGCCACAATCGCTAAGATGAAACATCCACTGCAATATCGATAATTCACCAAGTTAGAAACTTAAAAAAATCGACTTCATGATCTTTTACTTAGTCCTATCCGCGTGGAATGCGAATGACGTCTAAAAAATTACAATATTACACAAAATAAAAGAATATCGGCCCTTACAGCCAGAATTCATCTTCACAGAAAGGCAAAAATATGTAATTTTGGATACCTGGATGACAGTATTTTCTATGTAGAAACCTAAGTACAGGTCCGATTCCTGATTTCCAAAAAAATGGGACCAACCTGAAAGTCCATTCATCCATATAAAAAAAAATTTTTGAAATCGGTTAACAAATAATACCTATTTTGAGGTAACACATAAAAAATAAGACAACCGAATTGATAACATTTTTTTTTAAGTCGGTTAAAAATACTTATTGATTGCACCACTTGTGTGCGGTTACACCCAGCCTGTGCAGGGGCCCTAGGCAGTTGTCTACTCTGGCTATTTTATAACCCGGGTCTGGGGTAGATTTGGGGAGTGTCAAAACCACTAACTCAGGGAGCACTTATCCAGTGGATAGCGCATAGATACATTTTCCTTTGAAACACAACTCACCAATTTACGGGCGCCGGGGGACGAGGTAAGAGAGCTGTGATTGGTCAGCCGCTGCGAAACTGTCTGGCGGCCCGTCATCGTACATAGGTTGCATATGCGAACGTTTGTTGAATACAACAAACGTTGGGCTAGCCGCACACTGAGATTCCATCTTCAAACAATTTTAATTATTTTAGTCCGTGTCGCCTCTCGAATCGCAGATGCGCGGGTGGATCAACCAACCAGTATAGGACAATTTAGTCTCTCGTTGAGATCAATATCAGTCCTTGAAGTAACACAAATGAGATATTAGAGGAAATAATTCAGTCTCTAATAAATATTGAAAGGAATAAATGGACACATGGAACTATGATATAGGCGCGGATTCCTAGATGTGCGCTTTCAAGTGGTGTTGCTATGAGCGCCTTTAATAATACAGGGTGTAACCATAAGAAGGGTGTAATCATATTTTAGGGGGTTGTTAGGGTGACCATTCTTAGTAACTTTTACTAAAAACCGATTTTATGAGAGCAACTTTATTTTTCATTGCTCCATACGTTTTGGTCCGGGTGATCGGCTGATTTGTATAGAGAAATGAAAATTAAATTTGCTTTGATCAAATCGGTTTCAAAGTAAAAGTTGTTTAGAATGATGTCCCTAACAACCCCATAAAGTATGTCTACACCTTTCAGTTACACCCTGTATACACCTGACAGCCCAATCACGAACAAAGATTCGATAGAAATCTATCGAAAAGCCTAATATCAGTGAATCTTATTCTTTATGACATAAAATATAATTTCCTGCGTTCTCGAAAACGTTTTACGATCTCGAAAACGTTCGTGATCGAGGCTCTGTTGAGATGTTGAGATTCTTGAACTTATTATACCAACTTGATGAGGTGTTCAAAGTATCGTATTGTACATAATAGAAGGGTTGATTTCTTGTATAAATAAAACGATTCCATACAGTAAATGCAGTTAACTCAAGGAAGGAGAAAACTTTGGAGACTTTCTCTCCCGTCTGTAATATTATTTAAGCAATTTCAACGCTTAAATGTTTTGAGCGATATTTTCCGTACAAAACGACGGGTCTTATACCAGCAATAGTATAAGAAAATTAAGTCTAATTAAAAAAAAAAAAATTTGTTTTCCGCCCCAGTACCTAGCACCAAACAGAATCTACTTGAGAAGTAAGTTGCTCATCCCATCATGTAATTTATTGAGCACCATTTGACAACCGAGATACAGTGTTTTCACTAGTTCGGTTGTCACTGATCCCTCCTATTTTACGATAAATGTTCCTAATTAAGTATCTCCTTATTTTAGTTAAGTAGAATCTGTGTAAACCATGTTATCTGTCAATAAACAAATTTCATTTCATTTCATTTCAATTTCGACGATCGGACCAAATAATTCGTGTAGTTTTGAAAAGTGGTACATATATACTTTGAGGTGTCCAGATTAACATACTAATAAAAGTCCCCGAGGGTGGGAGGTGAGCCAGCGGCGGGGCAGGGGGGATCGTTTTATTTTAGATATGTCTTTAGTCACTTCCACTTTAATTGTCAACATTAAATGTTCTATAAATTATGTTATAAGTATACATTTTTACTTAATTAATTTGACCAGGCTACAAGTATTCTTTGAGGGTTTTATCGTTGATATGTTTCAGAAATGCTAGCTAAAGTTACTTATGGGGTACCAAGAAGCCTGTAATAAACATATTTATTCATTCATTCTCTATTTGCTATTTGCACTGTGAATGCACATTTTGCTGTTTATCTTTGATGATATTCTAGCCTGAAACTATTTACTAGTTTCATAACTTAGTTCCTAGATTGTGGTAATGTTAACAACAACTTTATGCAACTGTCTCTGGCTGGTTCTGGTTGTTAACAACATGAAGCCATGTAAATATAATAGTTTGGTGATTTCTGTAAAAGGGTATTTGCTCGACTTGGCAGGGGGCGCTGCCGCGCCCTCAGATAGTTTCCGCACTAATGGATGCAGTATGATTTTATGGGGATATTACGACCGCGTCATACTATAAACTCAAATTAGCTCAATGACATGATGTATCAATAACCATACATATACATACTTTAAATACAATACGTATTTTGCCATCACTTAGCATAGTTTAATTGGGTAGGTAGGTACGCTTCTACGGTTACGAGAGGTGTCATGTACGGTTCGCACGACAATTAGCTGGGCCGGTCTGTTTACTAAGTTAGTTTGTAGGCTGGCCCAGATAATTGTATAACAGACTCTCCATACTTACATAGGAGGTACTATCGCTACGATACGGCATAAACCAGCACCCTTAGCATGCCTGCCCCCGCGGAGGTTCGTCGAGGCGCGAGAGAGTGAAGGACAGAGCACCTGTCTGTCTCTCTGTCCCTCACCTTCCGCGACAAAATCTCCGCCGCAATCGACATGCTACGTGTGCTGGCTGGGGAGCAATTCTCTAAAGAGACAAGCTTATCAAAAGCACATCGCAAGCTTTCCAACGCCAGAAAATGGCGTACAACATGGTATTCCGGTAAAAGTCTCCATTTCTAGGACGCTGGCTTTACGCTGGTATATCAGCATCGCTTGGTTGAGGAAATTATTATCTTGTACTAGCGACCCGCCCGGCTACGCACGGATGCAGTGCACGGTGCACTATATTTTGCATGTATTATTCATATAAAACTTCCTCTTGAATCACTATATCTATTTAAAAAAACGCATCAAAATCCGTTGCGTAGTTTTAAAGATCTAAGCATACATAGGAACAGACAGCGGGAAGCAACTTTGTTTTATACTATTTAATGATGATGATTAGCATATGGCCCGCTCAGTTAGCGCGTTTTCACATGCATATATACATATATACGGTCATGTCGGTGATGTATTCGTCGGTCATGTAGCTGGCGCGCCATGGCGGCGGTTTAGTTTGGGTACAGTTTTTCAAAACATGCGCTAGGTCAAACCCTAGGTAAGTTATATGGCATAGGTATCAATATGTGTCCATAGAACTAAGCTAATTATGTTAATAATATTACTTGAATTCAACTTTGACATTGTTCACCAGAGACATCTCAGTGCGTAGTTTTTCCTTCTACGAGTTCCTACACAACACAGTTGTTGTGTTTGCGCAGGTGCTTGCTACGCAGAGTTCGGGGTTCGAGTCCCGCACACGACAGGGTCGGCTTATATGTACTCCTACGTCACAGTCGGGGAGTTCGTGGCCTTCATCATCGGGTGGAATATGGTGCTCGAATATTTGGTAAGTAGAACACTGCTATTTATTGTCGTGGTTTGGATTAGGAGAGATTTTGTATTGTCAATTATTTTGCCGACTCTTGCCGACCGTGCACAGATCGCCCTATACCTAGACGTCACGAGCTCACGACAACATACAGCTTAGCAAGCATTTCTGCAAATAAAAATGGCAACTTAAGGATGATTTATATTAGACTAGGACGTGCCCGGGGCGTGCAGGCTTTTGCACAAAATGTATGCAACGTCTCAACTCCGTCCGGGACACGAAGTTTAGACGTTGCATATATATTGTCTCAAACGCCTGGCACGCCCCGGGCACGACGCGGTGTAATATAAATCATCCCTTAGGGATGGGCATGCCCGGCGTTTGTGACGTTGCATACATTTTGCCCCGTCTGAGCCACGTTCACGGCACGCCCGGGGCACGGACCATGCACTATGTAATATAAACTGCTTCATACAAAATGTATGCAATGTCTGAAATACGTGCCCCGTCCGGGACACGTCCACGGCCCGCCCCGGCTACGCCCCGGTGTAATATAAATCATTACTTAAGAGAAAACACTCAGTAGCAAATGTTTCTTGCCACGCTCCCACAATGATCAACTACAGCAAGAACCTACTCAGTGAACTGCTATGGGTCTCGCAGTGGGTAGTTTAGTGGTAGTAGGTGTGGTCTGCAGTGTGAATGCAACCAGGGCCGGGTATCGCGTACAAGAATGGCATCGAGATAGCTAGTGAAGCATAAATAGCCGGTTTTGGCTAGTCGACGAGAACAAGCCGGAATTTAGCGCACTTTCTATAGCTATTGCCGAGCGATTCAGACTCGCGCGATTCTCTTGCGTTGACGCCATCTTGCAAAAACTGATTCTAATCCAAAGGCCGAGTGTCTATTAGCCTGATTGTTAAATTAAATGATGCAACGTTCCTTTTGTTTATTTGAAAACTTTGATTGAACATCGGTTTTTAATGAATGTCCCAGTATTTTAGTTATGTGTATATTTGTCAACAGATAGGGACAAGTGCGTGCGCGCGCGCACTGAGCGCCTGCTTCGACACGATCTCCAACGGCGCCGTCACGCGCCAGCAGTCGGACACGTTTGGAACTATTTATGGTGAGCAATTTTTGCTTAGGAGATTCGCAAAACCTTGTAAAATTGCCATTGTTGTTAACTTTCTGTTTTATGTATCTCCTACTTGTCTCTCTTGAAATCATAAAATATTCAAGACTGTTGTTACTTGGTTGGCATGTCGCACTATTATTTTGCAATGTTCTGTAAAGAGGTTGACATTTTGCTACCTATCATTATTATGCCATTTTCTGTAAACGATAGGTTCTTACTACATGCAAGCCTTACATGTATTTATGCAATAGCAACTGAATAGCTACCAATATCAAAGAATAATAAATTCTACAGATGAAATTGAACTTGAATTTGTAATTCCACGCTCAAAAATTACCAATATTCTCACAATATTCTTCATAATTTAGTCCCCATCCAATCTTGGCGGGTGGTAGCTCCAAGTAATCGTTCAGCGGATTACTTTCACCCATTTCTGAATGGAAGTCATCCACTATGCCCTAATCACAATCTGCGATTACAAAGGATCATTTTACGAGAAAGATAATTGACCAACAGGAAAACCTCCCGATATGCTGGCCTGCACGATCTGTCTGCTGATGATGCTGGTGCTCGCGGCTGGAGTCAAGAAGTCTCTGGTCTTCAATAACGTGCTGAATGCTATTAACCTCAGCGTGTGGGTCTTCATCATGGCAGCTGGCCTGTTCTATGTGGACATCACCAACTGGACTCAGCATAACGGGTTCCTGCCGTATGGATGGAGTGGGGTAAGTGGTTGTGACACGTCCGTCCAAAGTCCCCGGCCCGCGATTCTGAACCTACCCACATCGACATAAAGTTCAAAACCTATGAAAAAACAGAACAAAAGATCGTGGTGTATTGTGGTCGCTAGGTGTTTGAGTACCGGGTTCACATTACTCGTACTGCTCACGCCTTTTTCCTTTTTATTATTGGATTTGTTTTTGGATAAGACAAATATTAGAGGTAGGGTTTTATTTTAATTATATCAAATACAGCGTGTTAATTCCTTAAGGGTGCATACTTCGTCGAAGCAATGGTCAAATCTTGAATTCAAACCAAATCTTGATTTACAGTTTACATCTGGCATTTTAAATAAACGAATAAGTATAAAGTGGTTCTAAATTCTCAAAATACATCTGGAAAATGGCCGAGGCGGGAACTAAAATTTTTCAAAATATGCATACTTGTACAGGATAGAATAGAAATGTGAAGTCATATTTAGAAAAAATAGAAGATACTCTCGAGTAAAAAGGTTTAACGCTGGTAAAATTCTCTCTTAGACACATAATAAAGTCCTTCTCTTGCACGATTTATTTCTATCTAAAGTATTGATATTATTACCGATCGGAACCATTCTTATAACTTCTATCAGCATCTGACTGACCTCAACACACTTCTTATGTAAGCGACAGAGCTATGCATAATTCTCCCTTTCCTCTCTACACGAAAAAATTATAAGTGGTTTGTACAAAATGTAAAACATGTGGGATTTGAATAAAACCTAACGATATCTTGAATTACACGCAACTTTATCCGAGGTCATGTTAGGCTTATAATAAGCTATGCATTTTAAACAGGGCGACGGTATTGCTGTGACGTGGGACATCACGGAGACCCTGTATATTGATTTGTATGTAAAGCTTGTGCTATGTAGGCCACAATGTATGCTGGTGGATTACAGTTTTGAAATAGTGTAGCTGTCGTAGCCATATCGTCGAATTGGCTATATCATGAAATGGCCAATCGTGAAATATCATGAGGCGATGAAATCTTTTAGGGCAAACATAGTATTAGCTTAGGTGAAGAAAGGGGGTGAGCGCAACAAAGCCCCCGAATAGTCTTCGTGATAGTTTGACATGCATAACACAAAAACATCACGTAGTGGTAAATAAAAATGCTTTTAAAAATACATGTTATCATTAAAACCAGCCATATCATGATAATGGCCAGTAATGGGTGTCCATGAAATGGCCAAATTTAACGACATGGCTATGACATAGCTAAATAAGATTGTGCTACGCCTCTCGTAGATAACTGTTATGGCGCGTAGCTCGTAGCGCGTAACTCGTAGCGCGTAGCTCGTAGCGCGTAGCTCGTACCAACTCTCGTAGCAAATAAAGATTTTGCTTGATGATGATGATCCAGCGTTCGCGTTTTAGTCGCGTCCCGTTGCGATCTACTATTTCACCAAGAAATCCCTCTTAGTAGCTCTGGCCTACAAAATATTTATTTCAAAGAATTTTAATTTAAAGTTCTAAGTTCAAAAAAATAATATTGACCATAAAATCATACAGATTGCTTAGTCAACGTCAATATAATATTAATATTTTTTGTATACTACCGCCCATACAAATACAATCTACTATGCGTGGCTGACGGGCAACGCAAAGCCTAAACCGGTGGAGCTAGAGCCATGAAACTTTGTACAGGGGGTTCCTTAAGTAGCCTAGGGTAGCACTGAGATGGGATTTGATGAATTTAATTCCCCAAGGGAGGCGGGGGGGGATAGCGGGTTACAGTTTGTATTAAACTCAAAAAGCATTTGACATTGGTTTCTAGTCAAGTTAGGGTTTGTGGAAGTCGGTTTTTATAAAGTTTTACTTTTTGTTTCAATTATTTGTAAGACAAATATTGTGTTTATATCTGCCGCTCTCCCCCAAAGCAGTATTCAATAACTAAAGTAAACCAATCTGGCAGTTCCGACATCTGTAATGTGTCTGTTTGCCTGACCGCATAAGCAGCTGAGCTAGGTCTATGAAATGACGCTTGGTTTAAGCCCCTAGCTTTGTCGCAAGAGAATACCATCGTTGACTTTCTATATTCCAATTAGATTGGGTATAGTAAAACCATTTCACGAAGAAGGTTTGATTGTGGTTGTTGATAGCCGTGCGCATGCACATTATGTCAGTGTGCGTGGTTTCCGCTCCACCGCTCCCGCTCCAGAGACTACGCACACTGACACTTATCTACCTACTTCTCAAAAATAAGTCAATGTAATTTGACTTCACATCACGATATTTACATACAACACGCGAAGTTACTTCATAGAAAATGTCTACCCTTGTCAAGTAGCCAATTCAGTAACCGTCAATGTATGAGATGAGACTAGACCTGACATTACGGTACTTTTCCGGTTGGGCGTTCGTTATCTCGTTTGAATTACATGGTAACAGGCAAGCGGTGTTGTAGCAATTTAATTACTGCAACACAATCTACTTAACTAACCCACGTTCGCTTACAAGACCATAACTACTTATACAACGTGTAAACTCCAATAGCCCAGGCATAGTTGGTGATCGTGAACCGTATATTCTCATACAAGGTTTACGATCACGTTTTTACAAAAAAGAATAAGAGAGTTTTTAATTTCATTTGTATAAGTAGTTCAATGAAGCAGCAACGTCTAGCGTTCAATGAAATGGAGTTTATACGCTCGGCTGTCTTATGATACCTGTGGCTAGTTTATAATTAAAATAGTAATTAATTTACACTCGAGTGCAGAGGAGCTTATCTTATACGAGAAGACTTATGAATGTTGAGGAAGCGAAAGATATATGTGTCGGCGGCCGATCGTAGAATTGGGCACAACATGATGTGCCTCGCCATTTCATGATATGCTAGCTATTACTTGGCATATCATGATATGGCGGGTTTTAAAAGCATTTTTATTCAGCACTACGTGATGTTTTTAGGGTTCCGTACCCGAAGGGCTTATTGCTAAGCCTCCGCTGTCAGTCCGTCTGTCCGTCAGAGGGCCCTTCAGCCCGTACCGTAATAGCTAGAAAGTTCAAATTTTCACAGAATGTGTATACATATCTGTTGCCGCAACAACAAAAAATACTGAAATACACGAAATATAGAAAAAACAAATCAAGTGTCTTCATGCAAGAAACGTTTTTTTTTACTTTTGGTACATTGATGGTGCGGAACCCTCCGTGTGAGAGTCGCACTAGGCTGATTTTTGTGTTACATATGTCAAACAAACACGAAGACTATTCGGGTCTTAGTCTTCACCTAAGCTACCGCAGTGTTTGCCTTAAAAGATTTCATCGTTTCATGATATTTCACGTTTCTGACGTGCCCAGTTCTAGAAATAAGTCTACCGGAACGCATATGAATATTGGTGTCCCCCAAGGCTCTATTCTGGGTCCGTTCCTTTTCTTAGTTTACGTGAATGACCTGCCGTATATGGTGGAGAAAATGACTCAGATTGTACTATTTGCTGATGACACATCCATTATCTTTAAGGTGAAAAGACAACAAGAAATTCTAGACGATGCAAATAGTACGCTCTCTCATGTGTTAAGTTGGTTTAATGTAAACAACCTTTTATTAAACTCGAAGAAGACAAAATGTATCAAATTCTGTTTACCGAATGTGCGGCAGGTGGACACGAGTGTAAGCATAGGAACGGAAAGACTAGACCTCGTTGAAGAAACAATTTTCCTTGGAATCACTATAGACTCGAAACTTCAATGGGGTCCTCATGTAACTAGTCTCTCACGAAGACTTAGCTCAGCTGCTTATGCGGTCAGGCAAATCAGACACATCACAGATGTAGGAACTGCCAGATTGGTTTACTTTAGTTATTTCCATAGTATTATGTCTTACGGAATACTTCTTTGGGGGAGAGCGGCAGATATAAACACAATATTTGTCTTACAAAAAAGGGCCATTCGGGCTATCTATCAACTAGATGCTAGGCAATCACTAAGGGACAAATTCAAAAATATCAATATACTTACTGTTACCTGTCAATACATTTATGAAAATATCATGTATACCAGAAAAAACATAGGTTTATTTAAGACTTTAGGTCATAATCATAGTATTGGCACTAGAAATAGAAATAAGATTGCTATGCCCGCGTTCAGACTCAGTAAGGTTGCTCACTCTTTTATGGGAGTATGTGTTAGTTTTTATAATAAAATACCTAATGAAGCAACGGACCTACCAGAAAGGAGGTTCAAAAACTATGTCAAAAACGGCCTATTGAAGAAGTCATATTACAGTGTAAAAGAATATTTAGATGACAAAACTGCATGGTCTTTACCATCTCAGCGCACAGAAATCCAAAGAGGGGCGATGGACTGAGTCAGTACGTCTCTCCTCGGTGTATTTCCTTAGACTTAAGTAGAAATACATAACATTGTATTTTTAAGGCTCTGATATTTTAAAAGAGGTACGGGGGAGGTTTCTTGCCCTTCTTTGCTCCATCCCTAAGCCCACAACTTCCGAACGGGCGGTAGTATACAAAAATATTAATATTATATTGACGTTGACTAAGTAATATGTATGATTTTATGGTCAATAAAAATTTTGAACTCTGAACTCTACGATCGGCCGCCGACTGCAAGGATCGTAGCAAGTAGGTCTATAGTCTGCCTACCTCTCTTCCGTTAATGAATTGGCTAAAAATGTGTCTCTGCCACCCCGTATGGGAAAAAGGCGTGATGTTTTGTGTTATGATATGTTTTGTGGTTAATTCACGTCATTTCATGTCTGTTTATCGTCATTTGTAAGTAAGTTTTAAGATTTACCAAGTGAATTGGTAAATGCTCGAAATAAACGGAAATCACATAATTTTTCGGGCTTTTACCGTAACTAGCTGGTAAATCTTAGATTTTCCTGGTAAATCCTAAGATTTACCGTAGTTCGGGCTTTTACAGTAACATATGTATGCTCTCAGGTGTTCAGCGGTGCGGCGACCTGTTTCTACGCGTTCATCGGGTTTGACATCATCGCGACGACCGGAGAAGAGACCATCAACCCTAAAAGGTCCATCCCGCTGGCCATTGTACTGAGTCTGGGCGTCATACTGATCGCTTACGTCAGCACTTCCATGATGCTCACATTACTTGGTGAGTACCTAAATAATTAATTAATTTATTAAATTGTATAGTAGAAGTCGTCGAGTCGCTCTTAAATACATAATCCTGAAGAATATTTGTATGCCACTGTGCCAAACATAGAGATACGTTATTCTAAATATTTAAGATCATTATGTTACCTATGTTTTACAAATAAAGACTTTTGACTTTTGACTTTGACTTTGAAGTCTGCAGCTATTATAAAAGTAATACCTATACTTATTTAGAGTTAGAAATATGTGTATATATGTAATAGTCATAATTAGATGTGGGAACTTTCAAAGCCAAAATTAAGTCACTTAACCAGAGTTGCGCAAAATAGTTACTTTTAGGGCCGTACACAGATATTTGATTAGGACACCATGGCACAGATTACTAAATAGTTACTACGTAAACCATGGCCGCGCAACCCGGGTAATAAACAGTGGAAAAAAATTACAATCCTATGAGATTCTGGCGCTTATGACAACTTTATTTTTCGTGCAACTCTGGGTTACAGCTTGATTACTGTGACTAGTATTTCATCGACTTTCGATAAATACTCACAGATATCGGTACACACTGCGATAAAAAGAGTCACGCCTGACCCGTTTGTCTTTAAACCCCCAAGGTAAACGTAAGAGTGGGCGACTAAAGTGTTCCTGGAGGCGGACGAAGCTAAGTGAGTGAGAAGTGGAGGGCTGTTAGGCTTTGAGTGATAAGTCCATGGTACAGTCTAGTTCATTAATATGAGCATTTCCAAGGCTTCTAATATAAATGTACATGCAAGGGTGCATAAATATCTGAGCAGATTTATCAATCAAACATATATATGAATCTGCTCAAGTATATGTTCCCTTCCATGTACATTTATATTTATCCGACTATGAAAGCACAATCAAAAAAAGTTGTGGTTGCAGCGTTTAGTATCAAAGTTATAATAACTTTGAAAGTAGACTTTCATTCCTGCAACTTTGTTAACTGAGGTGGGGCGTGAGCAGAGACTATATATCCAATTGACTGCGCCTGCGGGGGAATGCGGCTTTGTTGTATTTAACAACCGTTCGCATACGCAACCTATGTACGATGACGGGCCGCCAGACAGTTTCGCAGCGGCTGACCAATCACAGCTCTCTTACCTCGTCCCCCACCGCCCGTAAACTGGTGAGTTGTTTTTCAAAGGAAAATGTATCTATGCGCACTCCACTCCAGTGCTCCCTGGGCATTCCAATTTTCAGTGACAACTTGCTATCGTCTTCACACGCTCGCATCACACGCTGGAGATGCAGGCCCGATGCCGGTGCCGTCTATCGATGGATGAGTAATTTATCTAGGCACATTATACGTAGGTTTAGTGGTGGAAAATATCGCGAGGAAAACTTTAATATCCATAGGTGTGGCGATAGGCTAGTCCGCATAATGAATTATTGAATATCTGGCTAAACGAGGCATAATGATGCCTGAACCACCTCATTTGCGAAAAGACGAAACGCTGGGAAGCTATGTTAAGCATTTGGACTTTTTTCCGTTGGCGACATTATTAGACCTTGTTTAAATTAACGAATAAAAGTTGTGTGTGTGTTGTGAAAATTCTAATAAGGTTCAATGGTTTTCTTGTAAAGCTGATAATGAACCATCGAACCAAGAAAACGATTTTGATAAAACATGCCCAAGAACGAGCGCAGTGAAGTGAAGCCTACTAGTAATAAAAAAACCCATAAAAATCTATTTACCCGTTTGCGCTCTACCTAAAGTATACTAGGGTGCCTCAGACGGACGCTCGCTTCAAATTTTATTAGATTGAAGCGTCGGTCTTATTTCTTCGGGAACTGAATGCAGTTTATTATACACGGAAATGTTAGTTCTATTGCAGCTTTTAAACTAGACCAGCTTATTCAAAGCTTGGCTGACGTGAGGAGGCATAGCACAGAAAAGAAGATAAAGCTTTTTCATATCAAGCACGACCAAACACGACAACTCTTGGTCTATGAAACCATATACACTATGTGCTATGATTATTATGAATAATTATTTGTTTATAAGATAAGACTAAAGCCGTAGACAGAAAAAGGAATAGACGGAGTGCATGCGTACACCTTTGAGATGGAGATAGAGTTGGTTCTCAATAAGTATAAGGTTCAAAATCAGAGATTTTCTGCCACTCATCTGTCAAAACAAGAGCAAACAAGCATTTGACAATTCTGTGGCCAACAACAAAAACGCATACGCGGGTAAGGGACAGGTGATCGTTATTGTTTCTCGCTTACACAAAAATGATTCGTATTATGTCATCTCTTTCTTTTCTTTTTTTTTCTGACGATGTGCCATCTCTATACTATACTCCCTTTACGACTAAAGCCGTTCTTTCATATTTTTTATTTTTATTTGTTGATGTTTAGATTTTCATATTTTTTTTCATTTTCATTCCTCAGATAGCGTTTATCTGTCTGTTTATCTGGGGCTTTCGACATTTCACACGTGACAAAAAAGTTATCTGACCGTTATACGTCTCTTGAGAGGGCTAAATAAAGTCTGGGAGCCAAAATTCGATGGGGACGTTAATGGGCATAAAACCCGAAACATTATTGAAGCTTACAGCTGAGCTGCACGAAACAAATAAATGTACAGTACGGGGCCATTGTTTTGGCACGTCGTCGGGTCTCGTCTCGTGATGATGATGAGAACTTTGCTAAAAGATATGAATAAGACTTGTCACGACAAATCGAAGAAGCCCAAACACGACGGGTTTACATGAAAGCATCCTGGGCTTACATCTGCCACCTTCGAGCTCCATCATCAGACCAGCTCGCGATGGTACCATATTATTGTATTGTCATCTGAACCACATACACATACCAGGTTTCGTAGTAATAAAAGAATAACAAGTTGGCGAAATTGCCATTCCTAGATTTGTTGCACGATATTACTTAGTCACAACATGGCGGCCTAATATAAAACAGTGTTAATTAAAGGCACTTGTTCTCTCTTGATACATCTGAGCGTACGATTCATAAAATAATGCAGGATTTCTCATACAGACATTAACAGGAATATACTATACAGCTTTTCCATATTTATAGAAGCGGGTTGACCTTCTCTGTGGTGCGTGCGTGTGCATACATTTGCGCTGACCGCATAGCATCCACCCAGAGACCACACCATTTAAAAAATTCTCCGCTAACGAACTGTATTCTTCGGAATACCGACAAGCGGCCAACGCGGATTCCTAAAATAGAATCTCTCCCTGTAGATGGGTAATAATTCGAAACCGATCAAACAATAGTGTCAATTGGGGGCACGGTTGGAATTTGTTTGAAAGAGGTCTTATATTCATCTCGCTTGAGGTGCAGTTATCTGCAAACTCACTTAAACTGTCGCTTTCACGCTGGAATAACTAGCACGCCGCAAGTTGGTCGGTCGTCGAGGGGCTTCAAACTCAAGTGGGGCCAGTGCTGCCAACTCCGAGAATTCTATGTCGCTAGACACAATCAATACCAAAAGTCGTGGGTGGATAGTACGAAAGGTCCATGAATAAATTATATATTATATAATAAAAAGACAATGTAACCTAGAAATTAAAGAGCTTTTTTGTATGTAGCCCGGTCCGCTCAGCCCGCTGGCTCCTTTCCCGCTCATTTTCATTTCTTAGTGGAAGGCCGGCATAAGTATTGTAGCACAAACTGTTTTGAAAATAATCTTTCACACATTCTCTATGAGAGTAGTCACACTTGTCGGTGTCCGTGACGGCACAGGTCCATGTCAGTGATAATATACTCTCATAGAGTAATAATATTTTTCACTAACACAGAACTGTGCCGGACCGGTGCCGGAACGGTGGGGTCACTGATATGTGTGAATCGACCTTAATACATGCAAAAGTTCATTGTCTAAACTGTTTTACTCAAACTGTAATCTCAAAAGTCGCCTGAAAAGTCGATACAAAGGGCCCCTATACGGCACCATGCAAAAATGTTCGACTTCTTGCATGGTGCCTGGCCTGGGCTACTTGGAACTTGCGAGTACTCTAAAATTAAACTTTTTTGTGTATATTGTCCATCGATTCAGAATTTAATTACAAACAAATACTTTAAACATTTATTCGTACATTGCTTCTGGCCTCACACTAGGATACCCTCTGTCGTGGAAACCAGAAACACCTACATCACAAACATCCAAGACCTGGGGATGGAAAACAACAAAATATTCTATGACAAATCTCGTAAACGTAAACGTAGGCTTTCTGAGGTAATTTAGCTTTTATATTCATTCATTTATTTACATACCTATTCAATGTTCGATGTTCTTTGTCGCTGAAATTTTTTTTGTAGCCAAAAGTTGCCATTTACAAAGTAGCTAAATTGGCAACACTGACTGGGCCAGTGTAGGGAGAAAATATTTTTTCCTTTGCTCCGTGGCCTACAAGGAGGGTGAGGGGGTAGGGGAGATGGGCCGAGGCAGACACGACGCTTTTTCTAATGAAACTAATATGGAATTAACGATACACCGCGCCACCGTGCGTGCCAGTCTGCACGTTGCTGCTTTACGATTTTAAAATAGCTGTTAGGGGTAGGACAATAATATAAATGTATACTACTTAATGGACATAATGTTATTGAATAATCGAATGTAAGTTTGTAATTGACCTGACTAATAAATTCATGTGGTGTTTAATGTAATCTATTTTATAGTTTGGATACTTTGTACGACGAATTGGATTTTTTCTGTCATCTCGTACGAATTTACTTTAAATAAATAAATAGATAAATAAATACTTATACTTATGGGAGAGAGGCCTTTGCCCAGCAGTGGGATATTACAGGCTAATAAAAAAAAAAAAATTGTTCTGATAATTATAACCAGACAATTTATATGTTCTGATAATTACAAACAATTGTCTGGTAGGTCTGGAAATTAACAGGCATTGATGATTTTTATGAACAATTTTATATTAGAGGTATAGTCAAGTCATATCAGAAGCGAGGTGTTCGGCGGCTTTTTTTATAAGATATAAATTAAGATTCTTGGAAATTCCACTCGAGTCCGCATTTCAGTATATTAATTCATACTTTCTCCATATTTTAGCATTGAAACTAAACTAGCCAGTATTGCTAGCTATTTTGCACTTTGGTTGGTTTATTTTCTATTCGCTACGAGAAAATAATAAGAATGGCACCCGACGGCAATTCTCAAGGATTTCTTTGAAAAACTCCTTTAGAAAATCTTTAGTATATTGGATATTTGAGTTTTATTACGAGCTTTTGCTTCTTGAAACTCAGATAAACCCGTTTTATTTCTAATAATTAAACGCTTTTATGCAGTAGTTAAGTACTTTATTGTGAGTTAGTAGTTGTATTATACTGGCCTCACTTGTGCAGACGTTAAACTATTAAAATCTAGCAAGTGCGAGTTGGACTGGCGTACCGAGGGTTCTGGAGGAATTACTAATTTCTATTTCGTATTTTCCCTTTTTGTGCGCGGCACGACAGCGGAGCCTTAGTAATAGGGTCCCGTATGGCACCCTTCGGGTACGGTACCCTGAAAAGAGCTTTTTAACAGATAACATGACATTATTTTCACATCACAACCCCACACACTACAGTTCCTTAATAATGCATGCGTACTTACAACAATATTTATTGCACATGACACAAATGTAGGTTCGGGCCATTGTTTTGGCACGTCAGGGCGGGACCCGATGTAGCCCGAGTATGATACTGGCGTTTGACTTGAAGGGAGAGAGAGAGAGCGGGACGAGACAATTGCCTCGTACTGTACACCTAGGTACATTTGTGTCACCTGCAATAAATATTGCTGTATGTACGCAATAATAAGGAACTGTAGTGTGTGGGGTTGTGGGCTTTGACGAGGCTTTGACCTGTCAAAAGTACAGACCTGCCAACTTAACTGGGAAATGACGGGTGGCTTTCTAGTATGCCATATTTGTCTATCTGTATATATCATAAAAATAAACATTTACATAAAGGCACATACATTGTTTCTAGCCCCTCACTAGGATACCCTGTGTCGTGGGAACCCGAAACAGCGAACTTGGTAGGTCTGTGAACTCGCTGTTTCGACCAGCTGGGCTACCATGAGGCACGCCACTCACCTTAGTGGCGCATTTTGTCACAATTTAATGTCAAAGTCAATGCTCGTAAGTATGGGGAAACGTCATTATGTCGCGAAATTTGACATTTATACGCGACGCGATCGCGACAGGCGTGCCTCATGGTAGCCCGGCAAGACATATCCTCCACCCAACCTTATTCCGACTTCATCTCATAATGAGGCAAACGGGGAGGCAAGCCAACGTTATAATAGGCTTAGATTATATACAAAATAGGCTTGTGGCCAATGTAATCCAATAAATCTAGGAACAAGTCTTAAGTTGAAGCATTATGTAAAAAATGGCTTGACATTCTCAGAATTGTATATTTCCAGCAGATATATCTTATGAAGTCAATTTTGTGCAAAAAAAAAGACAGCATTTGATGGCACTTTTACATGACGTCATTCTGTTGTTATTTCATAGAACTCAGGAACAAAAGTTCCGTTTTGACAGTTCATAAAAAGTATATATTTTGACTTGACCAGGCCACAAGCCTATTGCACGTACCCCGCAGCTATTTCTGACTCTAAAAGTTTCCCCTTTGTCTTCCAGTTCCATACGACGAGGTGGAGACTGACTCGGCCCTCGTGCAGATGTTCGGCCACGTGAACGCGCCGACCTGCAAGTACATCGTAGCCGTCGGGGCGGTGGCCGGCCTGACGGTCTCCATGTTCGGCTCCATGTTCCCGATGCCGCGGGTTATCTATGCCATGGCGCTTGATGGGCTGATATTCAGGTTAGTGAGAACAGAACAGAGAGGCTCGGATATTTTGTTTATTTATGTGCAATGAAGATTGAATAGGTAAAAGAACAGAATGGAATTTCGGCACATGACCGGTGGTGGGTGGTGAGCGGGGCCGTTGCCACTTGTAGTGGACGCTGTACAAAGCAAATTTTGCTAGAAAACCGCAAATCGTTGTACAGGATATACCTACCCGTTTGGCACACAGGACTTTAGGTTATAACAATCATTTTGAGCGGTAGTTCCGAAAAATATTCCCATGGGGGGCAGTAATGACGTCATCAATTTTTTGTATGGGATCTGAATTTTATTTTTCCAGAAACCTATCGTGTGTGGTATCAAATGAAAGGACTTTATGAGCTGGTTTTAAAAATATACTACACCAATACAGGGTATCCTAGTATGGGGCCAGAAGCAATGTATGCGCCTGTATGTTAATGTTTGTTTTGTTTTGTTTATACCTTCCGGCCACTGTCTTACACTTGTCTAACATGTGACCAAAAGCAATAAAAACTCGGAAATAAGTTATTTTTCATTTATGAAATCTAGCTTGATCGATTTTTTACCCCCAAAAACCCCTATAATGCAAATATCATCGAAAACTACAGCGCCTTTTTCTAGAACTCGAAACATCGTTACATAGGTACATAAAAATATAATATTCCTCATAAGATATGATTGTGGCCCTTTTCCAGTCTCGGCTGACTTCGTCCGGATCCACCAGTTAGGGATATAAGTTGTTTGTGGGAGGTTACGCAGCTATGCCTCGAGCAACAGACTCAGTATACATACATATTGTCACAGGATGGCCTGTGATGCTAGTTTTCAATCTAGCTAGACTCATGCCCAGTTTCCTGGGCGCTGATTAAAGTTAACAGGTTGGTTAAATCAGCTTCAGCCAATCACGAACCGCTATTATTCAAAATGACGGAACTTGATTGGCCGAAACTGATTTAACCAACCTGTTAACTTTAATCAGCGCCCAGGAAACTGGGTGTATGAGAGTAAACGTTATACAATCATCGTAATACTAATGTAGGTATTCTAAAGTCTACCACACTGAAGTAAAGACGGAACTATCTGCGAACTTTGAAATGCAATTTCATATAATGTCAGACCCAATTACGATGAAGTCCTTCAACTTCCGAGACGAACGTGTAGAACGAGTCGATCAAAACGAATTTTAGAAATCTTTACACGGAACCCTACCATCTCGAACACCTGCTATACGAACGATTCCTTGAAGGCAGATGTGCAAGCTTTCATAGGAGTTCAAAATATTCAGCATCCCGAGATGTTTTGAATTTTGGTGTGCATTTTCAGTTTATTCTTTTGTTTGTCTCAACCAGAATAACCATAAATGAAAAACATACTCAGCTCGACTCGACCCACGAGCATATGCCGGGCATAAGCCTCTTTACTAAAGAGCCTCACGGTCTTAAACCTTTTCAGCGAGATCCCGTCTAATGTTAATACCGTCGCGTCGGAGCTTCGATTAGAGTAAAGTACGTATACAGGAGGGCAGGGAAGGTGAGGCCCAAGCATTACTTTTGTGTGAGTGCATCCATTCGTATAAGTGTGAGTGTACGTTTGTGAAGTGTCTCATTAGCACGTCGCAATCACATTTCACATTCGCTATCATCGGGTCTCATTATCAAGTATGACTTTTTTGCCTTCTAAGTATCAAATGCGAGTCGGACTCGCAAATGTTACAAAACCTAAGCTGGAAGCACTAAACCGACTTATTACGTCAGTGACACGGACGCTGTCACCGGGCCTTTTATTTTGTGAAGAGTACAAACTGTTATCCCCCCCTTGGGGACTTAATTTTGTCAAATCCCATCTCAGTGCTACCCCACGCTATTATGGAACCTCTGTACAAAGTTTAATGGCTCTATGTCCACCGGTTTAGGCTATGCGTTGCCTGCCCGTCAGCCACGCATTGTATTTGTACCTATATAGTATTGAGCAGTTCTGGTTGCCATATGTGGTCTTCATCAGCAGTTCCTTATCACAATATTATGCTTACCGTGAGTAAATGCACGAGTTATAACTAAAAACACAAAAATCACTATGGTCTGTCTATAATATTTGGAGAGTTCCCTCGATTTCTCCATGATCCCATCATCAGATCCTGACCTGGTGGTCTACAGTACCAATGGGATAATAAACCCTTTCAAACAAAAAATAATTTTCCAAATCGGTCCATCCGTCTTGGCGCAATCGGGGCACATACATAAAAAAAAAACAATATAAAAAAACATCCGGACGAATTGTAAACCTCCTCCTTTGGGAAGTCGTTTAAAAATACTCTGGTTGTTCCCTTGAAGCTATAAAATAATAATGGCCGATTTCACCAATAATCCCTATCTTTAGGGGACACTTTATTTTATTTCAGGGGTGTTTCGCTATGACCTAAGGTAAGGGTCATCTAGGCAACTAGGGGACCCCTTAACTTTGTGAGGCCGGCCTCCGAAACAGTCGCTAGATAGCTAAGAAAAAGAGCTAATTGACCCCTAACTGTTGGTGGAATCGGGCATAAGATTTCTGTAATAGAATCACAACTCACATATTAATAAGTCAAGCCAAGATGTGGCCGTTTTTGGCACTGCGGAATTCGCGCGATAATTATAGGGCAATCAAAACTTATACCACTTACCTAAGGCTGGACTTTACTAAGAGCTAATTTTACCAACGAAGAGTATCTTTTTACTCTAGAGTATCTTCTTTTCCTAAGAATGACCTCATTTGAAACTGTCATTGCCATACAAATTATCCCCGGGATTGGTATTCCCGCATAATTTTCTGCTGTTGATAAAATCCAGCCTTATAAACAGTGATCGGAATAGGTAGAGTGATTTTTGGTACTTACGTCATGAAAGTCATAGCATGGATATGCCTTTTTCCGGAAGGTTTGGGATTAACTTTAATTAATTAGAATTAAAATAGTGTTTTAGTAGCTTACTAGTTTGAAAAAAAAGCATTGTTCATACATACAGGTTAACGATGACACATCTTGGAGACTGTACTCTGATTGGTCGCAAAGTCGCAAACTTTGCATTGTGCATACAAAATATATGGTAAACAAGTCAGTGATTAAAAATAACGTAAAAAATTGTTTTATTTATATAAAAATATTTTTTACTTAACGCCGATGCCGATGGTGCTGCTTTTATCTTGTAAATCTTGCTCATATTGATAAGTTTCGATCCGCATTTTATACCTAGTTCCATGTAATCATTATGAAATTCCAAAAATAAACAACAATCATTTAAAAAGCCCGGAATCTCTGAAGCATATCCATGTTAATATATACGCTTGAGGTCACTCACCCCAAATCACTCTACCTACTCCGATCACTGCTTATAAACACTTCCAGTTGACCTAGAATCGTGAAATTTGCCAATAAGCAAGGCCGTATTAGATCATGCAAGTAACCTGTTAAACAGCCTTACTTTGTAATAGCAAGAAATTGTTATTTGTACATAACCGGTTTTATATCTTTTGGCTTACGATAGCCCTCTCCCCACAACACAACATACACGGTTCATCAATGCTGAAACAGCGCCATTCGCAATCTCAAACACAATAACGTGAAGTCTTCCAGCTCGATGACGTCAAATTGTGTTTTGCATAAAATAATCGAACAGAAACTTCGTATAGCGTGTTGCTGGGATTTCTCTACCTACCTTTGAGAGTGTATTTTTTACCGAAGCCATTAATAGCCTGAACAAATAATGGACAACTTCAATCAATTTCCTTTTATTCTGTTTTTCCAGTATTATTGGGATGAAAATTTTCACCGTTTCGCAACATAATTGAACTAGTTCGGCGAGCGACAGCCTCTATCAATCTAATTCTGTGAACTGAAAGTAACTTCGTTACACAACAGGTATATTAGTGATATAGTGGACGCTGTACAAAGCAAATTTTGCTAGAAAATGTTGTACAGGATATACCTACCCGTTTGGCACACAGGTACTTTAGGTTATAACAATCATTTTGAGCGGTAATTCCGAAAAATATCCCCATGGGAGGGCAGTAACGACGTCATCAATTTTTGTATGGCATTTGAATTTTATTTTTTCAGTAACCTATCAGTGTGTGCTATCAAATAAAAGGATTTCATGAGCCGGTTCTACAAATATACTATACTATTACCTTCCGGCCACCTGTTCTCAAAAAATCAAAGAAATATTGTCAAAACATACCAAGTTTGTTATTTACGTGACAGCGTGACTTTTGCTTCAATGGTATTAATCGAAAAAATACAATAGTATTTGAGGGAGCACAGATGTTCAATAACTTATCAAATGATGTAAAGATTTGCGAATGTATTAACACTTTCAAAAATAAGTTAAAGCTACATATTGCAACGAGTACCGTAAAATAATCTAACTATGTATTTTTAAGCATATCTCATTTTAAGTGAAATGTAATTTCTTATGAGAATAAAGTTCTTTAAACCTTATATGTCGTTGCATTTCTTATAATAATAACACTGTATATTTAGTCCTATTTGAAAACACGATGAATGAAGGCCTGGTTTTACATAAGTAATAATAATATCTCACAACTTTTACGGTTCCGTTATCTGCCCCGCGAGGCTAGGCTTGTGCTTTTACTATGCAAGCGTGTTTTTATGGGATTTAAAACCTTTCTACAACCATTATCTGAGTGCGTTAGTTCTAGTACGAAAACGGTAAAGCATTAATGCACTCTTCGTGAAGGGGTAAATCCCTTTATTGAGTAAAACTAAAGGGCATTTTAATCTGAGTGCACTTTACAGAATCCAGAGGATAGAGGGTGGACTATTGATAGGTTTTATTACTTCAATATTTTGAAAACTGTTGAAATCTGACGCAAACTTTGCATTCAATAAATGTAGGGTATTGACGTGTTGTGAATTTTACCGACATATTTTAAATAAAAATATTAAGTACCTACTTACTACAAAGACGAGATGACCTCTACTAAGAGAGCTGTTCCAGTACACCAAATTCCGGTGAGAGAGGTTGTGTTATTACCATTAGGATAGTTATCTGCTATTCGGGGCGAAGGTGAATCCAGAAAATAAACTATTGTTGGAAAATCGATCCTAAGTAAAACAAATCTTTATTTATTCGACTCATCGTAGCTATATACAACTACAACCTATCTCTACCAGTTCCAAGACTTCCAAAGGCACTCCCTGAGCCATGCCTTTAAAACTTGGTTTAAAATAGATAAACCTAGTTTTTAGATGGTTCGAGGTTTCCTATAATTGGCTATAAACTTTAGGTATGAGCACAGTGGCGTACACATCTAGTAACAGCATGGTCATTTGTCCCTTTAACGTACTTACTTACGCTGAGTCGCAATAAACGTTTTGAGTTTGAGTTTGAGATTGAAATGATTTTTAAAAATGTTGTCATTCTACCTGATTTAAGGGCGACAATATCATAGGATTGTCATTTGTCTCTGAAGCTAAGAATATGCTAAAATTTCAAAGAACAATGGGTAGTTTTATATGGGCCCTGTACCCGCATCCTTGTAGCCACCACTGGCGTATACCATTAGAATGGTCTTTCGAAATACAGTTTTATTGTATGAAGGTAACTTCGTAATTTGCGGGAGAAAAAGTAATTATCAAATGAAATGTCTATTGTAAACTATGTCGTCATCGTTGCATCATTGTCACTGAACGGCCATAGTTCTTGCAGAATTGGGCCCCTGCGCCTATTTTCTAGTCGATTTCACCGCTGAAGAGAACCGTGATGTGTCCCCGCGATTATTCTCCTCGATTACACGATATTGTGTCGTACGGCTATCTACTTGAAACACACTTGAAATGAACAATGATCAAATGATCAATTGCCATTACAACAACAAATATAAGTATTAAGTATGCAATTCCAAAACCTAAAATTGGTCCTGATTGCCCCTCATTTATGAGACTTTTTTAAAGATATCTTTGTGCGATGGTACAAAACCCTTCTTGAGCGAATCCGACTCGCATCTGACCGGATTTTATATTGATATTCATATATTGCACGGATATTTACAGCGTAAAAGTAGCCCATTAATGTCCCCACCGAAACCTATAAAATAGTCATTACGCAAAGGCAAGCTTACCTATAGGTAACGCCATCCACGACGACGCGTGACGTAGCTATTTGCATCTTTCTTTTTTATCGAGGCACTGTTCTGTTCATGTTGGTGACGTTGACGGTGCCGAGAGGCTCAGGATTTTTAAGGAGCGTTCGGCGACCAGGTTGTTGTTCATTTAGCACCACCCAGGAGACACGTGTGGATTAAGGACTTCCACGGACGCGAACAACGTTGTCCCCCAAACGATCCGCCACACGGTTTCAACCTTCCACGCAACTGCTGGACCAAACTGAACAGACTCCGGACTGGCCAGGGCCGCTGCGCCGAACTAATGTTTAAGTGGGGGTACAGAGACAACCCTTTCTGCTCTTGCGGAGCCATTCAGAGCATGGCCCACCTGACGGATGATTGTCCTCTATGGTCGATCGAGGAGGACTGCAAAAAGTCCACTCCGCTGACGAAGAGGCTATCAAATGGCTGCTCAAACTGTCACCTTTAGGAGTTGTGACGTTGACGACAGCGACCAAACGCTTAATAAATAAATCGAGGCACTATGCTGAAAGACGAAGATGCAAATAGCTACGTCACGCGTCATCGTGGATGGGCGTCACCTACAGCTTATCTTAGTTTTTAATACCTTCCTTCTTGCCCTGTGTGCCCGCAGGCGCCTGGCCACCGTCTGGGAGGCTACGGGCACACCGGCCTTCGCCACCATCGGAGGAGGACTGGCAGCGGCGGTGGTGGCCCTCTTCATTCAGCTGGAGGTGCTGGTCGAGATGATGAGCATCGGTGAGTCTCTCATATAACTAAACTAAATTAAACTATGACTCAAACGTGCAGCGTCCACAAAATACCACGATATTTTGTTGTTTCATAGATTTTGAACTTTGTCTCGATGCTCGTTGGGGGTAGGTTGAAAATCAAGTACCTGTCGAACCTAAAGTAACCTAACCTAACCGTTACAAATTAAGATTAACCATAGAATAGAATAGAACAGAATACATTTTTAATCTTTATAATTTTGGTGATACATGCTGATGTCTCCCTAATGGAGGTGTGTACTCACAAATATTGTCCGGTCGGGATCAGGGTTTAACTACCACCTTGTTAGAAATCAGGGTTTACCAACTTAGGCGAACTTGCGTCATTTAGAGTTAATTAGTTAACCCAGAGTTAACGATAATTTTGACATTTGTAATACTTCAGAAATGTCATATTTCTCGAGTTAGTGATTAACTTGAAGTTAAATAAGCTAACCCTGGATGACGCAAGTGGACCTTAATTTATTACTATACATACTATTATTGTCACTGTGCTAGCAGAAAATAGAAGATGTAGACATCATTTTGACACTTACATGCTTGGTCGTTTCGTCCACCCGATTTACCGTCGACTAAACCTAACCCAAGTTACTAAACTTCGTGGAATGAACCTTTACTACCTAAGTACCTTTAGATACTATTATTATTAGTCAGATCTAAAGGGATGACCTACAGCCTTCAGACAAATGTTACGCTTTGTTTGTTCTTGCTACTTGTTGCCAGGGAGGGCGACACGAGCTGACGAGCAGTAACATAAAGCGTCTTTCAAAAAGCTTGGCCTAGAAGGATCCTAGAAGGAGTAGCTTATCTCAAACGCAAGCCATTTCGAGCAGGTAGCAGTACTAGCAGTAGAAGAAAAGCGACGGCTTTTCCGGGGTAATTTGAGATCGGGGACTTCATATTTTTCATTAGCTTTTTGACAAAGCGGAAGTAGGCTTTTTATGGTGGTAACTAATATAAATTAACCATTGTCTGTTAAAAGTAAAAAGAAACGTCAATGTGGTAAGTATACAGGGTGTAACAGAAGGGTGTAGTCATTTCAGGGGGTTGTTAGGGAGACCATTCTGAGCAACTATCACTATGAATCCGATTTCATCAGAGCTACTTTATTTTTCATAGCTGCATACGTTTTGGTCCGGGTGGTCAGGCTGATTTGTATAGAGAAGTGAAGATTAAAGTTGCTCTGATCAAATCGGTTTCATAGTGAAAGTTGCCCAGAATGGTGTCCCTAACAACCCCCTAAAATATGACTACACCTTTCTGTTACACCCTGTAAAGAAAAGGGAAACGAAAATGTGGTAATTATTACCGAGCCTACGAGTAAAGACAATACAGAAGTATGACCTAACACACCGTCCGCAGGTACCCTGCTGGCTTACACCCTGGTGTCGACATGCGTGCTGGTGCTGCGGTACCAGCCCTACTCCACCAACCTCATTGAGCTGCTGCCCCAGAGCCTGAGAACCCCCATCGACCCGGACCCTACCGGATCACAGCACACTGCCTTCACGGTGAGTCGTTGATGGGGTGACCGAAAGATGGCACTGTCTTCGATCTTTTGGTACTTAAGTGACGTCTACTGAGGGGGCGGTAGGACGAAACTCAACGCGACGGCGAGGAATCAAGAGTTAGTTCCACCTGTCACCGCACCAAAGGATCGTTGGAAAACTGTAAAAATGTATCTCGGGTCAACTGTGACATTCCTTGTGAAGTATCAATGTCGACACGGTTAAAGCAAACCCTAGTCATAACATATAAATCATAACAGAAGTACAGGTATATATATACAGGCACATCCATAGATTCCAGTCTCACAATACCCGGCACTCTCAGTACGCGAGAACTACTTACACTTCGCTGGTTTTATTCAACGTTTGAATTCCTATTTCTGTAAATGCAAGGTGTAGGTGAAATTACAACTTCGTCCGTCGTGAAACCTTACCTGTAAACAAAGTCTCATGCTATAATCAGCTTCATACGTTTGAAGTGTTTCAGAAATTATGTAGTAAGTGCACTCCTGTAGAACTACGCCAGAAGCCTTTGAATAACGATGGATAATACAGGATGTACTATGCACGGGCGTTGGCTAGCCTAGTTTGAGTTTCCTGTGTGGAAGTTAATTCTGACTTTACGGGTGTCAGGAACGAGTGAACATAACAGGAACAGGTATTAGAAACAAGCCATGCCTCTAAATATAAACAGCTTTCTATGACATCCTGTATAAATTTTGCCAATACCAGAGCAACTAACTTCCATTCTCTGCGGTACGATATTAATTTAAAACTTTGCCATGTACGATATGAACAAACGAACCAATTTACCAACTTACAGGAAACCATGGTTTGGTTCCACATTAGTTGGCAAAATCTGAACCCCACTACTAACTAACAAGTATGCCGTATCTCCATACTATTGAATTAGCATCCGGTCTACGATCCTAGCAAGTTGAGTTGACAGTTCGTTTAATTAAAACCGAATGCATTCAAGTAAGCCTTTGGTAGAAATATCGATGCCGCGTGGTAAGTTGAGTATACCAAACTCCTTTGGTGACAAACTAAAGGCGAATAAATTTTTAAACGTACATATATTGAAAATAGCAAAAGAGAAGTCATTAAAGAACCGAGACTAGCAATATTTTGGCAATTTGACCGACGGCCGTACCATATGAACAATCAACATAAACGTAACATAATAAGCGTGGCTAGTAGTGACGCCTCTGAATATTAACTAAAAAGTCAATAGCAAATGGGCATTTAATTTGGTGTTCTTTGACCATTCTTACCAGGCGAATCCCCGGTTTGATGAGTAGAGATGGCACTCATTCATGTTACATCTGTTGATTCAATAGGGCTTATTGAGTATGTGTGAAACATGGCCTTATTAATCCGTGGGGGTTGCAGGTGTCACCTAACTATCTTCGGTATAATATTTCCGGGAGGTACACTCGACGCGACGTGATGCTGAATATGGAATCGAAATCCCTAAAGTGCTAGGTACTAGTCATCACAACGTTGAATATATTATTATTGAATTTGGATTGATTAGTCATTCGCGGTTTTTAATCCCATTTCGTGACGACGACGACGACAGTTCAAATGTGCTTTTACCTAATAGGTACTTTTATCTATATTACCAGCTCTCAAAATTAATCTGCTACTTTGGTAGCTATTTCCGTGGATTAATATAAACGATTCGACGTCAAGAACCTTGATGCGTGTACAGGAAACGAACTAGCCCAGCTTATTCCGTTTCTCACTGCCCTTAATATATTTTCTTGGAGCACGCAAAAAATAAAACGTCTATCGCGCGGCAATTCTTCATTTTTAGGGTACCGTACCCGAAGGATGCCAACCGGGACCCTATTACTAAGGCTCCGCTGTCCGTCTGTCCGTCCATCCGTCCGTCCGTCAGTCCGTCCGTCCGTCCGTCCGTCCGTCCGTCCGTCCGTCAGCGGGTCCTAGAGCACGAACCGTAATAGCTAGAAAGTTGAAATTTTCACAGAATGTGTATATCTGTTGCCGCACCAACAACAAATACTGAAACACGAGATATATTACAAATTAAAGGGGGTCCCCATACAAGAGACGTGTTTTTAATTTCAATTTTTGTTTTTGTTTTATTGTTTTGAGTGCATAAGTTGTGTTGTGCGATTCCGACTCGCACTTGACCGATTTTTATTTTTCCAAGATGTGTATAAATAAACCTTGAGCGACCTATTTCTCTTTTTCTATCTAGATATTTTTACTTACTCTACACTCTAGCTGGAAAGTCGTAGGAACTCTCGTTAAATGAGAAATGGAAAATGAAAAAATGTCTAAGGATTTATTTCAAAAGCTATTTGAGTGCATCTGCTGATAGCGAGTGTAGATACACCCTATATACAATATGTATAATTTACTCTATGGTAGATGCGTAGATACAACACACGCTCACGCGACATGCCGCACGTCGGCTGTGTTTACGGTCCGTATTGCACTTCTGATGAGATTTACTTTAGAAACGTATTTTTTTCTTTAGGACGTACAGTTTACTCTACAGTCGTCGTACTAATCCGATAAGAACACAAAGTGGATGCGCTGTGTTCGTTTACTAAATAAAATCTTATAAAATAAGTTACCTAAGCTCGTATACCGGCTGTCAAAGAAATACCATATTGTGAGTGTCACGTACTAGATTCCAACCTGTTTTCTTTAGAGTTTATTCTGTTCCTAATATGTAAATCCTTAAGATGCGTTCCCTACTGTCCAAGTCTGTGGTTCCCAATCATCCTAATATCACGGGAACAAACCCAAATACGTTCACAACTTGGACCTCGTTCACACGAGAAGCATGCGCGTTGTCGACAGTTTCGAAAGCTTTGAAGTCTGCTATCAAAGGGACATATACAAATTGATTGTTCGCAGGGTTTCCAGGGCGAGATTAGTCGCTCGCAGATGTTGAGCGCGAACCAACGTGTGATGGTCCGACGAGTCACCAGAAGGTAACATAGCAGAACCTTGCTGGATCTTCACAACTCATTAACTATGCGAATGTTCGGAATTAAAACCAATTTTCTATGATACCCATAACAGAGGGGCTGCCACTCCTCTATCTCTGACAGTTATTGCGACTCGGAATTCAATTGCAATTCTGAAATGATTGATGGCAGAGATAGAGAATCCAGATACTGTTTGAAGCTAACACCATTCTAGCACGGCGACGGACACAATTCGATATAGACTATTTGGAATGGCGTCTGAATCGCATTCGTACAGGGGCTCAATTCTCACCGATTGGAAGCGTAGAGTCTGTTTCAAGTTTAAAGTCCCCTGGTTCAAAGCATTTTCGCACTTAATTAACCTTAAGGAACTATTACAAAGGAACCATTTGGTGAATCGCACTCTAGATGTAAAATATTGTCATTTTCGTATGACATGTGCTTTCAACTCGCATGGTAGAGAATTGGGGCCCGGTCAAACTTCAGAGTAAGCAAAGGTGGACACGTCGGGTCTCGTCTCACTTTCTCTCTCTTTCTTTCTCTCTCTATCTCTCTCTCTCTCTCTCTCTCCCTAGCTAAGTCAAACGCCGGGTATCATACTCGTGTGGCACGGGGCACCTCGGCTCCCGTCCCGACGACGTGCCAAAACAAAGGCCCCGTACTGTACATGAATTTGACAGGGTTTGCGATAGAAATAATTTCAAGATGTCAGGGAAAGAGAATAGAGATTTTGATCTCGTCGTTATCTTGCTGGGAGTGTTGCCAGTTTCAAATGGACCCTGTGTTTTTATGCAGTACCTACTTGTCATTGATAAGACGATGCCGACGGCGTTAATTAAAATGCAAGCTTTGCGAATGCTTCAGCGAAAGGCCGGCCGAAACATGATAATATTTTTCATCAAAATTCTAATTTTTTAAGTTGGGTTCTTTGTAGAACGTAGAGGTATTGATGTAACATTTTAACTCGATTTTGAGCAAAAATCTCGCTGTTGTTTAGAATGTTACTTACTTACCTATATACGTACTTTTTGCCTCATCTTGCCTGCTTGCGTCCCGCGTTATAACCAGCTCCCGTTCTAGTGGCGTGAGGTTTGTCCCCAGTTCGCCTGACTCGGACGACACGGCTCCCGGCGATGAGAGTGAGGAGTACGGGAGAGATGACAGCTTCCTGGTCAACGATCGCTCAGAGAACAAGTTTTATGGTAAGACAAATGCAATTATTCAAAGTGATTGTTTGATCCCCGACGAAGAAAATGTTATAAAATTAAAGCGTCTGTCTGTGTATGTGTTTGTATCTGCCTGTGGCACTGTATTACCTACTCAAAGTGGTTGACGGCGGCTTTTTGTAAATGTATTTGACAAAATTATGGTTCTTAGTTCGGTTCAGTTCGTGTCGGGGTGTTTTATATTTTTATTTTATAGATATTTGTACTGTAACTGGATAATCAGTACTGATGCAACTGTGGTGCGACATCGAAACCTTCATAAAATATCAACGTATAAAAGCAAGAAAATTTACTCGCCCTAGTTTTCAAATGCCACTCTATAAAGGTTTCCGTCGCTGTTGGTTGTATTATTTTTTTACATTAAACTACTTAGGTACTGCTGAATGCACGGACTGCTGCTTATATGAAATGCCGCATAAGGTCCGGCAGATAGAACGCGAGTTAGTACTTCTATTCTTAGCTTTTCTACTGCTACCTACTTACATAATGGAGTTGTAGTGTGGACGAGAGTCTTGACATGAGCGACCGTTTACCTAATTTGTAACTCCGAAACGAACCTAAAACATATTTTTCTTTATTTAGTTATTTTATTACGAAAAAAAGTGTAACGAACGAAGTAAGTAACATATTTATAAAATCTGTTTGGCAAAATATTTTTACCACTTCACACCGGTATCGGTATTGAATTTATTTATACTTGTTATTCAATCTCGTTATGATAAGTTGCCCGCTCGAGGTATTCGCTACATTTGATTTCCAAGAGTAACTTTCAACAGGACATATCCTCCAACTGATCCACCCAACCTCATTCCGACTTGCATTATGATGCAAACGCAATAAAGTCAGTTTGGTAAATCCCAAATAATCGGTCATGTGCGAGGGTTCCGCACCATCGTACGAGAAGTAAGTGCCTGTCAGTTGAATATCTTCAATCTTCATCCTGTATTTTGGTATCCAAAAATGACACGCGCCATTATAGTGACTGACTTAACCTATTAAATTTTAAATACCCTTATTTTTTAGTTTATTTCAGTATTTGTTGCTTTAGCGGCAACAGATACACACATTCTGTGAAAATTTCAGCCTTCTAGCACAGGGTGCTCATTCCATAGAGCTTAGAATTAGTAACCTTTCATAATAAAGAGATATTACGAGTAATATTTGTACTTTAAACGTTAACATTCTTCTAGGTGGCGCTAATCTTAGAATAAATCCTATATCTTAGCGCCATCTCGTGGTATTCGCAAATTTTCGATGGTGCTGCACCAAGCGATAAAAGCCTCGGACTAAATATGCTTCCGCAGCAGCTCAGTTTACGCCGGTTACATATTTTGTTCTGCGTGGTCTATCTGTATTAATATAATATTATAGTATCTCTGCTTCTAGCTATTACACGGCTCTTGCGATGGAGCCCGCTGACGGACATACGGACAGACAGACGAACAGCGGAGGTTTAGTACGGTGCCGTTTGGCACCCTTCGGCCTCAACAATAGTGGCGCGAAATATCAAACATGTGTCCATACTGAAGTGACAAGGCGGGTAGTGCTAAACTGCGTTCGCGGCGTTGCGCAAGTCACCGCGCGTTCACTCTGGCCGAGGCCTTCGGGTACGTAACCCTACAAGCCACCCTCTCGTCACTTCAGGTGCCGTCGGCGGCGGCTCCTCGGGCTCCGCCACGGTCTGCGGCCGCTTCTTCAGCTCCATCGGCACCAAGCTGCAGGAGATGTCCTACCTCTGCCCTGGACTCTGCCCCTGGGTGGACTGCGGGCCGGCGACTGACTTTAGCGGTATAAAATTCATTCCGTTGACGTTTCCGGTGCCTTTAAGGTCGATTCACACATATCAGTGATCCCACCGATCCGGCACATGTCCGTGTCAGTAAAGAATATTCTTTCATACATTATCATGACCACTGGATAACATACCATGATGTCTCGGCAAACAGTGGACAAACCAACCATGTCACTTATACCTAATAGTGTTCTGTTTTACCTGTGTACTGTTTTAATAAACTTTTTTCATTTTCATTATCTATGAGAGTATATTTTGACTGACACGGACCTGTACCGTCAGGGACACTGACAAGTGTGACTATACTCTCGACTGACTACTCACCGGTGCCGGATCGATGGGATCACTGATATGTGTGAAGCGACATTTACTCTCAAGAGATTAAGGCAGAAGGCGCCCCGTTCCGTCGATAATTAAAACAAAAAGTAAACTTTAGAAAAAACCGACTTCCACAAACCCTATTTGATTAGATTGAGTTTAATACAAACTGTAACAAACTCTTCAAATAAATAGGTCTGCCTATAGTATTTGAAGAGTTCCCTCGATTTCTCCAGGATCCCATCATCAGATCCTGACCTGGTGTCAATGGGACCAATGGGAAGGTAAACCCTTTCTAACAAAAAAATATTTTTCCAAATCGGTCCATCCGTCTAGGCGTAATCGGTGTACATACATAAAAAAAATCTCCGGACGAATTGTAAACCTCCTACTTTTGTGAAGTCGGTTAATAAAATACGTTCCTCTCCAACCGTGTTCGATAATTGCACTTTACGAAGAATCACTCTGTATAAGAAACACAACATGGAGTCACGCCTTTCCCCATATGGGGTGGTAAAGGCACAGTTGTATAATTATGTATATTCTGTATATTGCTTCTTAGTCTTCTCACATTTATTTATTCATTTATTTATTTATTTATTAGTTGTTTCACAGCAGTTTACAACGTAAAATGAAAACATATTAAAACAAATTGTGAAATGCCAATAACGAAACAAGACCCTTCAAAAACTTAAAATAAAGTGTCGTTAACCATTAGGTAGAATACATAGCGAACACATACTTATAATTATATTTTCTCGTTTATGAATTCAGAGGAAGACACTGGGCTATGCATCACCGTTCTAACTAAGCGCATAGCCGAGGGCCACATAAAATGTAATTACTGTAATTGAAACCATAAATTATCTTATCATAATATATATCATCTCCCCTCATCAGCGGAAACAGCCGAATCGGTCAATTAACTATAATTGTTATACAGAATGACTGTGAAACTCCTCGCTATATTTTAAGGGATTGTTAGGGACATCATTCTGAAAAACATTCACTATGAAACAGATTTGATCAGAGCAACTTTATTTTTCACTTCTGCATAGAATCAGCGGATCGCCCGAATCAAACCGTATGGAGAAGAGAAAAATAAAGTTGGTCTGGCCCTGGAGGTGGAGATATCGATTGTGATACGGCCTAAATCCGTCGAAAACGATCTCGATTTATATTTATTTACATCGAAAACGGGTCGTGATATCTCGGTTGGTCGAAAGCAGAGACTATATGTATATTGCTCCCTGGCCGAAAGGCTAGTCGTAAGAATAGCTTGTTCTTATTTTTGATACAGATTTCGGTATCTCAAAATCGATATTTCGACCATGGACATATCTCGCTAGAGCCAGAATTGCCCCGCTGATCAAAAGTGAAAGTTGTTCAGAGTGTCCCTCACAACCTCCGAAAAACGGACTACACCTTTGTGTTACACTGACTTACACTTACACTATGTATATGAATATGTTGCAGTCAGAACTCTTAATCAGTCAAAACTAGTTATGACCGTAAAAACTAGATTGAGCGGGTTGGTTAAAAGTACTTTTGACTAGTCATGAGTAGTTTTGACTGCTAAAGTGTGGTCAAAAGTAGTTTTGACTGGCGCTCTTGATTTACAAAACCGAATTGGTTGCTTTAGGTCACTTTCTGTGCCAATACTAAAGATAGGTTGTGTTAGGTCACAACTTTATGAACCACCCGGGGCCGAGCGAAGCGGAGCGGAGCGAGGCGACCCCATGTAGTTTCACAAAACTGAATTTGTTTGCTTGTTAGTTAAGTGTCTGATTTAACTAACTAACTGCGAAATAAATTTAGTCAAAAGTGCTATTGACCAGAGGCTGCAGTCAAAAGCAGTTTTAACCGATTTTTGTTAGTTAAAAGTATCTACTTTTGACTCATTAAGAGTTCTGACTGCAACATAACATACTTTAACATATGCTTCCCCCCAGGTATGTACGTGATCAAGGCAGTCGGCGTGATGTACCTACTCATCATCATCTTTGATCTGTTCGCGGCGTACGGTTCGCCGGGGTCGTCGACCTTCACCTCTGTTGTCATGTTCCTGCTTTTCCTGGCGATCCTGTCCATCCTCCTCATGATATCGAGGAGGCCGCAGAATCGGTACGGCTATGATCTTTTTAAAATATACTACTTTATTTTTGAGTAAAGAGGTAAAGACATCACGGTTCCGTAGCTTAAGGTTTACGTCCTCTGCTGGGCAACGCAACGGCATGTCTGCCTTTCATCCGCTTTTTACGCTCCTGGGCAGTTTCCAGTCACTTCACTACTAGATCAGAGATAAATAGTCTTCCCCAAGTCAACAAATAGAAAAGGAATTCAATGAGGTAAAAGATAATTTTAGATGTTATTTAACTTTGACTTTTTAAACTTGTTGGAAGTTCGTGTAGAGTTTGTATCGGTAAGAATAGAAGTCTGCTGTAAATCTAAAACGAAATTTAAAAGTACATTGCGTTTTCTAGGCTACAAATATATCAGTTAAAACTAAATGTGAATAGTCTGCAAAACGCAACGTACATCAGTCTTGGGTTGTCGAGAATGTTCTCCGGACGTTTGTTTGTCGTCGTCACTCGATTTTGTCGGGTGTCAAATTATAAGAATCTCTATGAAGCATGTCATACCCAACCAAACGTGGACGGGATGGTTCCTAAGCGACCCCCATAGTAATAAACGGTCAAGTGCGAGTAGGACTCGCGCACCAAGGGTTCCGATCACCGATCAAATATTTTTGTAGAAAGTCAGAAATTTTCAGTTTTCGGATTCCTCCCTTTACTTGTGCTATAAGACCTTGCTTTGTACCAAACATGATTGTATCCCTACGGGAAGTACCCTATAGGTTTTGGGTCCATTGCGGTTACTATGAAAATCCAACTATTTTACAGCATAAACGGTCGTTTCGTTCGACTGGGCATAGATAGATACTGATTTTCCTATTTTTACTGTATTAAACTGCCAGATCGCTGGGCTAGGAGAGCCACAGACTGGCTCCCAGAAAATGCAAAGAGAAAGCGTGGCCGACCCAGGAAAAGAGATGAGTTAGGTCTATATGATAAGGACTGGAGGGAGATCGCTCAGGATCGGATGGAGTGGAAGAAGGGGAGAGAGGCCTTTGCCCAGCAGTGGGAAATAGTAGGCTCGTAATAATAATAATAATGCTGTATTAATGGTAATGTTTTAATGTTGTACACAGGGACGCCCTGATGTACATGACTCCTGGGCTGCCCTTCGTGCCCTCCATCGCCATCACGGTCAACATCTACCTCATCCTGAACCTCTCCATCCTGACGCTGGTCCGCTTTACTGTCTGGATGTCGCTTGGTAAGAGAACCATAACTTGTTATAATCCGCGTGCGATGAGAATGGGATGGAAACTTGTCAAAGTAAATCGGCCGAACTTGTCAAACTAACCTTGTCGTACCTTGTCAAAGTAAATCGGAGACCGCGCGTGTCAGTTCCAAAGGTCCCATCCCATTCTCATCAAGGGGGGTAATAATAATAGATACTATGAGATCGGCAAAACACGGACTTTCCCATGCCTGCGATTAAGGAGGCGACACGAACTAATTAAAATGGTGTGTTTGAAAATGGAATCTGTGGCCACCGCGCAAGAGCTGTCGGATTTGAGGTTGTCAGTTTAGTGCCTTTAGATAAGTGGTTTTCACACCTCCCAAATAGCCCTCATTGTGTTTCTACAAAATTGTTTATCATTATTATAATCCTCATCACGATTAGCATCAGCGATAATGATGTAATTTTATGTTTTGTAACATGAAATAATGCGATTTTTATATGCGATAAGCTCTGACACTAACATTAAAAAACCGGCCAAGTGCGAGTCGGACTCGCGCACGAAGGGTTCCGTACCATTATCTATAAAGAACCCAAAAAAAAAACTTGTATGGGAGCCCCCCCTAAATATTAATTTAATTATTTATATTTTAAGTAAATAATATACTCAATATATTGTGAACATTTTAAGCGTCTAACCGCTACCATTATCAATATCGAGCAAAAATGAGCAAAAAAATCACGTTTGTTGTATGGGAGCCCCCCTTAATATTAAATTTCTTTTGATTTTTAGTATTTTTTGTTATAGCGGCAACAGAAATACATCATCTGTGAAAATTACAACTGTCTAGCTACCACGGTTCATGAGATACAGCCTGGTGACAGACAGACGGACGGACGGACGGACAGACAGCGAAGTCTCAGTAATAGGGTCCCGTTTGGCACCCTTCGGGTACGGAACCCTAAAAATCAAGGCGTACTACGACCGGTCCTGAATTTGAACCCTTACAAGCTTCCGAGCCCAGCCTTGGAGTAAATTCCTATTTGGCTTGAATATCAAGTAGAGTGAGTTTAAAAATGTTCCTTCTAGGCCTAGTAATGTACTTCAAGTACGGCATCAAGAACTCTACCCTGGAACTGGAGGCTACCGCCCCGCCCCCCGCGCCTTCCCCGCAGCCGACTGTCATGGACCGCACCACCATCCCCCCGCCGCCCCCCGCCCGACCCGGCCGCGACCGCAACATCTTTGAAGGAGACGGAGATAATACCGCGGGACTGTATGGATCTGATGCGTGAGTTCTGTTCACTATTTCATTAGACTTGACATTACTTCATTGAGGATCTTCACTAGGAAGTTCGGGGTTCATAAGCCACATGCGCGCCCACGGGCGGCGTCTACAGATGACAAGTTGTTTCGGTCTCCGTGACCGAAATCGGTCGGACCACATCATCATCACATTATCAGACTTTACTTATGAATTAAATTAAAACACCTTCGACACCTTAAAGAAATGTTAAGAAGCCGTACTAGGCAAAAACAGCCTTTAGCAAAACACAAATCGCTCGGAATTATGAGTATTATCACAGATTATTATACTAATTAATATTCACATTGCTTTGCTGTTCGTTTTCACAATAGCTTTTTATCACGGGTGTCAGCGCGACTTCGCTTTCGCATAAACGTAATTTGATTAATTTTGCTCGATAGAAGAGTCTCCTAACATTGCCATAAAATCTGTCTGTCACATTGTATTTTTTTACAATTTCGCACTGGATCTGAATTTGTGTTCTTGTTAATTATCTAATCGTTATAAAAATGGCACAGTATGTTCGTCAGTAAGCCTTGCTCCGTCTGTCTGGCTGTCCGTCTGTGTGTCAAGACCTTTTATATCAAGAACGCATGGACGTATCAAGCTGAAATTGTATATGTTTGTGGTCGCATATATAGCTGTGAAAAAATAAACCTTCTAGGTCAACGCAATCGAACGCTACGACCGTTTATGCTGTAAAATTGTTGGATTTTCATAGTAATCGCAATGGACCCAAAATCTATAGGCCCAATTTAACTTTTCAAATAAGATAGTCTCCAATCTGTGCTAATCTGCAGATCTTTAATATGTAACCTTGGTTTACAGCTATTCGGATCCGCTGTTCGCATGGCATGATTCCGAGCCTACCGCCACGCGCGTAGCCCCCTCCGCCCGGAACACAAACAACCCCTCCGCCTTCGTTGAACAACGGTAGGAGACATTCCAGGGTTCGACACACCACCAGCGGATCGGTAGCGGTGCGGGCGTTAAATTAACCACGTTTGAAGTCCGCCTTAATAGTTAAGCCTCCGCTGTCGGTCTGTATGTCTGTCCGTCAGCGGGCCCAATCGCACTAATCGTAATTGCTAGAAAGTTGAAATTTTCACAAAATGTGTACCTATTATCTGTTGCCGCTACAGCAAAAAATACTGAATAAATAAATTAAATATTTAAGTATTATTTAAGTATTTAAGTACAATATAAAAGCGCCTGACTCTTTTGGATAGCAAAATTAAGATGAAGATTTTCTTGTAAGTTATTTCAGTTATGTCAGGCACTTCTTTTTCGTACGATGGCGCGGAACCATTCGTTGGAGAGCCCGTCTCGCCCTTGACCGATTTAATAGGTAACGTTTTTCTGTATATTTATATTTACCCGCATATTTGTATATTCATCCGCAGTTTCAACCAGAGCACAAACCGGACCACATCGCACACCGCCAGCCGGCCCCCGTGGGCTTACCCCGACGAGCCCAACTTTAACGCATGGAGCGAGTAACCTGATCAACAACAGCAAATGGACCACAAGCTGAGAAATACTAGACCTACCCCCGGTTTTCTGGGTTATGTTAAAAGGTTGGTTAAATCAGTTTTGGTCACATCTCCCTATTTTGAATTATAGTGATTGGCTGAAGCTGATTTAACCAACCTGGTAACTTAATCAGCGCTCAGGCAACCGGGGGTAAGACAAAGGAAGGAATAACAGCCATAGGAAGGAATACCAGCCATGGAAAGGAATAACAGCTATACAAAGGAATACCAGCCATACAAAGGAATACCAGCAATAGAATGGAATACTAGACACAGTATGGAATACTAGACATAGTATGGAATACCATCCATAGAATGGAATACTAGACATAGTATGGAATACTAGACATAGTATGGAATACCAGCCATAGAATGGAATACTAGACACAGTATGGAATACTAGACATAGTATGGAATACCATCCATAGAATGGAATACTAGACATAGTATGGAATACTAGACATAGTATGGAGTACCAGCCATAGATTGGAATACTAGACATAGTATGGAATACTAGACATAGTATGGAATACCAGCCATAGAAAGGAATTCATAGGAATGTTGTATGACTCTACACGTAGGAATATTTAGGAATACCAGTCTTATAGTATTACAAACTGTCACATTTTAAGGGGTTGCTAGGGACATAATTATGTCTACCCTTTTGTGAAACTGGATGTGATCAGCAACTTTTTTTCTCTTCTCCATAAAAATCGGCAGATCGCTCGGCCCAAAATGTATGAAGATGTAAATATTAAAAGATGCTTTTGTTTTAGAGTGAAAATTGTTCAGAATAATGTTCCTCAAATCCCTCACAACATCCTTACAACACCATTCAGTTACCATGTACTTATTGATTACAACATGTTTCTAGTTTTGTGCAAGCACGGCTGAGTGGACTAACCTTATTACTTAGTTTCTATTATTTTGCGTAAGGTGCGTATCTGAGTATCCAGATGTGAGTGTTGGTCGTGTCTTTGTGTTTGTAGTAAAATCCAAATAAGCGGCAATTGCTGTGGAAACTATGAATGAATACTGGAGGTACTTACTGACATTTTGTAAAGGCTTAAAGAGTTCTGGAAAAGACAGTAAGTAAAATGTATCCCAAGTATGGATATCATATTTATACAAAAAAATAATCCATATAAATTGTTACCTCAGAGTAAAATATTATATTTTTAAAATAAATAGGTACATAACTACTTATTTAAGTACTAAAATTCATTAGCAATCTCTCAGATGTATTACATATCAGAATTATTATTAATTTTAACTAAGACTAAACTGAACCAGAGTAAACTAATTCAAAAATGTCTGGACAGTCAAGATCCAGGGATTTGTCCAAAAATTACTACCTATTAGTATTTACTATACTACTACTATTTCTTTTCTAACTGAGACGGTACGAGTATACTTCACAATTTACTTAACACAAATTTTACCGCTCGCTGTCCGGTGATAGTACTTAATCAATTAATGAAAATCTTTATAAGAAGAGGTTTTATTCGAGTAAAACGAGCCAATATCACAAAACCGTTTTTATCAATCATTGTTGATATTGGAAGACTACCGTACCTATATTTAAAAAAATATTCCTTCATTTCTTGATTTGGCAGCGTGACTGGTATTGTTAGCTAAGGTTAATAGATTCGTAAACAAAACCATAAACACCCTGCATATGTATTTATCAAACAAAAATATACAAAAAAAACTCTTTAAGTATGGTTTATATTAATTTTGTATACTTATCTAAACATTCTAAAAGTTAGACACTCAATAGGAAGTGTACACATACTTACGTCACATTCTCTTTTGTTCTAAGCTGGGTGTCCAGAAAAGTAGGTGACGAAAAGATTAACTAACCTGAGTTTTTTTCAGGTGTTGCGCAGAATACCCTTTCCCTATACGTATACCAGAAAGTATAATCAATAATATGTTAAGATGTGCACTGATGAGACCATGCATTATAGCCAGTGAAGCTATCAAACGATGCTGGATACCTTGAATGTAAAACTCTTGGCCAATGAAGAGCAAAAACTTTCATATTTCAATTTCTTTTTTTAAGATGCACAACAACTGATAATGTGATATTTTAAGTAATGCTATTCTAAAATTAATTCTTTAGTAAAATAATTAGCATTTGATGAGAGACAACTAAAACAGATTTTTGTAGGAATATAAATGGTAAGGTGATATTGCTACTTCACTTCTTGTTAGTGAGTTTAAATGTATCTACCTATTCTGAACAAGAGGTTTAATTCACATAAAACTATTTTTTTTACGTAAGTTATTCATTATATCTTGCCCTCAATTATCTACAACTCGTTTGTAGCACTTTTACTGTACTCACCGTAATGTAAAGTATTTAGTATCTAATTTAATACTCAAACATATCTCTGTGAGCCTTTTCTTTAGCTAGGTTTGAATTTTTGGGGATGAACCGTAGTGTCATACATATGGTATGAAAGGTTAGCTCAACGAGATCTAGAAATAAAACATAGCCCGGCCCTTAAAGGTCGTTAAGGGTGTGTAGGAAAAAGAGTGTGTACCACCAGGGCTGAATTGAAGTTTAGAGCTGACTATGGCAATAAATTCAAAATTAAGTCCACGCGAAACTGTAGGCTTCGAAAATTGCGATTGGGTAGTAAGGCCTTTTATAAGTAAATCGTTATTATTGTGAGTGAAATGTTCTTACCTAACTAATCTTTAATATTTTGGATGTGATTATCGAATGCAGGCCAAATAGTGTCCAAGAGTCGAAGTTTTAGTCATAAAAGCTACATATCTATTTTCTATTTACGCTGAACTTGAGTTCATTTTGTAAAATAAGATACTCAATGTATTTTTTGCAAAGTCTGAAATTGATTGCGGCAGTGAATTGCTACGTCTACTATGAAAGATTTGTACCATGTATTCAAACTGCTGTTCGTATCAGATGGTCAAAACATGTACTAGGTAGTCAAATCAAAACCATGTGTATATCCAGCTATACTCCTGTAAGATAGGATAAGAAAGACCCTTCGTCGGATACGCATTCTTTGTTTTTGTCCCAGTAAATGTAAATATAAAACTAACTAAATCGTATCATACAACCCTAAACCACAGACTGTTAATGATGCTATCATTGAGTACTCGTATAGGCTTTTATTTAACTTCTGAGGTTTTAATCTACAGACAAAATATCACGTAGATTTGACTATTTTACTGTACGTACTTGTTTTCTTGATACAAAAAATATATTGTTTTCCTATGGTTTCCTCAAGAGATACTTATGCTCAAAATATTTTTACTGAAACTGCTTTTGCGTTGAATCTATTAGATAGAAACCAATGTTTTTATTAATTGAGAAATATTGTTATTAACTATTTATAGGTGTATCTTAATAATGTTGATCAATGTAATACTTGTACTATATAAGCATATTAATCATCACTGTTCCCATTTTTTATAATATAAACGAGTGTTTAATGGCATATTTGTATTGAAGGGGTGCAGTGTATACCATGTGTGTGTTAGAATGGTTCCGTAATTCACATTTTTTTTTGTAATTGTTTCAGAATTTTTCAATACAGAGATCATCAGAGAAAAATAAATTGATAGGTTTTACGTGAGTTCAGGCCCAATTTCTGGATACAATCACTGCATGTCTTCAATACGAACATGCAACCACGCAGTTGAAATACCAATGACGACGTGACAATCTCAGACGGTTTGATCCGATCAAAGTATCTACTCAATAGAAAATAATCGATGTTTGATGGAATCCCATAAGTATACATAATGGTACCCACTACCAATAATTTTATAAGTAATAGTTTTTGTTCAACTGTCCACGTACAGTTTTTCATCACTTCATTACAATCGCAACTCACCGTCTGGGTATAGAAATAATTATTTGTTAAAATATAATAATTGCCGTTATTTTATCCGTAGAATAAACGAGTATTGCCATCTTCCAAGTATCATCTACATGTATAGGTATCGCAGGCTATGTTGGTGTGAATGGGAACAAACACGAGACGTAGACAGCGAAATTTTGAAATGTTCTATTTTATAGCGACAGCAAACTCAATGGAAAATTGAAATGAATAATAAAACATTAATAAATAATAATATGAATGTGTTGTGTAACTCCATAGCCTGAGATAAATGGATTGTCCGACAGTTTTGTCATAAATTAAGATGAATCAGACGAAAATTCACTGGATTAATAATTTTATTTGACTAAGGCTGGATTTTATCAACAAAAAGTTATGCGAAAATAACTATCCCGGGGATAATTTGTATGACAATGACAGTTCAAAATGAGGCCATTCTATGAAAAGAGCTCTTAGAGCGAATTTTACCAACGAAGAGTAACTTTTTGTCATTGTCATACAAATTATCCCCGGGATAGTTATTCTCGCATAACTTTTTGTAGGTAAAATCCACCCTTATTCGTTTTGTAATAGGTAGGTAGGCAATACAGGAACCAGGAAGGCACCCGAACGTGTGGTCGATCACCAATGAGATGGACATACCAGGGGGACTACCGGCTATTGGCTGGGCTTCGTGTTTATACGCGCAAGAATGAACTTTATAATTATGACAATACGGCAAGTCGAACACGAAGCCGATGACGACAGCCAAAAGCCGGAAGGCCCCCAGGATGATCCCCTGTAGGACACATGCACTGAAACCGACCAAGACATTCATCATCTTCATCGTCAAATGAGACAGAGACCACACCAAAGATGCTAATCTATTTTATAATTCGTTCATCAATCACCTTTTTTGCAGTCAGTACACTGTGCGAAACCATTCACATCAACATATTTTGCCACAAGGAGATACAGTCAAACGTAACGGCGGATAAAATGCGGTTTATGTCTTGTTACTATTCGCTGTTTGTGCGTTTAACAGTCAAAGCAGGGGTAGGGTAATGTCGCATGTGTCGGCATATCAAATGAAACCGATTCAGAATCCGAAGTGTGGCCATTACAATGCTGCCGACTAAAACCTTAAAATTTGATGAACATTTCTAACCTAAAATACCACCACATAGTGTACTCGGATTGGACCAATTTGGTATAAAATTATGTAACATGCCCAACTGCTCTGACTGCGGAACGATTTTTGTGATAAATAAAATATAGAGGACTTAGCTAAGTGATTATTGTCAAACAATGTGGTATGATAAGTGACCGCAAGGTTTTACAGTTAAATACTAAGGAGCCTGTTACACCTGCTCGGGACACTGCGTGTGTGTTTGTAGCCTAATAAAACAAAACAAATATCGGAATCAACTTTTATTGCAACTTTGTCACATGACGTTACAATGTGCGTTCGTTTTCATAACAATTTTATCAATTTTCTGTATCAAACATTTAACACATGGACAAGTTATACTTTACCTGCCGAATAGTCAATGTGTTTGGTAGATGAGTGCAGTTTTATTATAGTCTGAAACAGTGATAGCTTCAGAGGAAAATAACGTACCTACTTATATCAATTAAAAATTTCAAATGCTGATCGCAAGAAAAAATATAAACATAAATAAGTAAATTTTTTAGGTACTTATTCAAATTAATTTTGGCAATTTAATGTTAAAATAAAAATGACATTATCATTTTAAAATGATCTAAATGACCTAAGCTATCCCGTAAAATTAAAATAATACAGTCATCTACAGAACACGAGGTAATTGGAAATTCATTCATTCCTCTAACGAGCATACAACAGAATAACTAATAGCTAGAGCCAGTACAAGGTACACATGGACACTTCGATTGTCTGTTATTGTTTACGACCTTAAGCAAGAATTAATTCATATTAAAGGTGTTTGTTTCTTTAGGATATCATTTTAACAGTTCTCTTAGGGCCTATTCCAAAAATCCCACAAGCTCTATCGAACGTTTCTATAATTTTATAATGTAAAGTGACAGATGAATCTTACACACACATCTTAATGGATTCATTGAAGGTCTGTTTAAATAAACAGGTTTAAGACTGATAACATTATCGGGCGAATTTACTGCATACATACAACGTCCTACAAGGAATTTCTCGAATTACCAATCGCCTTTTAATCAATGACAGAGAATATAAACAATTCATCCAAAAATACTACAAAACTTTAAACATTTACTACAAAATATTATTGGAAGTATTTCACTCATCGGTTACAACATATACAATAGTTACTTTTTTTAATTAATTATTACTCTAGTTATAAATTAATAACACAATTATAATACTTGCGTCTATAAGTGTGTGAACTAGCACACACGTCGCGAACAATTAGGTCATGCATTCTTCTCTGATAGAGAGAGAGAGACAGGTATTGCTTCCCTCGCCTGAGAGGGACCGAGACATGTGCACCTTTACAGGGGAAGGAAGGTGTTCTTAATTCATCCACACATCAATGATCAAAATTCTACAAAATCGCATAAACTGTACACGGTGTTCCCTCAGAACATACGACATGGAAGTTATTGTGAGTCTTCGTGAATAAACAACGTCATCGTAGCATATGACACTTTGGTCAAGCGCGTTTACATCGTGACAACGCCTCATCAAAATGCAGAGGTCATATACTGTTTTCTGATCGTACTAATCGAGTTGGCACTGTGTGCAAAGTCATATTAAAATTGGAATAAATTCGTATCAAAATGTGATATTTTACTAGTGAGCCGATGTTTGCTGGTGGACATTCGCAACCAGCGTCGCCCGCGCATCCCTCCGGCCGCGCTCGAGAGACGTCATGAAGGGACGTTTACATACACAGATTCTCTAAACAACTAACAGGGCCGACCACTGAGTGAACAAAACAGACACGTCAGGACTTCGGAATAATCGACCCGGCAACCTTACAATTGACACAAATACTCGAATTCATCTACTGTTTACACAACTTTAGAAAAAACCGACTTCCACAAACCCTATTTGATTAGATTAAGTTTAATACAAACTGTATCCCCCCCCCCTTTGGGTAATTAATTTTGTCAAATCCCATCTCAGTGCTACCCCACGCTACTAAGGAACCTCTGTACAAAGTTTCATGGCTCTAGGTCCACCATGCGTTGCCTGCTCGTCAGCCACGCATTGTTTTTGTACCTAGTATTGAGCAGTTCTGGTGGACATATATGGTCTTCATCAGCTCCGCATCACAATATTATGCTTACCGTGAGTAAATGCACGAGTTATTACTAAAAAAAAAACAAAAATCACTATAGGTCTGCCTATAATATTTGAAGAGTTCCCTCGATTTCTCCAGGATCCCATCATCAGATCTTGACCTGGTGTCAATGGGACCAATGGGAAGGTGAACCCTTTCAAACAAAAAAAAATATTTTCCAAATCGGTCCATCCGTCTAGGCGCTATCGGGGCACATACATAAAAAATAAAAATAAAACATCCGGACGAATTGTAAACCTCCTCCTTTGGGAAGTCGGTTAAAAATATTCTACATAAATGGGTTTGGCATTACGCTTAATATAATCCCGATGTATCCGTCCGCTGCCTTACAAGCTTGATAATTAGGTACAGCACTCTGCGTTTGATTTGGCACGTCGAGACGAAAGCGAGATATTCGGTTGATCTCGTTATAAAGAAAACGCCAATACAAAACCGAAACCAACCGAATGCCTCGCTCTCGTGCCGACGTGCCTAATCAAACGCCGAGTACAGTAACTCTGCTTCTATTTCACCGTGAATCCTACCTATGTAAATAGCTTCAAACGTCTGTCTACTTTCAGGTCCGGCCGTCTAGTCTCAGTGTTTTCTCACTATCTGCCGTCCTATTCATTTCATCTTGCCGTTGGCCAGATTTTTCCTTTCGCCCATTATGACTGAGTTGGCCTTAATTGCAATCTACTTGCGGTTAGTCCTCATTGGTGTTAATAAAATGATCCAGACGATTTTGGAATCTATGACATCGTTAGCAGAGTAGTAAGTTCTCATCAAACTTTTAACAACAGGTACTCGTAATCCTAGGATTATCTACTGGTATCAATGTAATGTATACTGGAGTCAAAAGTTGCAAACATGCGTCCACAAAACCGACGATCTCTTTGTTATACCAAGACGCCAAGACGCCAATGCCATGAAAATTAAGGAATAACAGAATTATAAACCGCTTGGACGTTTTAAAATACGTTAGTAATCTTTTCACCCCTGCCGTTTTTGCCCCACCATCAGATAAAACGTTTGACAGAAACGCCCCTTGCTCAGTCGATGCTGAAGGCTAGATAGAATTTATGAATAAAATTCCAACCAAACCGACGACCCGCAAGCGTGTGCAACTAACCAACCACCCGGCATCATTTCAAGAGTGTACCAACTCTCACCATTAACCTGTCTCCCCCACAACGTTGTCACTTTCACCCGGTTCACCCGCGACGGCTTCCTGGTCGCTCGGTGTAGTGTCTCCCCCCGCGGCCTCCTCCGTCTCCTCGATGGACGAGTGCAGCGCCTCCGTGCGGAGACTGGCGCCGGCCACCTCGCCCGTGGGTCGCAGCACGAGGTACATGAGCAGGTCAGACAGGGAGATGATGCCGATCACCTTGTCTTCCTCGTCCACGACGACGAGACGATGCACCTGCAACACACGGCGGGTTAAACATAGCCACTCAAAGGTCCGTTGGTTCATCCATTCCACTTTCCATAGTAATGTGTTTTCATAGGTTTTGAACTTTATCCCGATGAGGGTAGATTGAAAATCGCGCGTATCAGGGTCGTGCATGTTCGGTGTTACGGTGGTACAGGTAAACTCCGACCCATCGCGAGATTCGCGAGTCATTGCGTTACGGAGGTACGGGCTATTTTACTTTGCATCCAGAGGTTATGGATCGCGACGCTGCTACGGATCGGACAAAAGAACATTTTAGACCCAACTTAAGATACAGAATTCCGTTTGGCACCCGGAACCCTTACAACCACTAAACTAGCTAGCTAGCCTTAAAGAAGTACTATTATTCGTCATGTCCTCACCTCAGCCCGCACTATCCTCTCCATGACCTCGTACAGGGTCTCATCAAGCGTGCACTTCTGTACGCCCTCGAACCACTCGTTGCGGTGCTCGTTGGCCTCTTGCAGGGACACGTCCAGGTTATTGTATGTCTTCTCCGCCGCTAAGTTCTGAAGAATAAATATCGTAGTTTAAAAACTAAAAATACACTTTCGAATTTATGGATTTGCTGCACGATGTGATTTAGTTACAACACAACCTACTAAAAGGGTGTTTAAAGACAAGGTGGCTGAGTGATGAATTGATGATTGAACTGGTCTATCAACACTGATTCAACTTATACGGAATACTTTAGCGTTGATTCTGTCAAAATGAAACCGATTCGGTGTACGTTGGTACTCACAATCACGTCAAACTTAGCGTATATGTCCTTCAGCCGCCCTTCCCTGTCTATCAATGGTAGCGCGGACACGCGACGGTTGACGAATTTCTTGAGCGCATCGATTATGGACGTGTCTTCTGTGGCGGTCTCGATGTCGCTGAGCGTACCGATGCGTACGTCGCGCAGCTTGCATTGTAAGTACGCTGGTTTGGGAAGCTCGTTTATCTGGAATATTGAAATGTTTGTTGTAGAAAGTATTGTGATGCGATGACGGCTAATATCAAAAGACGCAGATTGCGTCATGGAACGAAGGCGGTATGAACGCCGATAGTTGCGGCGATGGACAAGGCTCCTGTCACGCAAACTGAATTGACTTTTAGCCTCCAAATCTTAGCCGTTTAGCCCATGCGTTAATTGCGCCCAATTTTTGTAAAATAAATCATCCTTAGCTAATTATTTTTATTTACTTTTTGTCCTTGCAATTTGTGTGCTACACCAACACGCAATGGTATCTGTGGTGTACTCACATGGAGGAAGAGCAATATCCTCTTGTGCGTCAGTATGTACAGCACATTCCCGGTGTCGGGGTCGATGACCGGCAGCCGGTTAGGTTAGGTTCGCTTAGGTCAGGTCAGGTGAGGCTAGGTTAGCTCAGGTTCTCTTAGGTTAGGATATGTCAGGTTAGACATCAGCCAGATAGACTTAGGTCATAATCATAGTATTAACACTAGAAATAGAAATAAGATTGCTATGCCCGCGTTCAGACTCAGTAAGGTTGCTAATTCTTTTATGGGAGTGTGTTAGTTTTTATAACAAAATACCTAACGAAGCAACGGACCTACCAGAAAGGAGGTTCAAAAACTATGTCAAAAACAGTATTTTATAGAAGGTAAAATAATATTTAGATGACAAAACTGCGTGGTCTTTACCATCTCGGCGCACAGAAATCCAAAGAGAGGCGATGGACTGAGTCAGTATGTCTCTCTTCGGTGTATTTCCTTAGACTTAAGTAGAAATACATAAAATTGTATTTTTTAAGGCCCTTATATATTTTAAAAGAGGTACGGGGGAGTTTCTTGCCCTTCTTTGCTCCATCCCTAAGCCCACACTTCCGAACGGGCGGTAGGTAGTATACAAAAATATTAATATTATATTGACTGACGTTGACTATGCAATCTGTATTATTTTATGATCAATAAAATAAAAAAATTGACCCTGACTTTGACTTTGCCAGTACTCACATATAGGAAGAGGAAGCGCAATATCCTCTTGTGCGTCAGTATGTACAGCACATTCCCGGTGTCGGGGTCGATGACCGGCAGCCGGTGGATGCGGTTGGTGATCAGCATACGGATCGCGTCGTAGAGCGACGAGTCCGGCCCGATCGAGACTAGCGGCATCACTGACCCCTTCAGCACCTCTGAGGAGGAAGAGCGAGGGGCTTTACAATACTGTATTGCACGTAAATTAAAAGTTAGCGGCTGTCAATAACTCAAAAGTCTGCTGCAAGACGGCCTTGATGTACCACTGCTGACAAGTCCATTATCATGGGCCTACGACCGCCCAAGGCGATAGAAACTTAAACAAAGGACTTTTTCAATAAACGTCCAAGTGCGAGTTGCACTGAGGGTTCCAACCAAATCTCATATTTTTTTGTAAAGTTACTACAAATTCGCGCGTTTCCTAACAATAAGACTGGCCCCCGATTCTCGCGATATCGAGATCATCTCCCTAGTCGAGATATCGGTTTTGATACCGCCTAAATCCGTCGAAAACTATTTCGATTTATTGATATATATTCATCTGTGTGGTCACTCACGGCGCCACGTCTCGAGGCGGTGCTCCTCCAACTCCTCCATGGCCACGTCGGGGCTGGTGTAGTACATCTGCAGGATCTTGATGAAGTCGGTGATGGTGAGCATGCCCACGAACCGCTGCCGCTGCGAGTCCCACAGTGGGGCCGCGCGGACGCCTGCCGGGAACAACTCACCAAGTTAAAAACTTAAAAATGCCGATTTCATGACCTTAGGAATTACTTAGTCCTTCCCGTTCGGTATACAAGTGTCGTCTATTACCCGAAAACGAGTTAACCCTTAACTGGTATCGGGGGATAAAATTTACCCCAGGACATATTTTTTTGTCATAACTCTACAGATACAACTTACAGAGGAGGGCATCTAGGTAATCTCATTACGTCATGAGGTGCGGTGGGTGACGGACCTATGTCACTCTGAATTTATTAGAATCGGAGTTACGTACACTGTTGGAGTAAAATACTTGTAAATATTGATGTTTATCTTTCAAAACGAATAAAGGTTAATTTGTTCAACTGTTTCATTACACTGGGTGGCTCAAAAGTCAACAACAACACTGCCAATAATTGGCTTTTGAAACAATACAATGAACAACAGGACTTTTGGATTGTATTGCAGTGGTATAACGGTGAGTATTTTCAAGAGGACAGCTTGGAATACGACCAGCTGCACTGTGAATGCCGTCAGCAAACTAAGGCGCAACCACTCCAGCGCTACGGACAGCTGTTTAAACAATAGTAAGCCTAAAGGCTCAGTAACACGATGCCATTTTCTTGTACATACAAGAGCAATAATTGAATGCAATAAATTAAGCGCAATAATCGCAAAAACAAGAAAATGGCATCGTGTAAATGAGCTTTAAGGTAATGGGGGATTAAAATAATATCGTAGTTCCAAGCACAGATACTATAATATTATACTAATACAGATAGACCACCTAGAACAAAATATGACACCGGCGTAAACTGAGATGCTACGGAAGCTTCTTTAGTTCGGGGCCCTTATCGCTTGGTGCAGCACCACTGAAAAATAGCAAATACCACGAGATGGCGCTAAGATATATAGGATTTATTCTAAGATTAGCGCCACCTAGAAGTAAGTTAACTGAAACCATGGCGTTTAAAGTATAAATCTTACTCCTCACGCCATCTCTTTTTACGAAGGGTTACTAATTCTAATTTGTATGGGATGAGCACCCTGTGGTTCCAAGACATAAGATGTCGTCGGCGAGAGAGGGTTTTCATGCCAGTTATAAAATGAGGTCACAGGATCCCTTCCCCAGGCTCTTTCAGACACCTGAAGGAAACCCCTGTCGAATCAACGCCATCTGTCGCAGCTTTCAGAACTATTTAAGCTTTCAGAGCTATAAAAGCAGCCTTTAGCAAAAATTAAATCGCTCAAAATAGAGTATTAGTGTTGTTAATAATGAGTGTCAGCATCTATTCGCTCGGGCATGAACGGAATTTTATTAAACTCATAAAAAAACTCTCCCGGACTAATCTTATAAGCTACACACACAATATACATATTGTCTTTTATGGTCTTTCGCACTAAAAACAAGCAATCGGTGAAATCCAAATTCTCGGGTTGCGCAGACATAACACAACCATGTTATTCCATGGTACAAGTTTCTGCAGCTTGCTAGTGGTCATACAAAACACCAAAATGACAGTTACTTCTGAAGCTTTCAGTCGTGATGAAGCCCGATACTATTGTTAAACTGAACGATTTCTAGGGACAAATATAGGGTCACGTCTTTTACACACGGGGGGCAGAGGTTACAGTCGTCTCACAGGTGAACCGTATGAAGAGAGATTCTGTATGTCACAGCTTACGCGCAGCAGTATAATGTCAATGTAATCAATCAAACAGAACTTGATAATCGACTTCTTAACCAAACGTCGTCTGATAGAAAAAGGGAGTGGCCGTTCTGTACGGAGTACTATTATCTCTTCTGTGACTATAGACATCTTCGATTCCATGACAACGAGGTCCATTGTTTCCACTTGACTAAAAAAAAAACCCATGTCTTGGATGTTTACCTACATGTTTGTGGTGTCGCTGTTTCTGGTTCCCACGACACAGGGTATCCTAGTGTGGGGCCAGAAGCAATGTATGTGCCTGTATGTATGTGTAATGTAATGTGTAAAGAACTCATCAGTAGTTCACTGGTAGATGGTAAAGCCTTGATCAGACTTGCCGGGCCGGAGACAGTGCCCTCGGCCGAGTGCTCCATAGCAGAAGCACCGAGTACTCGGCCGGGAGCGCGGTCTCGCCGATTTGCGCGGCTTGTGTGATCAAGGCATAAAAGAGTAACTACAGTCACACCTCGGACACTCCATAGAACGCTCGTAAAATAATCACCTATTACTACTACATAACCAAATGATGTTTGTATACGTGCAAATGTGTGCGTAAACTTTGCTAGGGCTGGTGGCGCGGCAAATGCAGCGATATTAAAGTACACGCGTCGTCACTCGTCCGCCGTTCAGCCCTGTCTATTGATCCTTTAACCAATCTTTTGACGCCAGGGGTGGGGTGCGGTATCTGAAACAGCGCGAGGAAGGGAGTGGCCGTTCTGTACGGAGTACTATTATCTCTTCTGTGACTATAGACACCTTCGATTCCATGACAACGAGGTCCATTGTTTCCACTTGACTACTGACCTATGATGACGTCACAAGCCACGGACACTCGGTAATGGAAAACCAATAAATGATCGAGTAGACTTCGCTGTAAACGCGCCCACTCTGATTAGGTGAAGGTGAAAACACACTTGCTGAGCTTAAATTACGCATCGAGAAAGTAAAAAGATTTTTCGCAAAGCTCATATTTTGGTAGATATTTAATTTAATAAGTTGAGCAATCTGGGCCAATTCGCTGTCGCTGTCACTGGGCAAGGTTCTCAAGTTCACAAACAATGCTAATAAAATATGACCATATAATTTCAGAACATTCATCAATATACACAACAGAAACGCAGAGCAAATGTACAATAGCAAATATGTCGATAATTAACGACCATTGGACGAATTAGTCATGCCATGCTTTTACACTTGATTTACGCAATGCCTCAAACCTTGGGGTTTAAAAGTATTCGCGTTGCATCACCATGGTCATAACAATATGAACAATTTAGACTGGAATTGGCACACTCGTTACATTCGCTTCCCCATGCATAAGTTCCAGGTATGTATTAGTCAGAAGATGTAGCAAAGTTTGCAGTACTTTCGCCTGTCATATCTTTAAATAGGCAGCTCCAATAATGTTAAGGATGAGAGAAGTCCAGTTGCAAAACCCTCTATAAACACGCCCTTATTTTGAACGTTACGCCTTGGTAGTAAATTCCAAAACCAATGAAAATTTTGGGCGTGACTTAGCGGATTTTGCAACTGGACTACTATGTTAAATAGGTTTATTTCAGTAAATTAAGACGTTAAGAACTCAATAAAACCATAAGATATCTCAGTCACCGCGAGAGAGATAATAATTAAATAATTCAGCAAGCGATACCGAACCATACATTAAATAATGCATGAGCGAATCTGAAGCGGTTCATAAATTGAAGGGCAATTGCTCGCGGTGAAAGTTATAATTAGGTCTATGTTATGTTGCTATGCGTGTAATTACTTCAAAACAATACGATGTATGAGTATGTTTCAAGCATCATGATAAGACAGATATTCAAAATGAAAATATTAAAATCTATGGTTTAAAATTTTCAAAATATGCTTAGTTCTGCGCTATCGTACAATCATTGACCTTACAAACATTTAAGAACATTCCCACCAAAAATAGTTACAAGGTCATTGAGTTCCATCAATCACAAAAGATCTAAGCGGTGTAAAAACACCACGAAGAACTTGATATCAAAATACAATACAAGTTTGTTATATTGTTGTGGCGTGTTGTTGTTTGTGAGGAAGGACAAGGTCACTGGACTAGACGCAGCCGTGTCCTTCACCGGAGACGGCGTATACCATTTTTGTTCACTACAAAACGTAAATAGCTGAGCCTGCCTTACAGAGGGGTTACAAGCTTTAGAGCGATCCAGCATAGGATAGGAAAAGCGCTGACTGAAAATCAGCGCTGAAGGCTTGGCCTTCAGCATATCGCTGAGTCAGTTGCCATTTTCTTTTTCTTTTGTCTGGTGTGTTTCTGTCCTTGTAATAAACGTTTCTTTCTTTCTTTTCTTTCTAAAAGTTTTGGTAAGTATTAGCATAGGATGCTCGTTCCATAGAGCTTAGATTAGTAAATGTATCCCATTAATGTCACAGGCCATTACCCGGATACGAGTAAGATTGAGCCATGCTCCACCATGCTGGCAGTGCGGGTTGGTGGAGGGGTGTCGGGCTAGTGTCCAATCTGACTGTCAGAAGTTATTGAGCCGCCCATCAGGGCCTCTGGTCTGACACAGCTTCACGACTTCTGCCACCGATTAGCGATAGTAGCCGGCCGGGCTTAGCGTGTCATCCCAAACACGGAAGCGCCGGAAACAAATCCCGCTAATAATTTCGTAATGTAGATATTAGGTTGGGTTAGTTTTATTTGTACTAGTTAGGAGTACCATTTGTACTGTAACCGTTAAGGCGCATACTCACCATTGTAGACGAGCGCGAAGAAGGCCTTCTTGACCAGCAGCTGCGTGTCGAAGACCACCAGCTTCGCCGAGGTGGGGATGAGGTCGTAGCACTTGTGGAACTTGAAGAACTTCACGAATATCTGCGACTCGTCCTCCTCTGGAAGACGGGAGAAGGCCGGTTATGTTAAGTTGTTCAGAATGCCCTAACAAACCCCTAAAATAATCGAAGACCTAGGGTTTCTTGCGATAGTAAACTACTAGCTGAACCAAAACTGCAGGGCTACACGAATCAGATTGGCCCAGGATTGCAACAAATGGCGTAATGAAGAGTATTTACTTAACAGTGGGTGATAGAGGCTGGATAGATAGATAGAGCTGAACGGGTCAACTTCGTACCGCGTAAGGCCATTTGTCGAAAACGAAAACAGCCATAGTAAAAATGATGGCGCCGAGACATTTCTCAAGGCCGTTCTAGTTATAATGACGGTGACGGCGGCGGTGGACAACCGGCGTAACAGTCAATGAATGTCGTGTTATTGACATGTCGTGAATTTATCCGCTACATTATTATAGTTATACTGCTATTCGAGGCGGAGGGGAATCTAGCAAACAAATATAATTAAAATCGGCCCAGTCATTCTGGAGTTACATGTGGTGTAACTAATCCGACATTGTTATATGTTTACTGATATGATTCGGGTTACATAGTTTAATGTACATTTCAGAATTTCAATGGTAGCCAGCAGACCATAATTGACCGAGCGAGCGAAGCGTCTCCGTTTCAGGTTTGGGCAAAAATGCTTTCGTATGTCTGTCCGGTTGTTCTCCTCTACAGGTCGCATTTATGAACCGATTCTCGTGAAATTTTGTGAGCAGGTTGGAAAAATAAATAGAATTTTTTACTCGAGCCAGTTTTTAGATTTTTTTCAAAATGGCGGAGATATGGGGTTTTAAAATGTAAAAAAATCGCTACAACCCAAACGGCTCGATGAATATTAACAGATGAGGTGTCGTTGGATTCGTAAAGACCATGAGAGTGAAACAGACTATATAATTTTAGTAAAAAGTCAATAGGTTGTATTAAAGATCGCGAAATGTAGTTTACAAAGTTATTGGTGCGGCTACTTTCATACTGCATGTACGTAACCATAAGGTACATTCATAAGTTTGTATGTGTTATTGAAAGAAAATTATTTGGGTTATTTTATTTATGTGTGTTAGCAGTCCAGCTTTCCCACCGACATACTCGCGAGGTCTACAGCTCACAGAGCCACTAGTAATTAAATAGGTCGACTAGTAGACGGCGAGTTTAGTTTTAACTCACCGTCTTGCGAGTCGACCTTAACGGTGCCAGCATATTGGACACACCCTACCACTAACGACAGTTTAATATGCATGGCGTGGCCAGATCATTAAAAAAGTTTTAAATTTTGATTAACAACAGCTAGGAAAACAATATAAATACAAGGACAGGCGATAGGTCACCCTGGCTGGTAATACGTATTTGACCACAACACAAACGCACATTTCGTGTTTTACAAACATTTTATTAAGTGTTTTTTCCTCTTTAGTTATTCTGTGTTAGTTAGTACCTACTTCGTTGTTTACCGCACAATTCTGACATGATTATGTACTTGCTGTATTATTCGGTAGACGTAAAACTTAGTGAGACCGCGAATACTGTGATCATCAATTTACATTTAAAATTAACACCACCTGTACACGCACAACAAAAGAGACAGGAGACCGTGACGGTGGTCTGACCGTCACGTTCTTGATATACGCATGTATTTTTAATTGCGTGAAAGATAAAGATATTACCTGATCACAAGATTAATAAGAACTTGCCTGCACATTTCTCCTTTAGTACTAATCTCCCCCACATAATAAAAGCAGAAATAACCCTCACTTCACAACGATCATAATATATATTTTATGTCTTAGAATCTGTTTACCTTTTATTTGAAGAGATTAGCTATTTATGATACGCTGTACCATGGCCCGATGTTAAACTGTTAAACAGCGTGCCTATCAGAATTGTTGATAAGCCTCAAGGCCTTGAGCACATTGAGCTACGTCGCCGTGGAGTCATCGAGTAAGGCATAAATAGAATTTTAATTTGGCGCCGATAATGTACGTCGTCGATAAAGATGTAGCCCGAACAACAGGCGTACGTGTGCACAACAACAAATCCCTCTAATCCGGAAACACATTAGCAGCGTGTGACGAAGCGGCTTTGTGTTTGTTTATTTACGGTGTGCCGGCTGCGCGGGCGCCGCCTGCCATGGCTTCTCAATCAGCGGCCGAAGAGTCGCCCGAGACAGAATCCCAAGCGCGCACAATGTATCAGAGAGTGACGGCGTATTCGCCATCGTACTAGACGCGAATAGAAATTCACGGTCAGCCGCAATAAACCTGTTCCGGAACTATTATATCAGAACTTATAATACTGCCAATACGCATTAACGTTCGGGCAAACTCGTACGCACAGTGCGCCGAACGTCACAATCAGCGCAACGAAATCAAGAATAGAATCAAATAAATCATGCCAGAGCGAGACGGGACATGCCCACGGACTATAATTAAGTTTGGTTAAATTAGCAAGATCGCTGGACTGCCTTAATTGGAGATTGAGCGCGTACTACCACAGACACTTTTCATATTAGTCAATAGTGCTAACAAGCAACTCATGCCTTTCGTATGAAAATAGGGTTTAGTTTGTTTTGCTGGATCACCAATCGTCACCATGGCAATTAGAATCTTTCATCAGTCTAACTAACTGGATAACTGTTGCTATTGGGCGACTGTCATTCATCGCTGCATCTGCCGGTGTGCCTTGTGGGCGAGCATAGTCTTTTACAACCGAAGGGACCTTCACTCCCGCCTACAGATCCCGCCACGCTGCCACTAACTCATCAACAACAACAAACACGGCGCGGGTGTAAGTAGACGAAGCCAGCACCTTTGAGCAGGCAGTCGGCGAGGAACGCCTTCCAGGCCCTGCCGACCGCTTCGAACTCCTTGATCAGGTCGATAGAGTAGACGGATTCGTCATCTTCTGCTGCGACCAGCGCGGGATGGTCCGAGTAGTAGTGTAGACGCAGCATACGCGGGGGGCATCGCCCACCACCGCCGCCGCCGCCGCCGCCAGCGCGCAACCCCCGCAGCAACAGCTACCGCGCCCGCGCGCGACGCAAAGCTCACTGCTAATTATAACCCGCGCGCCGCGCAAGCAAGCAAACTTGACACCACACCAGCGCCACCTCTTGGCTGGATGCCCTACACTTTCTAAGTTTAGCTGCAGGCAGACAGACGATGGCATTTCGCACGAGTGCGGCGGCCGACTGAATGGCTTCGGTCGCATAGGTATCGGGCTGTTGGTCGCACGAGAATTATGAGCCGGGGCAGCAACGATACGTGGATACGATGTGGCTTGCGATAAACTGAACACATCAGCGTAACAGTAGAGTCTAAGCGCAGCTTATCGCGATGGGACCACGATGCCACAAGTTCACGCCAAGGGCTGTCTGGGAATTATTGAGAACCTGGTTTAGAGAAAATTAGATAATCCTGGTGTGACCTATTTACATTCTCTTTGATGTTAGTACATTGATGTGGAAAAAAGGTCTAGTGGGGATAAGGGATAGAGTCCCTCATATTTAAATTAGGAGCTTTAAGAGTGCCTTCCAATGCCGAAATATTTTGCGACACCGAATTAATAAGGGTTTACAAGACTTGCTATTTATAGCCAAAGAAGAAAATGTAACGTTTGCTCTCTACAAGGAAAAACCGAGTTCAGTCAAAACCCCGGGTAATAATGCACGTACTGTAATGTATGTAAGGTGTGGGTTTTCCGGCAAGTAGGTAACTTCCGTGAGTTTAAATTATGTACCAAGCGAGGGATCAAGCAGCGGGGATCATCGCCAGGTTCAGCGTGAATTTATAGCCAAAGTAAATAGGTGGCGTAATGCTTTGTGGTAAAACTGAGGTCAGGACGGACAGAAACGGAATAAAATGAGTTGGAACATTGTAAATGTATAACAGTCCTAGGATCTTAGAAAGAATAAATGCATGCACTGGTACGATTAGACTATACGTATTTCTCCAATGCAGTAAGACCGTAGAGAAGTCAATGGGTGAGACATATAAAATACAGGTAAATATACGAAACCCTGTTTGGTTTGGTCAAGAATTAGGTCAGTTTAATTAACTGATCATGAAAGTAATAGATACAGATTTATGCAACAATCATGTTCATACGTATTGTTAATACAGATTTCATTTTCATTTCATTTTCATTTATACTTTATTGCACAGAACATAAAAGACACGTAACATTTACAAAAAGGTATGTACAAAGGCGAGCTCATCTCTAAAAATATTAGAGAGATTTATTGCTGGTCAGTAAAACTGTGTTAATTTTGACAATGCCACCACTCACGATAAGAATCGAATAAACACGATATCGTGGTAGCAACATTATATAACTGACGCCTTTCGCAGAATGGCAATCGAAACATCAAATATTGTCGACAGTTGAATTCAACGATAACAGATTATTTTGAGAGTAAATAATACAATTATTGGACTAATAATAGTAAGTCCGATAAAGCCTCACTCACACGAGATAGCGATACGGTATTGTGTAATGTGCGTGCCAGTTTAAAGATAAAATTGCACTAATCTTTTGGTAATTAATGAATCACCTCTGTAATCTACTATAGCAAAAAAAAAATAAACGCTGTGCGTTAGTCTCGCTAAAATTCGAAAATAGCCCGACCATTTTGTATATTTCTTATTTTCTCTTCTATTTCCTCAGTCCGGAGAAGATAAAAGGAAAAATAGGAAAAGCTTGAGAGGGTTTCGTTCAACAAAATATGACTTACCCAACAAAATACTAGAACGCGAGGCGAAGCAATTATTTTAAATAACAAAGAATACCTGGTTCATTTGTTTCAGCTCAAAGCTTTCAAACAACTGAACCTATTTCAATAAAACATAGCTTTTATTATAACATTATAGTCGAAAGGGGCACTAATAACTAAAATAAGAGTCCTTAATTGGCCTATGTTCAATCATATTTTTAAGTTATAATAATGTATATCGTGCTGTGGACTGAGTTCCCAAATAAACAAACAAATAAACAAACAAATAGTGGCACTGTGAGCTGTAGACCTCGCGAGCGACACCGGGAATTAGAGTATTTTTTTCATTATTTTCCATGCCCTCACCGCTCACATTGTATTTGAAGTTTACCCGATGTACAATTGTACAGGTGGAATTATTATAAAAACAAATAACCCGACTGCATTTTCTTTCAATAACACATACCAACTTATTAAGGGACCTGGTTACGTACATGGAGTATGAAAGTAGCCGCACCAATAACTTTGTAAACTACATGTTGCTATCTAAAATACAACCTATTGACTTTTTATTAAAATTATATAGTCTGTGTCACTCTCAGGGTCTTTCCGAATCCAACGACACCTCATTTTTTAGTATCCGTCGAGCCGTTTGGGTTGTACTGATGTTTTTTGCATTTGGAAAACCCATATCTCCGCCATTTTGAAAAAAAAAATAACAAAAACTGAATTGACAAAAAAAAACTATTTATTTATCCAACCTGCTCACAAAATTTCACGAGAATCGGTTGAGAAATGCAACCTGTACAGGAGAACAACCGGACGAACGGACGGATAAACATTTGAGTTTGAGAGAGTTCAATAAAACAAAGCTAAGAACTATCGTAGTGACGTCAAGCAGCCGTTGAGAGTTTGAATGATAGAGTGCCATAGGCACATACACATACGCAAAACAGACAGAACGGTTCAAACTTATAATGACACCAATAGTTTTACGTTGTTAGCGTCACCTGTATGTAGGTGACAGATTTAATTATGTTTTAGACCGTGGTCACAGATATTATAATACTATACTAGTAACTGTGGTGCAAGTTTTGCAATCAAGTAGAATGAAGGGGAGACAACAAATGAACACCAACATTTCCAGAACCCGCGACGCGATAGAGTGAAGGAAATGTCTCTGCGACAAACCCCGCGCTCGGCATGCTACGGTTGTACAGTACAGTGAAATCTAGAAAACACGTGTGTTCGTTATATTTTTTAAAGCTCGGTAAAGCACGGTAGAGCTCAAGATTATTATGTGTGTGATTCAAAAAGTGGCGCCAGTTTCGATCATTAAATTTATATTAGGGCGACTCAAATAAATTACATCTCACTATAGCAAGTCTAATTATATACTTAAGTAAAATGAGTTATGTTGTCGCACACTATCATCATTAGTTAGATTCGTTTGCGTCATTAACTAAGGCTGCATAGAGTCATATGTCTAAGATAACTTGGCATTTGATATCAATCTTATACAAGGTGTAAATGAATTAACGCCAAATGAGAAACTACTTTGTTAGGGACACTATACATTTACCCAGTACCAGCTGATTTGTATGGAGAAGTGAAAAATGAAGTTGCTTTGATCAAATCGGTTATATAGTGAAAGTTGCTTAGAATGATGTCCGTAACAAGAAGTTTCTCATTTTGAGTTAATTCATTTACACCTTGTATAGGTAGTATATGTGCTCATATAACTGTAAAGGTGTCCCACCTCACAGTAACTTGAGACGCATCAAGTTGTCTTGTGCAATGTTATACAGCCTCTGCCTTTGCAATCTCCGAAAGATAAGAGAATACCTCCCGATTTCACCAACCGTTAGGGGACACTTAGCTCTATTTATTTGCTCTCTAGCGATTGTTACGAAGGTCGGCCCCTTAAATTTAAGGGGTCCTATAGTAGCCTAGATGACCCTTAAACTTAGGTCAAAGCGAAACAACCGGTAGGTGGCGTCTGAAAGGAAATAAAGTGTCCCCTAAAGATAGGATTGTTGGTCAAATCGGCCATAAGTATACTGATTGCTAATCAAATAGGACTGCCGCTTAAATGGTATGCTAGTGATGTAATTTCCTGAGCGGAAAACAGTGACATCGGTTTCATTGATAAACTTTGAGTGCACCATGCACCAGACTTTGATAGCTTCTAAATTGAGTTTCAATGCAATATAACTACATAGCGACCATTTTGCGTGGGAGCCTGGCTGACAGGCAACCTTGCCATGCTTGAATACGCAACTTGGCCGTGTTATACTTAAATGGCGTTTAAACTGTATTTAGCGGCTGTCAAAAGTCTGGTGAAAGTTGCACTGAGTATAGTATGTGGCAGGTTGGGATGACGCTTGGGGAAGACGTAGTACAAAGTCGTACCTTAATCAAAACACGGAACAAGTCATCCGGACTACGGTAACTCCCAATGAAAATCCACTTAGAAACGGACTTCCACCCATTACCAGCCGAGGCCGCCAGAAATTCTACCCGTACAATTTTACTAATACCACAGATACTGCCTGCGATTCCGAAAGCGACACGAACTATACTAACTAAACTCAGTGAAATCGTTCACTGACTAAACTAATTAAAATGGTGTGTTTGAAAATGGACGATCTGTGGCCACCGCGCAAGAGCTGTCGGGTTTGAAGGTTGTCAGTTTAGTGATTTGCTGCCTTTAGTTCCTCTAGTTTAGTGGTTTTGCCACCTCAAGAATAGCCCACACTGTAATATTATACTAATACATTTATACCACCTAGAACAAATATGACACCAACGTTAAAATGAGATGCTACGGAAGCTTCTTACTTCGAGGCCAATATCGCTTGGTGCAGTACCATCGAAAAATTGCAAATACCACGACATGGCGCTAAGATATATAGGATTTATTCTAAGATAAGCGCCACCTAGAAGTATGTTAACTGAAACCATGGCGTTTAAAGTACAAATCTTACTCCTCAAGCCATCTTTTTTTTACGAAGGGTTACTAATTCTAATTTGTATGGGATGAGCACCCTGTGCTAATACCTAAGGCCACGGGCATCTCACAGACTTGCACACGAAAACAAAGCCAGGGCACAAGATGATCGAGTGATCTTTCAATACTGAACGCTATAGCCTTTGCTTATATACGAGTAGAGGCAAAGTATTTTGAGGACCGACATAGGGCTGTAAAGGGATAAATATCATTCAGAGCGACTTACCCAAATCCGAGAGGCTCACTTTCTCGAGGAAGGGATCTGCTACCGGGAGCTGTGGGCGGAAGGGTCATGGTTACTGGGTGCTTCAAATAGTTAACGTGCCCGGACTGTCACGAGCATGTTGGTCGATAGAATAAAGCCGGGTCCACAACAGAATATGTATTTTAGATCGGCGATTTCATTATCCGCTCTGCAGGACCATGGAATGGATTATTTTTAGATAAGTAGATATTTTAATTCAATATTAGTTTTTTTTTATTGAACAAATCACACAGCCATTCTTACAGCTTATGATCCAATATCTTGCAAAACTATCGGGCAAAACGCCTCAGCCAGTCCACTTCAGTATGAAATAGGATCTTATCCATTTCACGACTAATTTGTCGCCAAGCAACTTCCTTTAATTCTATTTTCGTATGGTACAATTGGGATCCCAACTCCCAAATGCATTATACTCCCTTTAAAAGGATATTAAGCTGAATACAAACGTGTTATTTTGTACGTTCCGTATCTCCTCCGTTTCGTATCCGTCAGTTGTATGTTCGGTGTTATGGCCCGTACGCACAGCGATTTTATTCCGCGCGAATGTTTTCCATGCAATACTATGGGAGTAGCCGCACTGGCGATTTTTTCCGCTGTTTTTTGCATGCAATTTAACGATTTATTCTGCGCATTTTTGATTCGCGCGGAAAAAAATCGCTGTGCGTACGGGCCTCTACGGGGTGGAACACACTCCGATTTATCGCGAAATCGCGAGTCGTTTGTTTTGCCCTGTTCAAAGGCGATACAATACGGGGCGCTCCCTAAAAAGTAGTGATTTCGGCATTAGCGTAAAGGAGAGCGTCCATTGTTTTTGGAAAGGAGATTCGGGACGGACAAAAGTACATATCTGGACCCAGCTTTAAACAAACTACATTGCTACTTGACGTGCTCCAACTATGTCGCTTGGATGAAGATGGATCGGAGCGCGCCTGCGTGGTCGTGCGATCCAAGCGCCCTTGAGCGTTTGGTGTTGACTCGTGCGAAAATATAATTCTGATATACAACGTGTTCCTCCTCATCATATGCTTCAAAGGTTCATCGGTAAACCTTTTATATAGATTCATCCGATAGCTGGACATATTGCGGGTAATTAAATGGAAAAGAACGGGAACTGGATTTTATAAGTACCTGAGTGCGTCCGTAGTTTCATTACCTATTTAAATATGAAAATACAATGAACATGATACATTGGCAATCTATACCAGATGCTGTGTTATCGCTAATGTTGCAGTCGCATTGTTTGGATCGTAAATCATGTAGGATTGAACGAGTCATGTTCCTACACTGACGAATGGACTGCACACTGCACAGGTAGGAATGGACTGGACTGCACACTGCACAGGTAGGAATGGACTGGACTGCACACTGCAAACGTTTGGCGAGCCGCATTCCCCCGCAGCCGCAGTCAATCTGCTGGGGCCTGCCTGACTCTTAACAGAATGACCGCTCTGTGGCAACGCGATGACAATGCTTAACTTTAGGTACCTATCCATAGTCTGGCATTTGGAGTATCTGCTACTCGAAAGTATTGTTATGAGAAAGTTACTATTAAGCCATTAAAGTTATGACAAATTCATAATGCGAATAAAAATTAGGACAAGCAAAGTTATGCGAAGACAAGGGACACCGGTACTCGTACGTCCGTCCAAAGTGCGAATGGTAGAAAACTGGAAATTGATTGAATTAATTGCCTAAAAATAGATAGTCGTAAAGTTGAGAGCTTTTTTCGCGTCAATGTACGGTCACTGAGCTGCCGGAATCCAGGCCTCGGCTGTACGTGGGCCATCATCTTGTCAATCACTTGCTGAGTGTCACATTCAGTATGAGCCTGGATATAGGTCAGAGGTAGAGGGTCAACAGAACCAATTGTATGGAATGAAATGAAATTTATTTTATTTCACACATTCATAAATTGCAAAATGAATAGAGACGGCTGGTTACTAAACTAGGTTATAGCTTGTATTTTAGAAGCCTGTATCTTGTCTCTTGAATTGACCAAGCTATAAGCATTTCTGAGAAAAAGATATTCCAATATTTACTTTAGTTGTATTCTCTATGATGTGATGATATCGAAATGATACCTTGTATGGGAACCGTTTGAAAATGGATAAAAATAAATATAAAAAACCTTTTTTCGAACCTTGAATATATATATTTTTTGCACACATGGGATCGATGGAGACTTTTCACAATTTCATTATAATGGTGTCCTTAACGTGCATGCAAATTTTTAGCTTGCTGGTAAATTATGAAAGGGTACTCCTATTTTTAGGCTTAAATTGAACGGACTATTTATGTTTACAGTAGACATCATTGAATGATCAGTGAATGACGGCCCTGTATATGTGTATATTATTCTGTGTTGTACGAACACGGTTAAGGAATAATTGAAACAATAATTGAAACAAAAAGTAAACTTTAGAAAAAACCGACTTCCACAAACCCTATTTGATTAGATTGAGTTTAATACAAACTGTAACCCCTTATCCCCCCCCCCCCTTGGGGTCTTAATTTTGTCAAATCCCATCTCAGTGCTACCCCACGCTACTAAGGAACCTCTGTACAAAGTTTCATGGCTCTAGGTCCACCGGTTTAGGCTATGCGTTGCCTGCCCGTCAGCCACGCATTGTATTTGTACCTAGTATTGGAGCAGATCTGGTGGCCATATGTGGTCTTCATCAGCAGTTCCGCATCACAATGTTATGCTTACCATGTGCATTTGCCCGAGTTATTATGAAAAACACTTTGCCAGAGGCAATTATATGATGATCGACTCCCTCGGGAGTAGAGTAAAAGGGCTGAATGCGCGCAGATACTAAACTGGTTTTATTATTAGAAATACTTAGCTTATATATAAATACGTACAAACTTACGTGGTACAAAAATCACTATAGGTCTGCCTATAATATTTGAAGAGTTCCCTCGATTTCTCCAGGATCCCATCATCAGATCCTGACCTGGTGTCAATGGGACCAATGGGAAGGTAAACCCTTTCAAACAAAAAAATAATTTTCCAAATCGGTCCACCCCTTTAGGCGCTATCGGGGCACATACATAAAAAAAAAACATCCGGACGAATTGTAAACCTCCTCCTTTGGGAAGTCGGTTAATAATAGGCTATGCTAGGAATATTCGTAAATCAATTTCACACAAACGTAAATAAGCCTTTGTGCACTGAATCTAAAAGCATTCCGAATTCATTCCACACATTGCATAACGTCGCTCTACGAAATTACGACGTCGCATCAGAGCAGTGTGTTTCATACCACGGATATCTCTTTGTAAGGTGAGGCTATTAATAACCTACACGACACAGAGTTAATATCAATATATCAATACAGGCGTGCCTATCAGTATCATAAGATAGTCTATAGGCTGGGCTGGGCGCCTCGACAGCGGAACTTAGAGCCACCTTCAGCATACAATTAGAGGAACAGAAATTCAAATGTTAGAAAAAACTATTAGCTGATGTGTATTATGTTATTATGTTAGACCTCACATAATATGACCCCAACTTGACCTCTATAGCGACGCTTCTCCGCCCCCCGGCAACGCGTCTTCAGAGATGCAGGGTACAGCGCTGTGCCAAGCTGGCATTTCAGAATGAAGCACCACCTAAAAAGCCAGGGCGGGCGCGGGACTAGACTCACCCCACGCGAGTCGCGGAACAGTATGGCGGCGTGGTGCGGGTCCAGAAACGCGTCGGACGCGCGATGCCGCAGTTGCGGGACGTTGCCGAGCGACGAGCGCCGCTTCTCCGCCTCTTGCGACGCGGTACGGCGCAGGTGCGCTCCTGGGGAAACAGATCAACGTTAACTATTGTATTGTACAGGATAGGATTAATGTCCCCACCGAGAGGTACCGGCATTTACCCGGGTACGAGTAAGATTGAGCCGTACTCATCCACGCTGGCTCAGTGCGGGTTAGTAGAGGGATTTTACGACTACTACATACTACCAAGTAGCGATAGTAGCAGGGACCTACAGCTTAACGTGTCATGCGTGAAATCCACTAGGCCGCGGAGCTCTGTAGATTTAGAAAATATTGCAAACTAACGGAAGCAACACATCCGAATTCGAAAATTATGGTCTTATTAAAATGCACTTTCGGTCATCCTGAAATTGACAACCTTTCATTTTGATAAGGTACTAAAATTAGAAAACCATTTCGAGATTTAAGTGTTCTGAGCTCTTAGATATTTTTTTCAGAATTTTTAGATCAGTAATTTAAGAGTTAAATAATAAAAACTGATATGTTGTCCAAATTATCAATGTCAGGATTTATGGCATGTGTTCCATAGGCTAGATATAAATAAAAAAGCAACTGTCAGTCATCATCTGTCATCTAAATTTTGTCACTGCAAGTTGTCAACTTGTCACGAAGTTGCACAACAACAAAAGAGTATTTACACATATTGACAGTGCGTTCCGCGACATCGCCGTCAGCGCCATAATCGAATACAGCGTCTAAGATGCCATCGTTTTGTATCGCCAAAAGCCCAAAACTGACTCGGACTGTAATCGATTTTGGCGTGACTCGGAACAGGGAGTGATATTATGACAGAATAATGACATTTTAATTTTTTATTGATGCAATGACGGGCAAAAGTTCAACGTTTTATAATCCTGACATTGTACTTACGCCCTTTTAGAATGAGTAACTCTAAAAATCTTGAATTATAACTTAAAAATAAGAATAAACATCCATTTTCGTATGAGATAATAAAAACAGCTCCTATTTTTTTTTGAAATATTATCAATTGGTGTGTTTATGTTAGGTATTGGTGTTCAAGTCTTTTGAATTATGACAGGATTATCTCTGGCTGTAACAAAACTGACGAAATCAAGTTATACTTAGCATCGGACAGGCCTTTATTTATCCTACACTCACTTGACAAAACAAGCTCTAAAGTGTCAAGCTCAGGAGCAACTCAGTAATCATGCAGCATAGGATAAAATGCACGTATTGCACGTGGCTTCCATTTTAAACAGAGGCAGGGCGGCACGCCACGATATGTTCTTCGGCGAAGTGTGAACATAGTAATATGTTTTCTTTAGACAGGTAAGCTAATACGGTTATTATGTAAATATACGAATTTAAAAAATACACACACGAAATGGAGCACAAAGAATTTCCATATTGAGGGCCTTCACTTCACTGTCCTACCAAGGACGGAAGGTAATTCGGTACCTATAGGAGCAGAGTCAACAAACACAGGTTATGTTTACTAAGGGGCACTTCGATGCAAACAAACACGGGTGTACGTACACCGCACGCGACGTCCTTTGACAAGACCCGGTACGTGCCAAAGCCCAGCTCGGTACAAAGGCGGTCGTATCTAAGCGAATGGACTACGTCAAACTGACCTCACTCAACATTGAATCACCGATAATGCTGCGCAAACGGGAAAACGTTACGGTGTGGTGTCTAACAAACAGGGATACGTATTTCCACTGACGTGATCTACTAATCAGTAATTATTCCTTATGGGCGTTGTACACTTACACAAGCGGGCGACATTCGGATACTGATCAAACGGGTCAAACACTGATCATTCTGACTGAACGGGTTCAGAGCCACCAACTTGACATGACAAGTCCGTAGTACCAATTTTTCCCACCTGAACAGCTAGGTGGGAAAAATTGGTACTACGGACTTGTCATCCGCCATCAAAGACAATACATACTATACTATGTCCGCTATTATGAAGACTACTATGACCCTAGCGAACGCTACCAACTGAACAGCTAAGTTGGTGGCACTGTAGTCCAATAGAGAATAGAGCGCGTCAAAAACATGTCTATTGTTTGTTTGAAGTAAAAGTTTACCTACCTACCTACAAGAAGTGAAAATTGCACTAAATACTGTCGCAATAAATTAAATGATGTAACAAAAGTTTGTGCCACAACAATAACAGAATCAGCACAGCACGCAAGAATTTGCGATACGTAATGAAAGCAAATAATGAAATCTCGGAAATGGCCGTCTAAGCTGAAACTATACCCAGAAATGATGTAGTGTCGTGACCCCGACGCTGGGCTACTTGGACGCACGAATATAGCTTGACCTAATTTAGAAGATCGCGTGTCGTCATCGCGCCAAAAGCGAGCAGAGTCTTGTCGAGATGTAGACAAGAAATGTGTTTGAAAATGTTTTGATACCACCGACCTTGGCTGCCGGCTTTCCGCGTATGATGTAAGCTACCAAGGCTTAATTTTTAACGACTATAATAAATTAACTGCACTATTCTCTATTTATTATGATGGGTGTAATGTGTAATGAATCAAAAAAGTAATTTATAATATTATATACTTACAGCTGTAAAAGATCTGTTCCAGGGTATAATTCGAAGGTTCTGGTCGCTCGATTTTTTTTAAATAAAGGTATTCGTAATGCTGGACCAAGCTATAGAAAGGAGCTTCGGTAGGTGCTTACTTACTGTGAAGGACTTTAATTGCGTCGGTCGGCCATTGTTCGGACAATGAATAAAATAACAACAGATGGGGAAGTAACGAAGTGATAACCTTTATTATTTATGTGCAGTTCTGATCAGAAAGTTTAATAGCACATAAATGTAATTTACATAAATGAACAGATAGGAAGGGTCTCTGGGGAGACACATTTTGACCTTTAGTCATTTGTTGGATGTGGATAGCTGTTGTCGTTACACACTCGCTCTTCAGTCACACTTGACCAAGAGACAAATGAGGACAATCTAAATATTGTCTCAAACGACTTCAAAACCAGCAATAACTCCTTCCTACATCGGTCCTGTTCAAATTAAACTTCGCACGGTTCGCACCGGACTGCTCAAGCGAGGATTTTGCTTCATTGGTCAGGCACGATTACCAGCCAGGCTTAAAAATAGGACGGCTATTTCCAGTTGCGTTTTTCCCGAACACCTATCGGTCCAGTTTTACAAACACTGACGTCTGCAACGAATATTTACGATAATGGCTGAATGAAAATTATTGAAATAAACATGGCCGCGGTCTGTGATGACTGCGTTGCTGGCCGCGCGGTGGTGGCCGAAAGCGCAGCATAGCGCAGCTCAAGTCCTAACAGCGCGGTCAGCATTGCAACCTATTATGGACAAGCTAAAATCAAACGGACAACAAAGGTTGCAATGCTAACCAAGCTTATAGGCCGAGCTCGTAGCTAAGCTAAGCTCGAGGCTATAATAGCGTGGCCAGCAGTGCAGTCATTGCGGATCAAGGCTTGTATAGTGCTTTACTCAAACAGTGGGGCCTATTTGGAAGGAAAATTCACTAAACTAAAAAGGCAAATAAAGGCTCTAAACGTCATAATGACGACATTTTAGTTATATCAACAAATAAGATGACATTATTATGACGTTTAGAGGGCAGACAGACAGACAGACAGACAGACAGACAGACAGACAGACAGACAGACAGACAGACAGACAGACAGACAGACGGTTCTTCGGGTACGTACCAAAACACGTGCCGATCGTATGGAAGGATTTACCATTTAGCTCGTTATTTTTTCGGTTAATGCCGGTTTTGCATGGGTTTTCTCCAGATCATAGCGTTTCGTGCAATACTTCGCTTTAGTTCCATGGAACTGTTTCATCATGGGTCAAATGCCTAAATTTGATATATTTTTTATTTGTTTATAAACGAAGAATCTCAAAGCATTTTTTGCATACCTTTTGACGAATCTAAAGGCTTGTATTTAATTTCCAGCGAGTGGCCAAAGTATTTTTTAAGCCTCAATTACCAACGTTGCCACATTCAAACGGGTTTTTTTTAAACCTAGACACTCCTCAATGATATAAAAAATTATCGGATCATTCATACAAACTTGTCTTCGATAACTTAATATATTTTTAATTATCAGCATATTAACAGCGTAACATAGCAATTTTTTAGTGCAAGCTCTATCTCGTAAACAAGAGCTGCTACAAAAAAACTGAGGGTATATTTAGAATGAGCGACGCCATATTAGTAAACATCAAGTAATATAATTAAAACAAAAGTAAAAGTAAAGTAAGTAAGTGCTTTTTGAGTTCAATACAAAATTACAAACTGTAACCCCCCCCCCCCCCCCCCCCTCCTTGGGGAATTAATTTCGTCAAATCCCATCTCAGTGCTACCCTACGCTACATAAGGAACCCCAGTACAAAGTTTCATGACTCTATGTCCACCGGTTTAGGCTATGCGTTGCCCGTCAGCCACTTTTCGTATGCAAGATTGTATTTTTAACCGACTGACTTCACAAAAAGAGGAGGTATACAATTCGTCGACACCGATTGCGCCAGACGGATGGACCGATTTGGAAAATTATTTTTTGTTTGAAAGGGTTAACCTTCCAATTGGTCCCATTGCACCAGGTCAGGATCTGATGATGGGATCCTGGAGAAATCGAGGGAACTCTTCAAATATTATAGGCAGAGCTATAGTGATTTTTGTCTTTTTTCATAATAACTCGTGTATTTACTCATGGTAAGCATAACATTGTGAGCGGAACTGATGATGAAGACCACAAATGGCAACCAGAAATGCTCAATACTAGGTACAAATACAATCTACTATGCATAGCTGACGGGGAACGCATAGCCTATACCGGTGGACCCAGAGCCACAGATTAATAAAGGAGCCATGAAACTTTGTACAGGGGTTCCATAAGTAGTGTAGGGTAGCACTGAAATGGGATTTGACGAAATTAATTCCCCAACGGGGGAAATGGGGGGGGTTACAGTTTGTATTAAATTAAAAAAGCACTTGACATTGGTTTCTAATCAAATAGGGTTTGTGGAAGTAGTTTTTTTAAGCTTTACTTTTTGTTTAAATTATTAAAAGCTTTTATTTAACTTGCAATGTATGTATGTATGTCCGATGGTCTGTATGTATGTATGTTCGGGTAAAAACCCACTTCCGGTTATCCGATTGAGCTGAAATTTTGCATACGTATGTAATTTGGATTGACTTGGAGCTGATCTGATGATGGAGAAGGAAGGTGGTCATGGGAACTCTGTCATTTAAACATCGCAACACCATCATGTTTGGGCTCGTTAGATTCGTATTGAAAAATAATTAGGACCTAAAATATTTTTCATGACATGGTGATGATCTGATGCTGGAGCCGAAAGGTGGCCATGGGAACTCTGTTACCAAACAGCGCAACCATTCGCGTTTAGGCTCATTTGATTTGTTTTGACAAGTACTTTGACCCTAGAATATTTTTATTACTTGGAGCTGATCTGATGCTGGAGCCGGAAAGTGGCCATGGGAACTCTGTTACTAAACGACG
>OY735254.1:11254536-11328139 GCA_963457715.1 Argyresthia albistria
GAAGCTCTTGTTGTCAAAGCGACTCTTGAAGGGCATGTGGTTCAGTTTCGTGTGGCTGATCTCGCCATAGCGGTCGCACTTGGTGTACTCATTTTCCTGGATGTCGTCCATGACCTCGGCGAAGAGAGGCGAGATGAAGTGGCCGCGCGGCGCCTGGTAGGTGTTGACGCCGACCTGGTAGCGGTCGCCCTCGCTGCGCTGGCGGCGATACTCCGGGTGGCCGGGGGGCGAGGCGGCGGGGAGGCCTCCCTTCTCCACGACCTCGCGGAAGTAGCTCGCGAAGCTGGGGTAGCGGTCGCGGGGGCTCGAGGCGAACTCGAGCGGGCTGCTGCAGGGGCCGAGGCTGCGGCGCGCGTAGCTGCCGCGGTGGTTGATTGGGATGCCGCGGCTGGGTGCGGATCCGTGCGCCGGCGCCGGCTCATGCTGCATGGATCCGCGCGAGTCGGTGCAGCTCAGCGACGAGTACCAGCTCTCGGATCTGTCCTCCTTCTCCAGCGAAGGCGTCGACTCCCGCGAGTGGTTCTTGTGCAGGAAATGTGATATACCGTGCATTTTCACTAGTCTTGTATAGTTCTCTACAGCATCATATTGTTCTTAAACACTAGAGTCTCATAACGTTCGCTACAGCTTCATCTTGCTCTTAAACTTGATTACTAGGTCAACATTAATGAACAGTTTCTTTAATCCGAGCTCGAGCGGAATTGGATGATTATTAGAACGCTCCATGCCATGATAGTGAAAACTCATTAAAAACTGCTGATGAGAAGGGTTGTGTAATACTTGAAAACTTTCATCGACAAGTCGGCTGATGTTGGTCGCGACGACGACGTAAGCGTGACAATGGCCAACGGGGTCATCGAACTTGGATAGCAACATACTCTATTCCGGATAATAGTTGAGATTGCTTGAACGCATAATGTTTTCCTAGGCTTCCAGTCCAATTTGCATAATATGAACCGTCACTATTTTTCATATTTTAGTGTTTGTCATAATTATAATGAATTCATTATAAACACGGAATAATGTCATGTACACATTTTCTATATTATGAGAATCCTTGTCGTCGCTGCCGAGCGAGTCCTCATCCCCTGACTGAATCGTTCGCGACAGTATTAAATCGCTTAGCGACGAGATTAAGTACCGAGCACCGTGATTAAATCCTTCCCGAGAAACTTCTCAGTTCTGGCAATGGAATACTTCATAGTAGCTCAAACGGTTTATGTCGAATATACGGCAACATAGCTTCTTGATAAATGAATTGCTCTTAGAGCGAATATTATAATGATGTAACTAAATGTTATGTGCGCAGCGGGAATTTAAATAACAGATTAGTATGACTCATTTTAAGAACAATGTAATACAGGCCGAACGTTTCACATAACAACACATAGCATACCATAGCGTAACGCCTTTTCCCGTACGGGGTGGCAGACGCACCACCGTGACAGGGTACTAGCCCATCGCCGCAGCTATGGAGTAACGAAGGTTTCCTCACGATGTTTTCCATATCCTAAGTGTCCGTATATTTACGTGAGAGGCAAGCATGAAACCCACTAGACTACGGAGCTCGGAACACTACTAACATTTCTAAATAAAAGGTATTATCAGGCAAGGCTACTTATATGCTAATAGTACTGTCATTCACGGGTCAGAATGGTGTCATCATGACACACAAAGATACATTGGGTTATACCGGGGTCGGGCGAACGCTCGGCCTATTGTATGGAAGCGGGCTCAGAGGCGGCAGCTGGGGTGAACACCGACCTTGGCGACTTTGGGGGAGCCCTGGCACCCAAGGACGCATGCGCAATACAGGTCACCTTCACTAGGAGCAAGGACAAGGGTTCAATAGCATCCGAACGAATCTGGCATCGATGCAAAGAACGATGTTGGTAGATGGCATAGAATGGTACACGACTCTCGCATTTTGGTATGTCAATGTTACATTGACGAATGAATAGCTGACGGCTGTTATATCCGGATTTTCACAGATAAAGCAGTATCTGTAAATAAATATTATTATAAAGTAGAATAGGTAAGTATGTTGCAAAGTTCGCAAAAGGGCAGTTATCTGTATCGAATTATCTGAACAGCTACTTCGGAATGTACAAATACAACATAATGTCGTTCAGAGTATGTTTACGGCAATTTCTAAGTTTAACAAATATAGTTTCTGGTATTTTTCCGTATTATATGTGATGACGAGACGTTTTTCGTGAAAGGTTCAAGGATAGTCGCTAAAGATAGTCAAGAACAATGGCTTTCTTGATAAAGATTTTTCTGCAGAAAATCGGCAAATTTCGCGTGAAAATATCATCAAGAAGAGCAAATATAAAGGTTAGCTGATATCCGTGTCGATGAACGCAAAATCAATTTCTTCGTTCTTTCTTACATCCTTTCATCGCAGTCGTAAGCAAGATTTTATAACTCCGGTAACATTGAAAATTCCTAGAGCTTATAGTAAAACTGATAGTGAGATAAGATCCAGATGTCTTTGCAGTAAATCTTTACAAATTATCGAATGTGTAAAAAAACAATTCACTCCATGTAGATTTCTCTTATAATGCAAATATTGATTGTGGTTAAGTTTCCTTTTTTGCTGAGCAGGCGAAAGATCGTCACAATTTATCAAGATAATGTTTTCTGATAGACGTATCCTTGGTCCGACTACGTGATGATAATTGTCGTAAAACCTCTCCTTGGAGAGATAAATAAAATAAAAACATATAATTATTATAATAAGATTTAGAATTGATTCAGGTATATCATTTCAACGCATAAAACCACATACACACCGAGGTTATGTTGGTGTTTTGATGATGAAGTAGAAAACATTACGACAAATTCTTAAACTAAGCTACTGATTTCCTTCCTGGTCAGTTTCTTTTCCATAAAGCGTCGTTATACGGTGCCCTGTGGTCAGCAGTCTATGGTGTGTCTACGTCATCTGATTGTCCTGTGGTCAGCAGTCTATGGTGTGTCTACGTCGTCTGATAGTCCTGACTTGCGCAACTATAATCGTTATACGGTGCCCTGTGGTCAGCAGTCTATGGTGTGTCTCCGTCGTCTGATCGTCCTGACTTGCGCAACTATAATCCTCAGGAAGGCGGAATTACAGTCTGATTTAACTGCCAGTCTAGACTTTGTACCTCATCCAATACTAACTAGGTAACTAGTCGCTTCCTTATGCTATTCAAGGGTAGACGCCGACACCTGCTCACGACGAATTTCTCAGACATACCAATATCAACACTTTGATCGTTTTATCCCTTTTGATATTTAATATTTTAATCACGGAAGTCTTATCTCTTTATCTTTGATTTTTCTCGTCAAAATGTCACGCGATATTGGCGCATGGAACCTAATTGGTTGGTGCCGTTAAACGGCTAAATGATTAAATTTAGGTCCTTCGACGATAAAAAAGCCGTTAAAATCAGCTCCCCTACCGCGCAACCGGTGTCGGCATCGGCATCGTGTTTAAACGCGCAAGAATGAACTTTATCAATATGTCAATACGGCAAGTTAAACACGAAGCCGATGCCGATAGCGGCTGCGCGGTAGGGCCCCTGCAGAGGGCACGTCCTCGTTTTTTTCGCAATTTAACATAAGAATGGCTTTAGGTGTAATCCTTTCTCACTGGGCGTTAACAGTACAGAGAAAAAGAATGTTGTTGTGGTGTTGACTTGTGCCACACTTTCGATAGCTGCTACAACAGATGTAATACAACTTGAATACAATCGGCGAGGTAACAATATATTTGGAGGTCGTTAAGAAGGTGGTACAAGACAACCCTGTTTGAATTGTATGTCGCGTAGTTATCGACTACAGTTATGTTTCACTTGGCTGGAATTACTAATCTGTTTTGGTCCGCTCGCGCCAATTTTCTCCAGTTTTAAACATCGCGTAAGGATGGGGTAACTTCTCATTCTCACATAAGCTTGAAAGAATTTAGCCACATTAGATACACAGACACGTGGTGCGCATCACTGTATCGTTTGACTTTGTTTTGTATAGAGAATCTGACGTTATTGCGAAAATTGCATTTATAACTTTATCATATCTTTAGCAAACACAGGTATCTCCAAATCCAAATCATTTCAGGTTCTCCTAATTTCTAGACAGTCATCGACATTTGGGAGGTGTCAAAACCACTAATCTAGAGAAACTAACTAAACTGACAACCTTCAAATCCGACATCTCTGGGATTGCGATGCGCTGTGGCCACAGATTCGATTTTCAAACATACCATTTTAATTAGTTTAGTTAGTATAGTTCGTGTCGCCTCCCAAAACGCAGGCAGTAGCGCGACTATCGCGCTTCTGTCAAGTGCGAGTAGGACCTGCGCACCAAGAAGGGTTCGGTAATAAATGAGCTAGATAGGTAAACTGTTTACCTATCTAGCAGGAAGCATCTCACTAATGTAGTTAAACTTGTGTGACAGTCGAGCACCAGATAATTTCTTATTTAATTACCGTTGACAACCTGCCTCATGTCTGCGCCAATCTTTGCCTAGCAGTAAATAACTAAATAAATAGGTGCCTAACTGCCTATAGTCGCACACCGACGCAGAGGAAGGTTAGAAGGAAATGGCGGGATGACCTGGATAAGTTCTAATGAGAGTTGGGTCAAAGCTCTGTCTAGAGCAGCAGCTCTGTCTGTCTTTGCCAGCAGTGGGACACCGAAAAGGCTGCGTGAAATAAAATACCCTGCTTTGAGATTGATCTCATCTCATATTGCACATGAATGGGAACATTTAAGAATATTGACCGGGCATTTAAGAATATGAATAAGAGAGTAGAGATCTAATTATGTTCATTTTGTCTTTCCCTCTTTGTATAGCTTTAGTATAGTTTCAATCCGTGCATTATGTAATATGTATGATGCATTTTTGTTTTGTCAAAATACTCCATCGTCCACAGTCATTCATTATTATTATTATTATTATTAATCATTTATTACAGGCATAAAAGCCCATATGGCCATTATGGTAACTATGGTAATATTTGGACAAAGAGACACAGACAGAAGTATTATGTAGAGAGGCGGTGGCGATGACTCTGGCTCGTATGACCTTGGCTGACCTTGGCTGGATTTTTTCAATAAATTAATCAGGGTATTTACGCAAATTCGATAAAAGTTTATTCAAACATACGGAAGAAGACGTAAAATTAAGTTTGAACTTCACCGTTCCTACAATTATAAAAAAGAACAAAGGACTACGGAATTAACTCAATATCTATTAACATTTACACTCCAGAGATTTAACCTAATTCTAACTCTTAATCCGATTACTCATTATACAAATTATCCTCTACTTAATTATTTTAACGATTACTTATAATAAAGAATTATCTACACTGCTATACAAAATGTACAAAACGCGCCAAAAAGAAATGAGCGGAATCTACGGTTAAACCAGAAGCGACCGTCCACCTAAGCTCAGCAGGAAAAAGTGAAGTGAAAAATAAAAATGGCCCGGCACTGTTGAATTGACACTCGTGCCTTCTCGGTAAAGTTCGGTCGTGTTCGTATTTTAACGACACTCGGATTGGCTGGCGCCTCTGTCAATTCAACAGTACCATGGCCTCCGCGCTTCTGATTGGCTCGTAGGTTACGCGCCTGTATTAGCCGGGTTCGCGCTCACGGTAAAAGACCAGTGTTGCCACTTAAAATATTGAATATCAACGTTATCGTCCATAGTGTTGTCTGTGATAGCGGCTACGTTCCGATCCTACTAGATAGCGACAACACAATTTCAATTGGATTTCCTGTTTGCTGTAAAGCTCGGAAGTTCTTTCGTAGCTTTGTTGTTTGTTGGTTGGATTAGTTTTATTCTAGCACAGCCTTAGAGATTAAGATGCAGAGCCATGTGAAGATTAATTTATCAATATTATAATTACCTACTACAGTTATTATTAGAATAATTCATTGCATTAATCGCGTGGAATGCTGTGCGACCACATGGTCGAGTTTTTATGTTTCCTCTAGGTAGGTAGGACAATGGCGTGCATGTGCACAGTATGTTGCAAGTGTTATAGATAGTAGTCTCATAATGTTAGGGGTCTACGTGACACTCGACACTTAAAAAACATATGTCTCACATCTAGAGCATTTATGTGTTCTAATAGCCTTTTCCGTAATGATGTGTCTGCGTTAGTTAGGTTAGCTTGCTTGTTATCGTAGCTTGTTGGTCACGTAGGCCACCTTGAGCTTTTTTTTAACCGACTTCACAAAAGGAGGAGGTATACAATTCGTAGGGTTTTTTTATTTATGTGCCCCGATTGCGCCTAGAGGGATAGACCGATTTGGAAAATTATTTGTTTGTTTGAAAGAGTTTACCTTCCAATTGGACACCAGGTCAGGATCCGATGATGGAATCCTGGAGAAATCGAGGGAACTCTTCAAATATTATGGGCAGACCTATAGTGATTTTTGTGTTTTTCATAATAACTCGTGCATTTACTCATGGTAATATTGTGATGCGGAACTGATGATGAAGACCACACATGGCCAACAGTACTGCTCAATACTAGGTACACAAATACCATCTACTACGCGTGGCTGACGGCCTGACGGGCAAAGCATAGCCTGAACCGGTGGACCTAGAGTCCTAGAGCAATGAAACTTTGTACAGAGTTCCTTATGTAGCGTAGGGTAGCACTGAGATGGGATTTGACGAAAATGATTCCCTTTTTGGGGGATAAGGGGTTACAGTTTGTATTAAACTCAATCTGATCAAATAGTTTGTGGAAGTCGCCTTTTTAAGTTTTACTTTTTGTTTCAATTATTATTGTTACAAACTGGACCGGGGAGCCTCGTGGGTCGCGGAGCACTCTTATCTATTAAATGCGAGAATCTAAATCGACTATTGGTTTACGAAATATAAACCAGCCGGCTTAATCTTTAGACGAGGTGTGAAAAATTATAAACCAAGGTCAACTAAGATTGCGAAAGTGAGAAGCGAATATTACTCGGGAATAGGAACGGAATGGCCATTGTGCGCTCGCATCTAATCTGAATCAACGTAAGCGCCAAAACAAAAATAAAAAAACAAAAAAATAAGCTTCTTCAGGGAATTACATTTCAATTTTCAAATCGCTAGTAACAACAATTCCCGACATATTATACAATTAATAGAAAGATCATATTTACTACTACTGCCATATAATAGGAAAAAATAAGTATTGGAAAAAGGGTTGACTTTGGATTTATTTTCTATCGAGAAATTTTTATCCAAACACGTTTACCAACATGAAAACCCTAGATTATATAGTCATATTACATATACCAGAAATGGATTACGATTTGCCGAGTATTTCATATAATACACATTTAAAAAGCATTCCTAATTTATTTGTGAGGCGCCATAAAGTTTCTCGATACCGCGTGGGCCATTGTTACGCGATATAAAAACTTTGTTTACTACGATGACGCAGTGCGGCACCATGGGCAACACGCCATGTGCCGGTAGTAAACACACTTTTATTCGCCCGTCCGAGATCCGACCGACTTCAGGCTGGTGTTCACAAAATTATGACGACACTATCGCTGTTGAGTGATCAATGCTCACAATAATTCATTGTCGGATTGACAGCGTGTTAATGTGGTGCGCGGCGGTCAGAGACACGTGCGTCCCTCGCGACGGTGGTATGAGCACTAACTTGGAGTTGGTTTGGTTGGTAGAATTGAAATAAACAAGCAAAGGCGCGAGCGTGCGAGCGGCCGCGGACTGTCGGTCGCTTGGTCGCTTGGCTAGCGGTAATCGGCAAGACAGAGCGAGAGATACCGGCTCAATCGCAGCCAGCATTTGGCAGCCTGACGAGGGATATCCGGCGGACATCATCCCTTGACAAAGATGCCAGGCAGGCTGCTATACACGCTTCCGGCTTCCGGTTTAGCATCAAAATTCGAAGTTAAATCGTATCCGGAAGGTGTTTTGCATGATATCCCTAATTGGCATCCGCGAGCCAAGTGGCAGCCATTATCTAATACGAGGAATATTTGTATGTACGTGTGTTTTCTGTTCTAGAAAAAGGAGCTGTAGTTTTCGATGAAATTTGGAATATAAGGGATTTTTGGGGTTAAAAAATTGATCGAGCTAGGTCTCATTAGTGAAATATCGCACATTTCTGAGTTTTCATGCTTTTCTCATACCCGTGCAATAGGATTGACAATTTCACTTTAGTACAATGAAAATAAGGCATAAATTCAAATGACAATCAAAAAGTTAGTTAAATTAAAGATTATGGTTGGAATTGTTGGCCATGGGGCCCAATTATGTAACCACAATGACCGTCCAGTGACAATGGCGCGACGACGAAGCCCATCTTTAGATACCTACCTGCCTATAGTGCCTGCCATTAACTGGCTTTTAGAGTGGCGATAGCTGATGGCGTTGGCGTTGGCGATGACAGGGGGTGGCGATGCGAACACGGTGGAGATGAGGATGACTTGAAATATTTTACTGAGGTCTATTTATAGCCAACTCCGGCGAGCAGGGTCATGAATATGGTTTTAACATACACCCTACATCTACAATATAAATATATCGCCAAAAATCCCAGAGATACCGAATACCAAACACAACTTGACAATGGCAGCTATGTCCGATTGTCCGCCTTTGTTCCCGCTTGCCGGCAAAGCTTGAATAGATTGGGGTTTATTTTTGACCGAGCGAGCGAAGCGTCTCCGTTTCAGGATTGGGCAAAAATGCTTTCGTATGTCTGTCTGTCTGTCTGTCCATCTGTATGATCTTCTTTATAGGTCGCATTTCACATTTCTCGTGAATTTTTTTCGATTCAGATTTTTTTTTCTACATGGCGGCATATCTCCGGTTTTAAGATGTAAAAAAATCGCTACAATCCAAACAGCTTTACGGATATTAACAAATTAAGTGTTGTTGGATTTGTGGAGACTGTGAGAGTGACACGACAGACTATATATCTAATTTTAGTAAAAATCAACAGGTTGTATCACAGATACTATAATAGTATACTATTACAGATAGACCACCTAGAACAAAATTTGACACCGGCGTAAACTGAGATGCTACGGAAGCTTCTTTAGTTCGAGGCCATTATCGCTTGGTGCAGCACCATCGAAAAATTTCAAATATCACGAGATGGCTCTAAGATATATAGGATTTATTCTAAGATTAGCGCCACCTAGAAAAGAAATTTAATACAACAAACGGGATTTATTTGCTCATTTTGGCTCGATATTGATAACGTAGACGCTTAAAATGTTCACAATATATTGAGTAAATTATTTACTTAAAAAATAAATAATTAAATTAAAATTAAATTAATATTTACGGGGAGGCTCCCATACAACGTGTTTTTTAGGGTTCCGTACCCGAAGGGTGCCAAACGGGACCCTATTACTGAGACTTCGCTGTCCGTCTGTCCGTCCGTCCGTCCGTCCGTCTGTCACCAGGCTGTATCTCATGAACCGTGGTAGCTAGACAGTTGAAATTTTCACAGATGATGTATTTCTGTTGCCGCTATAACAACAAATACTAAAAATCAAAAGAAATTTAATATTAAGGGGGGCTCCCATACAACAAACGTGATTTTTTTGCTCATTTTTGCTTGATATTGATAATGGTAGCAGGTAGACGCTTAAAATGTTCACAATATATTGAGTATATTATTTACTTAAAAAATAAATAATTAAATTAAAATTAAATTAATATTTAGGGGGGGCTCCCATACATTTTTTTGCGGTTTTTTATAGATAATGGCACGGAAGCTTTCGTGCGCGAGTCCGACTCGCACTTGGCCGGTTATTTTGTTTACGGTTTTTTATAGATAATGGCACGGAACCCTTCGTGCGCGAGTCCGACTCGCACTTGGCCGGTTATTTTTCATTATTTTCCATCCCCTCACCGCTCACATCGTACTAAGTTTATCGGATGAACAGATGGAATTAATATAAAAACAAATATCTCGACTGCATTTTCTTCCAATAACACATACAACAACTCGTTTCAAGCCTGGTCGTGAGCACAGAGTTAGTAAGAAATAAACGGCCATCTCATCGCACTTGGAGAGCGTAACACGTATAATTAGGTTTCCACATTAAAAAACTAAAGTATGATGTCATCCATGTAAACCATATTCTATATTATTGTAGAAGGACAGAAATTTGCAGTTTTCAGATTTTTCCCTTTACTTATACCTTGCATTATGCCAAATTTCATGATTGTAGGCCTACGGGAAGTACCCCATAGATTTTGGGTCCTGCGATTACTATGAAAATCGAAAGATTTTACGCATAAACAGTCGTAGCGTTCGATTGCGTAGACCTAGAAGTTTGATTTTTTTCACGGTGTTATGCCACCATAGTCTTAACAATTGGTATGAATTTCAGCTTGATACGTCCACGCGGTCTTGATATAAAGCTCTTGTCGTGACACACGGACAACAAAGTGATCCTATAACGGTTCCTTTTTGCCTTTTAAGGATCAAAACCTTAAAAGTGATCGTTTTCTAAGTAACTTCCTATCTGTCTTGGACATTTGAGAGCAGGCACCATTAGAGACGTCGTCGTCTTGATTGTAACACATTGGTTTAAATATTTACTCATTGCATATTATTTATCGGTTTTAAAAGCAAAATACGTGGAAATATTTCATCATCTCGCGATACATAAATGGGACTTGCAAAGTCTGGGGCAACAGGTGCATGTGATATATTATCAGAACGACGTTTCAGAGATTCTTTATGTGAGCCATTTTAAACAAGAGCCGTTTTATTTTAACCTACTCACAGACATCCGCACCAAATTGAAATAGTGAAAATATCATCAAAGATGAGAATTTGATATAGTGTGACTAGATCTAGTCACACTATTTCCAGTTCTAGTCAATAACACAGCAAGTCACTCATCATAGCGCTCTGATAGTTTTCGAAAACTAGTAAGTTTTCCCATTTGAGTAACGCCGATATTATGTAGTGCTTCCTTTCCTGCTTGTGTTGTTTTGTAGATAGTTGCTTCTGTCTATTTTGCTAATACATATGTTCATTAATTAAATACAACTACCTACGGGTGTACGTGTTTGTTAATTTGAAAAACAAGTATGTACGTTCTTCGTGTAGCTTTACTAATGAGATTTTACAATAAGGAGCATCTTACATTATGGGCTTTATAAACAAAGAAACGTAATATCAATACATACTCGTATACATTGTTAGATTACAATGCTGTTATTTTTAACCGACTTCTCAAAGGATGTTTTTTTTTTGTGTATGTGCCCCGATAGCACCTAGACGGATGGACCGATTTTGAGTTTTTTCATAGACACCAGTGACACCAGTGATCTGATCTAGTTGTCACTGGTATCTATGAAAAAGTTACAAGTTATCCCCGTGATAGTTATCCTCCGGATAACTTTTTGTTGGTCGAATCCAGCCTAAAGGTGGATTTCACCAACAAAAAGTTATATTATTCTGTGTACGAGAATAACTATCCCGGGGATAACTTGTATGACAAATGACAGTTCACAATGAGGTGATCTGATCTTGGTGTCACTGGTGTCTATGAAAAAGTAGAAGATACTCTCGAGTAAAAGTTACTCTTTCGTTGGTAAAATCCGGGCTTAACGGGAACGGTTGTATGTACTACAAAATCCACTTACCAAATGTGTGGTGCTGTTGAGCGATCGCCCTCTGTAACAAATAAAAAACTATGTTCAGGCAACAACAACAGTCGGACTCAAAACCTGTACTCAGTTGTAGTTTATTTTAAACTACAGTTAAGTCAGAGAATCAAAATAAAAAGTAATAATTTGTGATATTTACATTACAGTAATCGTCATAATCTCTACATTGGACGATTTGGACGACTGTGGGAAAACCATCAAACATCATGAGTTGCACATCATGTACCCAATTCCACAAATGCCACTTAATGGTGAGCCTAATCCTACGGTCTGACACATTCATCACACCATCAAATGCCTAATCCATATCATTCATACGATTTTCAGATGTGTACATAATATGTACAGTCGACGTCAAAGATATCTTTACAAAATGGAGTGTTCCATTAATATCTTTACATTTAATAAGTTACCGAACGGCGCAACCCTATCGTGTTTGGGGTAATTTGATTCGTCTTGACAAGCACTCTAATTCTAGATTAGATGTTTTTTCTTGTCATGATAAAGACTAAAAAGTCTAAAATAAATGAAAAGTAAAAAAACATTTTTAAATAAAGCTTTTATTTAATGCCTTAAAAAGAAGAAAATACGATAGAAATTTCATCAAATCCGTCATCTTATTATATAATAGCGCGATTTATCTACAAGTTTGTGAAAAAGGCCTTATGAAATATACACAAGTAAATCTCGCAGAAAGCTTTGTTATCGTATAAATTGTGTAAATTTTATTTTCTTCTTTTTAGGGCATTTAATAAAAGCTTTATTGGCAATTATTATTTTTTACTTTTAATTTATTTTAAACTTTTTCGTCTTTACCATGACTGGACAAAACATCTAATCTAGAATATTAGAGAAATCAATGTTTTGACAGTTCCTAAAACGTATCTTTGATGACAGCGTATCAAGTAGCCAATTGCATAGGCGTCGTAAGAACGCTCTTCTCGGGTGACCAATATAGGGTCAGGTTCTTAATTTTAATTACTTTAGTGACACGTTTAATGTTACCAATATAATGAGAAATACCGATCTGTTATTGTTTTGATGTCTTCCTTTGGCACGTGTAGATTCAACCAAAACAACAAAAGCTGCAATAGTCAAATATACACAGGGATAAAACACCGATTTAGGTCACGGATTTTAGTATTTTTCTTTGTCATCGACACAAAATTTTGTCATCTTTGATTTAATCCTCTTTCTTACAATTATTGACTGTTATAGAATTAAACGAGACAAACTGTAAAAAGTCCAAAAATTGCGGTTTTCGCAACATACGTTTCGTTGAATTTGGATTTTTCTCGAGGTCAAGGTCCCTGACGACTGGAGTACGGACCGATTCCTGACATCAGGAACCAAACTATTGGATTGATCTTTCGAACGAGGAAAGATTATTTTTTTAAATCGGTTCATAAATAGTACCAGTTTTGATGTAACAAACATAAAAAATCTTTCAACCGAATTGATAAACCCACTCCTTTTTTTAAGTCGGTTAAAAATAAGGAAAAAATAAGCTGCCAAGTGCGAGTTGGACTCGCGTTGAGAGGGATTCGTACAACAATATAGGACTAACACCTTAAAATTCAGTTTTTCATACAAACTTTGCACCCCAGATTTAGGGGGTTAGGGGGTTAAAGTTGTAGATTTCGGATTTTTTATGGGATAAAGGTGCAAACATGTGCTTGCATACCAAATTTCAGATTTTTAGGACTTCGGCAAGTTCCCTAGAGGTTTTGATGACATGCGAATCGGTCATATTATTGAGCACAACCATTTCAAAATAAGTCTTAAAAATAGTATAAACATACATATAAGATCCTCACACCATGCGCTTTCATGTGATATGTCACACGGCATATATGTATTAATTTTATTTTTATCAATTGGCCCCCCAAAAGTGGCCCCGATATTCATATTTATATATTTACATTGCACCTCTGTCTTTGGGTCACAGATATTGACATGTGACCAATTTTCAACTTTATCAGTCTAATATATTCTGAGTACATTGACTGTGACATACGGACGGACAGACACACGAGTGATCCGATAAGGGTTTCTTCTTCTGAGATACAAAACCCTAAAAAGTCAAAAATACTAGAAATCTTTACATTACGTAGCTATAGATAGATCTAGCTATAGAGCATTACTCCGGTCAAGTTACCCCTTCGTCATTCATCCACTTTGTTTTTGTGCGGACTTGTGGCTGTGCGATATATAGAGTTAGTAATCAAAGAGTTTTAATAATAATCTGCGTGATGAGCATTGCAACTTCGATATGGATTGAGCATGACGAGACTATAGAATGGGACATTCAGGGCATGGGACATTCAGGGATGTGAACCTTCAGAGAATGGACGTTCAGTGAAATGGACTTAGGGCCAGTATTTCAAGAGAAGGATAAACAGGCAGATAACTTTTTTTGACACTTTTTGTACGTGTGAATTGTCAAAAGCCCCAGATAAACAGACAGATAAACGCTATCTGAGCAATGAGAGAACGGGTCTTAATGGACCAACTGGACATTCCGGTAATATGACATAAAGTGTTGTGAGGATCGGTGCCTCAGAAAAAATGGGCGCGATATCTAACCTGCAACCTGCAACTATAGGCCTAAGAGAATACTAAAAATGCGTCGCGAACCCGCGTCACAACTTAATTTATTACAATGAAATAGTCACGAAGCGTTGGCTTATTATAGATTGATTGTTTAACTTGTTTCAAGCATTACACATCACGAGTAACAAAATAATAACACAGAAAACGCTAATTGTGTTACCAAATATTTACAGCGACTATAGGTACTATGCGGCGAATGTTTTCCGCAGTTTTCTTATTAAGACGACGCCTTAGGCAAAAACAGCCTAAGGCGTCGATTAAGGTTAGGAATGATGAGAATTATTGCTGTACTTTTTTAGGGTTCCGTACCCGAAGGGTGCCAAACGGGACCCTATTACTGAGACTTCGCTGTCCGTCCGTCCGTCCGTCCGTCCGTCCGTCCGTCCGTCCGTCCGTCCGTCTGTCACCGGGTCCGCCTGCACGAACCGTAATAGCTAGAAAGCTGAAATTTTCACAGAATGTGTATATCTGTTGCCGCACCAACCACAAATACTGAAATACGAGAGATATTACAAATTGAAAGTGGTCTCGGTACAAGATACGTCTTCACAACACGCTTGAAAAGTTTATACCAAGGCCATTTTGTTTTGGTAGGTAAGCCTTCTTTTAATGAAACTAAATCTAAATGATATGGCAATGTCGTCCCCGGACTTCTACAAAGACTTTAAATATTAATTGATGAATTACGACGTCTCTATTTAGTCTGTAGAACTTTTAGAAAATAATTATAAAATTAATAGTTTTTAATTACTTTTGTTTTCATACAAATCTCAGAGCTCAGAAATTATTTTTTTCCTTTTGGCCACTTCAAGTTTGGCTGCCAGTGATGTTTTAATTAAATACTCTTTGGTGCGTTGAAATGATGTTTTGCAGTCTGCATGACATTGACATAATGAGTGAGTGAACCTCATTGTACGGAAATTGTAGATGGGTGTCTCACGTTTTCCAGTAGGAGTAGGTTGTAGACAGTGCTGCTTACGGCGGCGGCGTTTAGTAGGTACTAAAGGCCCTAAAAGCGCGGCAAGCTTTGAATCAATTCAAATGTTATTTTTCAACTAGCTACAAAGTTATTCTGACATAAGATGATAATTTGAACAAAACTTTTTGGGTATTTCATGAAAAATACAGTTACAGATCACACATATACAGGGTGGAACAAACGAATGGGCCCTGGAGGGAAAGTACCTTAAAATCTCAAGATATCCGTCCGTCCGTCTGTCTGTCACCAGGCCGTATCTCATGAACCGTGGTAGCTAGACAGTTGATATTTTCACAGACGACGTATTTCTGTTCCCGCTATAACAACAAATACTAAAAACAAAATAAATTTAATATAAAGGGGGCTCCCATACAATTAACGTGTTTTTTTGCGGTTTTTTTAACCGACTTCCCAAAGGAGGAGGTTTACAATTCGTCCGGATGTTTGTTTTTTTTTTTAATTTTATTTTTATGTATGTGCCTCGATAGCGCCTAAACGGATGGACCGATTTGGAAAATTAGACCGATTAGACCTATAGTGATTTTTGTGTTTTTCATAATAACTCGTGCAAATGCACATAGTAAGCATAATATTGTGATGCGGAACTGCTGATATAGACCACATATGTCCACCAGATCTGCTCAATACTAGGTACAAATACAATGCGTGGCTGACGGGCAGGCAACGCATAGCCTAAACCGATGGACCTAGAGCCATGAAACTTTGTACAGGGGTTCCTTAGTAGCGTGGGGTAGCACTGATATGGGATTTGACAAAATTAATTCCCCTGGGGGGGGGGGATAAGGGGTTACAGTTTGTATTAAACTCAATCTAATCAAATAGGGTTTGTGGAAGTCGGTTTTTTCTAAAGTTTACTTTTTGTTTCAATTATATAGATAATGGTACGGAACCCTTCGTGCGCGAGTCTGACTCGCACTTGGCCGGTTTTTTTTTACTAGCTTGTTTACCACGAGCGTCAGCTTGACTTCACTTTCCCATAAACGTAATTTAAAAAGCTAAAACAAATGCAAACCAAAAATCGTTAGAACCCGTTTATCAGTAATCGCGTCTCACAAGCTGTGCTTTGACGTGTGGCGTGTCCGTGTCCTACGACTACGAAAATGAGAGATATCGCGATATCGCCAAATCAAGATAACTACCTGTCTACACCGACAGAACCGATAAACCGATCCACAAACGTGGCCTTATTGTCTCACTCGCACTGCGTCTAGGTGTCGTGGTTGAAGTAGAAGAGTGGCTAAACATGAGTAAGACCGAACATTTGCCAAATTATTTGGTGTTCGTCATACGATGAACACTTTAACCATAAAACGTACAGAACAGAATGGATTTAGTGATTCAGTTGTTAGGGTTCCGTACCCGAAGGGTGCCAAACGGGACCCTATTACTGAGACTTCGCTGTCTGTCCGTCCGTCCGTCCGTCTGTCTGTCTCATGAACCGTGGTAGCTAGAGAGTTGAAATTTTCACAGATGTATTTCTGTTGCCGCTATAACAACAAATACTAAAAATTAAAATAAAAAAATATTAAGGGGGGCTCCCATACAACAAACGTGATTTTATTGCTCATTTTTGCTCGATATTATAATGATAGCAGGTAGACGCTTAAAATGTTCGCAATATATTGAGTATATTATTTACTTAAAATATAAATAATTAAATTAAAATTAAACTAATATTTAGTGGGGGCTCCCATACATTTTTATTTTTGCGGTTTTTATAGATAATGGTACGGAACCCTTCGTGCGCGAGTCCGACTCGCACTTGGCCGGTTATTAACTTTATTATTTATAGTAGTAATCGACTAAAAAACGTCTCGGTTGTCAAAGTCCTTATTCCTACATGTAATGCAGGAAATTAAACGGCAGAGCGGAACGGACGGAAACGATCTTATACTTGCGAACTCCTGCAAGAGTTTATTAGCACTTCACATCCTGTAGTCACTAGTTCTATTCTACGCGCGGTGTAGCGATAACGCAGGCGTTAGCGGGGTAAAGTTCTATTTTGATTTATTTGTAAGGAGTTCTGGGAATACACGAAGCAGTACAGCTGCATTTAATGCGGAGTGTGAAGGGTGTTTTCCGACAGTGTGTACGAGTATAGATGTCTTTATTTTGAAAGAACTTTATTCTCAGAAGAATAAGGTTCTTTAACCTAAAGTAAAAACTTCTTCATGAGATGGTTCATCTATATCTATGACCATCTCTTTAACCCGTGCTACAGCCCAAACAGCTTGACTGATTTACATGAATTGAATAACAATGTCGTTTGAATATAACCCTCCATTGACATGACACAATTTAACTAAAGATTCTCCGTCGCATGATCCTCAAACTTAACACCATCAACATTTAGCACTACAATTGTTTCCAGTCAAGGTGCAAATTGACAGCATGTAAACCAATAACAAAATCCATCAAATTGTCAATGCCAAACTCAAAATTATTTTACAATAATTCAGAAAGTTTAAATCCTAAAAAAAACTTCGAGACCATACTACATAAGTTACTCTATGCTTATTACTCAATCCTCTCTGCTCGCGTTGCGAATGTCGTCTAAAAACACGAACATGAGCCTACATTACCTGTGTTCACACATATTACACAACATACTTAGACGAATATCGGTCCCTTCAGTCAGCCCACAATCACAGAAAGGAACCAATACGTGATTTTGTTTACCGTTAATACGTTAAGTAAGACATTATACTTATCAGATATTTTTATGTAGAAAACGTCAAATACACAGACCGCGACAGCGATATATCAAATTCCTAGCCTATTCTGTTACTATTCCTGAGGAACATAAAAGGTCAAGTGCCAGAAGGACTCGCGCACCAAGAGTACCGATCACACTTGCAGATTGTTACCATGTAAATGATGTAATTAATTAGGTTTTTACATGAAAAAAAAAGTATGATGTCACCAAATTACATATTTTGCAGAAAGACAGAAATTTAAAGTTTTTACATTTTTCCCTTCACTGTAGAGTTTGGTCAAGGATCTAAGTCGCGTTCCCGATAAATAAGGAGGTTCAGTAGCTGTTTTACGTTGTTGTGTGTTGTTACACATGTTTTACTCGGCGTAGCGGAGTAGCCATTATGGTTTCTGAGCTGTAGATGCTACCAAGCCAGATAAAGAGCTTTGTGAGCAGTCCGTCAGGTGTAATGAGAACAACACCTAACCCATTCGACTGCGCCGATTGATTCGCTTACATATTTTGTTTGACACATCGCTAATTGGCATCGTCTCAAAATATGGAAACCTGACAGAAGGCTCAGACTGTCAGCGGTAATCAGAACCCAACCATACAACTGTTGCCGGCATAAGAGTTGTATGACCCTTTCTTAGTTCGTGATCGTTTATTTCACACTTTTCACTTTTTATTGTACGAGTACGAGCCGTGACATGAAGAAATCAAGACAAAACACGCAATAAACAGAGTAGGTACCACATCAGACATAGTAGTTCACAATAAACAGAGTAGGTACCACATCAGACATAGTAGTTCACAATAAACAGAGTAGGTACCACATCAGACATAGTAGTTCACAATAAACAGAGTAGGTACCACATCAGACATAGTAGTTCCGGCCAAGTCTCACAATAAACAGAGTAGGTACCACATCAGACATAGTAGTTCCGGCCAAGTCTCACAATAAACAGAGTAGGTACCACATCAGACATAGTAGTTCCGGCCAAGTCTCACAATAAACAGAGTAGGTACCACATCAGACATAGTAGTTCCGGCCAAGTCTCACAATAAACAGAGTAGGTACCACATCAGACATAGTAGTTCCGGCCAAGTCTCACAATAAAAAGGGTAGGTACCACATCAGACATAGTAGTTCCGGCCAAGTCTCACAATAAACAGAGTAGGTACCACATCAGACATACTAGTTCCGGCCAAGTCTCACAATAAACAGAGTAGGTACCACATCAGACATAGTAGTTCCGGCCAAGTCTCACAAAAAAACGAAAAACTTTACATATCTCCATGCCCGATCAGTTGTTCAAAACGATGATGTAAAGAAACATTTTCATCGCAGTCTGTATAACGAAGATTCGCGTTTACGTCATGTTGTACAAACATCGGCTGGTGACAAACAAGTCAAGACATGACCTCAGTGAGCCCACTTTAGGTGCCATCTCGGTTGCGCTTGCTCCGCAACAAGGGCCGTGGCGCCAAGCCGTGTTTCTGACGCACTACACTGTGGGCTCATCCACAGAATGGTCAATAAAATTTCTAATCATTTATTATCACGGCAGCCTCAATTTTTTTTCAAAAAAGGTTCCATAAAAGCAATAACTAATTCCCTATTGTGTGGCTCTGCCAGCCCATACCGGAAAGGCCGTAAAGATAATATTATAAAATTCAATTTCTTGCCCATCCTCACCTATGGAGCCGTGCATACTATAAAAGTAGCACAAAGAGCGATAGAGCGTTCCATGTTAGGTATCTGCCAAACGTCGAAATTCGACGGTAAACAAAGGCCACAGATGTAGGCAAACGGATAACGAGATTGAGGTGAAGATCAGCGGGACACTTGGCTAGACGGTACGACGGACGGTGGACCAAAGCAGTCACGGAGTGGTGGCCACGGGGATCGACAAGGCCAGTGGGCAGACCACCAGCCCGATGGTCCGACGATATTATCAAATCGTCGGGATTCCACTGGGTGCGATTGGCACAGGACCGGCAAGATTGGCGCTATAGAGAAGAGGCCCATGTCCAGCAGTGGGTCGATGTGGGCTGAGGATGATGATTCAATTTATTTACGGTATAATACCTTAGCATAATTTCGCCAATGTCATGTGTTTTGTAGATTTCACCATCATCGCACAGGTTCTCTTACGAGATTACGTGTTGATTTGTTGCCCAGGAAGGACGTGAAGGTTTCAAGTATTTCTCTTGAACGTCAGTAACAAAACAGCCTCCTACTACGTTTAAAGGTAATCAAAGAGTTGACACAGAGAACGAACGGTAGGAAACGAACACTGGGGATTTTATCAAGAAATATAATGGACTCTCGAAGTAGGAGACGGATTAGTAAAGAGGTTCTGTAGAGACCATGAGAGTGAGTGAAATAGACTATAACTATTTTCGTGATAATTGAAACAAAAAGTAAACTTTAGAAAAAACCGACTTCCACAAACCCTATTTGATTAGATTGAGTTTAATACAAAATGTAACCCCTTATCCCCCCCCCCCTTGGGGAATTAATTTTGTCAAATCCCATATCAGTGCTACCCCACGCTACTAAGGAACCTCTGTACAAAGTTTCATGGCTCTAGGTCCACCGGTTTAGGCTATGCGTTGCCTGCCCGTCAGCCACGCATTGTATTTGTACCTAGTATTGAGCAGATCTGGTGGCCATATGTGGTCTTCATCAGCAGTTCCGCATCACAATATTATGCTTACCATGTGCATTTGCACGAGTTATTATGAAAAACACAAAAATCACTATAGGTCTGCCTATAATATTTGAAGAGTTCCCTCGATTTCTCCAGGATCCCATCATCAGATCCTGACCTGGTGTCAATGGGACCAATGGGAAGGTAAACCCTTTCAAACAAAAAAATAATTTTCCAAATTGGTCCACCCGTTTAGGCGCTATCGGGGAACATACATAAAAAATAAAATAAAAAAAAAAAAACAAATATCCGGACGAATTGTAAACCTCCTCCTTTGGGAAGTCGGTTAAAAAGTCAAAAGATTGTATTAAATCGCAAAATGTAGTTTAACTGTTCGCGAGGTCTACTGCCCACAGGGCCACTAGTAAAATAGTATTATCAAGTTTCAGTGTTGTTCGTGTTCGTTTGTCTCGCCCTTGTACTCTGTGGACCAAAACCAATGAGTCCCCTTACTCCGTGGGCGTATCAGAAACAAAACATTTGCGTTTACAACATGACCAGGGGACCATGACACCCGATGTAGACCGGCTCGGGACAAAGGGGAGCGAATGAGGAAGCGGGGATCTGGGCTGAATGGGTGACCCATTTCTCTTGACTGTGCCCTAGCTCCACTAATAGCAACATATACGAGAAAGATTGAGCCATACTCCAACACACTGACTCGGTGTTTAGAAACATAACTATATTTTTTTAAAGAGTAAACTTCAACTAATTCATACAAAAAAAAAATGTTGTCAAAGTTTTCTCGAGTCTCGCTTGGCTGGCTTGTTTCCTTGTTGAAGCTGATAAGTTTCGGACCACCGAACCGTTTTTAACAAAACATGGCTAAGAACCATCACAGGAAAATTCACTGCCATTTACAGAAATCTGCATTAAAATCCGTAAAAACGTTTGAGCGCTAGGGAGCTGCGAATTCCTTTTTTTTCATCAGAGGGTTAAATAAAACCCGTCGAATCGACACCAAGCTGGGCCGTGTGAGTCGCTCAAGGAATCGCATGGCATTGGCAATTGCTCTAGCGCGAGCGCGAACAGCCGGTTTTTGCTTCTCGACTGCGCGCCGGGACGCGCCGCGCAGGCTACAAATCAGAATTTTGCGCCCTCACCAATACACCTGCCATGCGATGCCTTGAGCGACTCCCGGCCCTGATGTAGGTGGCGCAACTGTTCCTCTGCCACCCGTAACGGAAAAGTGTTATTTTTATTGAATTAATGTGTTGCTGATATGTGGATGACACTGTCACTTCAGCTTCATCAACATCTTATTAGTTAGTGGAATCGGCCTTGACATAGACCGGATTTTGATGATCGTACATAAATAAACTATTCAGAGGATCAACCTTCAATCAAACGTATCGAAATCAACACGTTAAAAACAAAAAAAATAATACTTCAAGCCCATTTCATCCTCCGCGCTCGGGATGCAACGTAGAAACGTAATTACTTACTGGATTCATATCTATCTATCTATCTATCTATCTATCTATCTATCTATCTATCTATCTATCTATCTATCTATCTATCTATCTATCTATCTATCTATCTATCTATCTATCTATCTATCTATCTAACTATCTATCTGTCTATCTATTTATCTATATATCTATCTATCTATCCAGGAGCATGATTCTCGCGCATTCGATATACGATATCTACACCTATATCGAGTGAGTATCGATTTCGTATGGGAATCTGTCAATATTGGTCTCGATATCTGTATATCGAAGGCGCGAGAATCGACCCGCAGCCTCCAAAACACACGTTTAATTAAAGGCTTCTTCCTGGATTGGATTCCTAATTTTCAAAAATTGGAACCAAACTAATCACACATACCTAATAATTTCGAGGAAAGGACTTACCAGAAGGTTCAGAATTCAGATTAGCTTCCCGTTGAATTTGACCAATTCTGTATAAAAGTGAAACTCACAATCGACAACATCTCCGTCGGACCTAGAGACACACTTCGCGCCTCAGTAGGCAGTTGAAACGACGCAACACACCTACGCATGTGTTATGTTAAACAAGCCTGACACGAAAAACTGCGGTCATAGTTCAATTGATTTGGGACTTGATTATGACTTAATATTCTGTGTCGAGGACTGTTCAAAACGTGAAAACAATGTTTTCCTGTAGTCTTAAAGCCAAAATCTTACATATACAACGTATGTGGTGCCATAAACGTCACTATGTTCATCATATGAATTAACCAATATAGATTACTTGGCACAAGTTCATTTGCATGCAATTAAGTTGCATTAGGCTTTAGGGCCCATCGAGACGTGAGCTAGGCAAACGGCAGAAACAATAGTGATCTACCTATATAGCGTATTTACACTATCTGTGATACTGATAGCGGAAGCCTCCACGCATATTCGTGAGTGAATTTCTATGGACGTACATAATATGTCAGATAATATGTTGATGTCGTAGCCATATCGTTGAATTGATCATATCATGATATGGCGAAACCTGAAATATCAAAACGATGAAATCTTGTAGGACAAACACTGCGGTAGCTTAGGTGAAGACTAAAGGGGGTGTGAGCGCAGCGAAGCCCCCGAATAGTATTCGTGTTAGTTAGACATGTATAACACAAAAAACATCACGTAGTGCTGAATAACAATGCTTTTAAAAAGACATGTTTTCATTAAAACCGGCTATATCATTATATGGCCAGAAATGGCTTGGCCATATCATGAAATGGCTGGCCATATCATGATATGGTCATATTTGGCGATATGGCTACGGCGTTGATACCGCGAGGAAATCTGAGGGCACGGTAGTGAACGGACTCGTCGACTAAAGAAAGGGCCTTTCCATCCTTTTCCGCAGATATCAATTTCAGAAGCTACCCAATCACACCACATTGTTCAAGTGCCCTAACCTATCGGAGTTCGCCTTTATGGATATTTGTGACTGCGATGTTGCGGCTCGGATTACGGAGGTTCTGAAACAAGTCGGCTCTTCTTCTTCTTTATTGCCATTCACAACAATGACACCGGTGGAACAGTAATGTGATTGGAAGTAAACGCAGATTGCACCGGTGACACCCACGACCCTCGTAAGTGATGCACATACACCGCATGGTTCAGTGTAATGCGCGGATTACGCTCATCTCAATGTACGCTAGTTGTATGCACTTAACGCCGGATAGACCTTGCATTCATATCGCTCATTGTTCCGAGATCAAATAAACAGTTCAGTTCCAAATTATAAATACCTGTTGTTGTTGTTGTTGCAACAACTGCTGCTGGTGATGGTGCTGTGCCACTAAACGTATTCCGCTTATTTCCAGCGACCTGGGGTCCAGAGAGCGCGAGCGCGGTTTTTCGGAAAAAAAAACGTCCTCATCCCGTTTGCCTTTCTTCCATCGGAAATAGTTAGCCATGTTCATTCACTTGGTTTACACTTGTGGGTTTCCATGCTGTGATAGTGTTAGATGTGTTGTTTGTTGACAGGTTCGCGTAGTGTTGTGTCGGCGGGGTGACTGCGCGGGCGCGTGTTGGCGCGCGAGTCGCGGCGCGGCGCGGCGGCGTCACGAGACCGCGGTTGCATAACACGGAACCTGCGCGCGCGACCCTTCCGAAACGGAAATGCCGAAAAATTTCGGCGGGAGAGATAACCGTTATCGCGTTATTAGCAAACTATCGCAAACATAATTATCGCGGAGCTACATAACACTGACGTGTAGTTTGTTTCACGAATCTGTTCATTTACTGCAGTTGTACTGAGGCTGAATATAGCGAGTAGATAAGAAATATATTTGTCACTTTTATAGTCACGTGAATATACAATACTGGGGTTTGAGTAGCAACTAGCCTAGATAGAAGCAGCTGAGCCGAATCTCAAGAGCCACAATTGTTGATAAGAAATATGCTTAAAATGTAACGCAATACATAACCGGTAAATATGTCGATGTTGCTACAGCAAAGAGCGACATACAGCAGCTATCTCTGAGGTGAACATAGACACATGTCCACAGACTGCATGCCCTTATAGTCCTTATCATCTAGTGTTACGAGCTCAACTGGCTTGTACTGTGTATGTCATACTGATATCAGCTAGTGAGCGATTACCTCTCAGCTGTGCAATTATATTGTGGACCGTGACGTCACACGATACTTGGCATTGGTGTATGTGTATTAATAGGGCCAGATTAAGGTAAAGTTGGCTCTCATATATTTGTCCCGACATGTCTAGCTATGTGTGAAAAGAGGTATAATAACCGGCCAAGTGCGAGTCGGACTCGCGCATGAAGGGTTCCGTACCATTGTCTATAAATAACCGAAAAAAAAAAAACTTTTTGTATGGGAGCCCCGCCTAAATATTTTAATTTAATTATTTATTTTTTAAGTAAATAATGTACTCATTGCCTGCGATTTTGGAGGCGACACGAACTATACTAACTAAACTAATTAAAATGGTGTGTTTGAAAATGGAATCTATGGCCACCGCGCAAGAGCTGTCGGATTTGAAGGTTGTCAGTTTAGTGACTTTAGTTCCTCTAGTTTAGTGGTTTTGACACCTCCCAAATAGCCCCCAATATATTGTGAACAGTTTAAGCGACTACCTGCTACCATTATCAATGTCGAGCAAAAATGAGCAAAAAAATCACGTTTGCTGTATGGGAGCCCCCTTTAATATTAAATTATTTTGATTTTTAGTATTTGTTGTTATAGCGGCAACAGAAACACATCATCTGTGAAAATTTCAACTGTCTAGCTACCACGGTTCATGAGATACAGCCTGGTGACAGACAGACGGACGGACGGACGGACAGACAGCGAAGTCTCAGTAATAGGGTCCCGTTTGGCACCCTTCGGGTACGGAACCCTAAAAATTAGACCCACGCGCAATAGTGAATTGCAACACTCTGTGGCAGCTACTATACTACTATAAGATATTGTTTTGTTTGTGTTTCGCTCTATGAAGTTCGGAAACTGCAATTAGGTTTAGATGCTGTTAAAGTTAGATTAATAATAGGCCATTGTGGACATCGTGCGTTCAATCGATCACAGATTCACTGCAGGTTAATGGGTTTTATACTAAACATAATCACTGTGGCAGTTTCCTTAAAAGAGTTGTAGTTTAAGCACACCCGAACCCCAATTAAGTCCTATAAATAGCCTACCATAAACAGGTCGCCCAAAAGTGACCCATCACAGCGACACCGAAGGTAGGCCTGCCTTGGATGTATCTAATAAGCCAAACATGACCCCAGTGAAAGTCGCATATAATTCGAGATTGAATTCGTTAAGAATTACGTCCGAGAATTACGGAAGAATGGAAAATGTAATTGTGAACTAAGAAGACAAGTTTTTTTTTTTTGTTTTATAACTGCTAGTATTTTTTTTTAGATATTGCATCATAATTCTGATTTCAAATGTACAGTGAAAGTACATGATTAATTTGAATTGGTTCTATAATATTATACTAATACAGATAGAACACCTCGAACAAAATATGACACCGGCGTAAACTGAGATGCTACGGATTCTTCTTTAGTTCGAGGCCATTATCGCTTGGTGCAGCACTATCGAAAAACTGCAAATACCACGAGATGGCGCTAAGATATATAGGATTTATTCTAAGATTAGCGCCACCTAGAAGTATGTTATCTGAAACCATGGCGTTTAAATTAAAGTACAAATCTTACTCCTCACGCTATCTCTTTTTACGAAGGGTTACTAATTCTAATTTGTATGGGATGAGCACCCTGTGGTAACAGTCACAGTTATTCAAAAAGTTATAGTAATTCATTACAGTGTTTGCAGGCAATCCAAATATATGCATGCAACACTGCAGAGGAATCCAACTTCGGTTTGAACATGACACATGTTTCGATTACAGACGTAATAGTAGATTGTTTACCAAGGGAGTAAAGAACTATTTTTAGGGCGAGTGTTTTTTGAATCCTGACCGACCAAGGGATTCTAGAGTTGAGTCCCGAGTGTAACGAGGGACTCAAAAGTAGAATCCTGAGGGAGCGAGGGATTCAAAGTACATCACTCGAGCCAAAAATACTTTTTACTCCTGAGGTGGACACTCTACTTTTCATCACCCTCTATGAGAAAAGTAGTAAGTAATCAATAAAATAACATACATGTACCTATACAGGGTGTAACAGAAAGGGGTGTACAAGCGGAAAGAGGGACATCATTCTAAACAACTTTCACTATGGGACCGACATGATCAGAGCAACTTTATTTTTATTAACTCAGTACATTTCGGGCCTAGCGCTCAGCTGATTTGTATGGTGGAGTGAAAAATAATGTTGCTCTGATCAAGTCGGTCCCATAGTGAAAGTTTTCAAAATGATGTCCCTAACAACCTTCTTTCGGCTTGTACACCCCTTTCTGTTACACCCTATATTTATTTACACAATTGTCCTGATATGTTGGTAATGGTTTGTTGGAAGAAATCTCTTGTTATCTACTATAAGTTTTCTGTATATCATTCTTGTGTTAGTACAATAAAGAAATTACCAATTACGAATATGTCCTCCACATAGTTAAAGCTTGTTTAGTATTGGCTAAATCTTGAAAAATTGGTTCAAAAAGCATTTTCAGATAAACATTTTGTTCCTCTTGAATTTTTCTACAGGATTACAGTTTTTACATACCTATCAGCTACGAGCATAGTTTTTCATAGTCCGGCCTACGAGCATAGTTTTTCATAGTATCTCAAACATGTAAAAAATGTGAAAATCGGACAAGGCTAATTTACAGACCCCTGCGTAATGGCCTTGTATATGACGGAAACACGCCAACAAGAATCTCTGCAAAGCGTTACGGGTGCCATCTATGTAGAAAACGGAGTACTTAGACGGAGTTTCGGAAGGCATTCGCCGCTCCTAACGAAAATGTGAGAAGGAATTTGAGGGAGTCTGTGAGAGTATATAATAATAGGAGTAGCGTGTCCCGTGCCGAGATGTCGCTAACACGCCATAGATAGATACAGCTTTGCAACTATCTTTTGGCTCGCGGTGACAGGTGAAAGAAACGATGGCAGGTTCGTTGCGTTAAGTTGCGTAGTACTAGCGCCTCCTCTGTAAATGTCATTCAAGAGCCGCATGATCGTTGGAAGACTGTACTACTACAAAGTCGAAAATGCTAACCGTTTTGCCTAATTACAAAGGCAATACGACATGAAAAGGAAATTAGCAAAGATAAAGCCGATAAAACATGATTTATCATGTTTTCGGCTTGAGATTAGATAAGACTTATCTTTTGTACGAAAAGTTCAGCCTATTTAAATAGATGGCGCTGGTTTAACAATTTTCGCTTACTTACTCTATGGTCGGACTTCACGTTTGACAGCTGCGGTATAGAAAGTGTGTCGATCAAAGGCCTCATCCAGAGTGAAGGCGCGGTGAATTGGGCACTTTAGCCACAGCCGCCTTACTCACTTCAGTATGAACGCAAGCGGCGGTTACGGTTCGACATTTCGCGCCCGCCTGAGCCCCTCACTCTGGACGAGGCCAAGTTCAAGTTCAAGTTAAAAAATATATATTGACCAAAAATCATTCAGATTACTTAGTCAACGACAATATAATATTAATATTTTTGTATACTACCGCCCGTTCGGAAGTTGTGGGCTTAGGGATGGAGCAAAGAAGGGCAAGAAACTCCCCCGTACCTCTTTTAAAATGTCAGAGCCTTAAAAATACAATGTTATGTATTTCTGCTTAAGTCTAAGGAAACACACCGAAGAGAGACGTACGGACTAAGTCCATCGCCCCTCTTTGGATTTCTGTGCGCTGAGATGGTAAAGACCACGCAGTTTTGTCATCTAAATATTCTTTTCCACTGTAATAAGACTTCTTCAATAAACCGTTTTTGACATAGTTTTTGAACCTCCTTTCTGGTAGGTCCGTTGCTTCATTAGGTGTTTTATTATAAAACTAACACACACTCCCATAAAAGAGTGAGCCAATACTAAAACCGCTTTACAAAGCCGCGTCACAGCAGCTAGTACGCAACACGGGTTTGTTGGCACTGTATTGTAAACATGCTAGCTACTGACCGCCTTCCGTCTGTCCGCTGCCTCTGGAGTGCTGCCGGGCGACGGTCGGCTGCGGAAGATGTCCATCACTTTGGTGATCGCGCTGGGTCGCCGCGTCGCACCAGCCGTCACCGTGTGGTAGTACTGTTGCCAACATAAACATAAACATTAACATACAGGCACATACACTTTGGCAAGAAATGATAGACAAAAAATAATGCCAAATGTGTCATATTCGTGCGTGTTTTGATTGACAAAACAAATGATATTAAAGAAAACTCGCATTAGGGCGTGGACAGACAATGACGCGCCCGCTTCGTTGCCGCTCCGCGCCCGCTCCGACGCCGCTAAGCCTCGCTCTCACCGCCTTGAACCGATTTGTGTCTTAATGCTCGTTAATAAGTCTCTTAATATATCGGATGGAGCGGGAACGGCGCGACGTCGGAGCGGGCGCGGCACGGCGTCGGAGCGGGCGCGGGGCGGGTGCGATGAAAACCATCCGATGTAATAAGAGACTTATTAATGAACAATAAGACACAAATCGGTGCCAGGCGGTGAGAGCGCGGCTTAGCGGGCGCGGGGCGGGCGCGAAGCGGCGTCGGAGCAGGCGCGTCATCGTCTGTCCACGCCGTTAGTCTGCATATGTTGCCATCATTTAATGTCTAGCATTTCATGCGAAGGTGTACATTGCTTCTGGCCCCACACTAGGATACCCTGTCTCGTGGGAACCAGAAACAGCGACATCACAAACATGTAAACATCCAAGAACTGGTGTAATATTTTTTCTGTATCCGGGAATCGAAACCGGGTCCTCTGGCACGGTAGACAGCGCCACAACTGCCTCGCCATAGACGTCGTCAAAGTTAAAGATTCAAAGACCACCACCAGGCTTACCTCATGAACCGTGATACAGTTGAAATTTTCACAGATGATGTATTTCTGTTGCCGCTATAACGTATAACGTATAAATATAACGTATAACGCTTTTTGTACGTGTGAAATGTGAAATGTCTCAGATAAACATTGCGTCATTTGTTGATTTATGAGGTCTTTATTGATTGATTTAATTAGTAAAATTTTATTGCATATTGTTAAACTATGGATCTTGTGTCTGATAATAAAATAATAATAATAATAAATAACAGCATATACTAAAAACAGATTATATTAAATACTAAAGGGCAGACATAATTTTTTAGGCGTTTTAATAGATAATGGTACGGAATCCTTCGTGCGCGAGTCCGAATCGCACTTGACAGATTTTTTAAACATACTGTGTATAGGTATCGTGAAATTGCATTACTCCGAGTACTGTGAACGTGGCAGCTCTAAATAGCTGGCCTGTATACATGTAAGTACCCGTGTGTGCGTGTCGCTCCCAGTGTGCGCGTGCGCCGATCCGTCGCGCGCCTTGCTCGCAGTGGGGCTGTCGTCCAGGGGCTTCCCCTCCTTGCCGTCCTTGCTGGGCGTCGACTTCGTCATGTTCTGGAGGCAACGGCGAGGAAAACTGTCAAGTATAGCGTATCTAATATAACAGGAAACTTGACAGATGTCAATCTTAGCCTGTTTATGAGGGGATGTTTCTCAATAAAATTGATTAATCAAAAGAATCGATACACCCTTTAAACATTTGTGAATCGGAAACATGTCTAACATTTTATTCTTGATTCTTAAGTTACCTTAAATATAGTTGAAAATTAAATAATAATATCTTTAAGTGCTAATAGCAGTGATGGCGTTGACAACTCTTCTGTTAGTTCAACTGAATAAACAATTTCGATTCTTTCCAATTGTTTTAACATCCCTTAGTTTAAAAAGTGAATTTTATGATGTTTTAGGTTAGCTGTCAAGTTGCTTCTAAGCATAGATATAATATAGTAGTATATAGTCCAAACGATCGGCCGCACGGCTTCAACCTTCCACGCAACTGCTGGACCAAGCTGAACCGACTCCGGACTGGCCAGGGCCGCTGCGCCGAACTAATGTTTAAGTGGTGGTACAGAGACAACCCTTTCTGCTCTTGCGGAGCCATTCAGAGCATGGCCCACCTGACGGACGATTGTCCTCTATGGTCGATCGAGGGAGGACTGCAAAAAGTCCACTCCGCTGACGAAGAGGCTATCAAATGGCTGCTCAAACTGCCACCTTTATGAGTTGTGACGTTGACGACAGCAACCAAACGCTAAATAAATAATATACTGCCACGTTCCAAAGCGAACGTGGGTAATTAACCAGTGTTTTGGTTTGTCTGATGTTACAAATGAATGTTATAAGTAAAGTTTAAAGCAAGTATGTATAGGCAAATATTTTCGTGACTCACAGACAGGAATTGTCAGTTTCCATAGACAATGCTTGACATGTGAACCACAAACAGTGCCCTCTACCAAACAGTTTTGCGTAATTAACGCATACATTCTTCCTACTTTGAAAATCCTTTATTGAACGCCATACACCAAACCTGTATTTTCTAACCCCGACGAACAAAAGAGGGGTGATGTGATATACGTTTCAAGCGTCATACTGTTCGTATGTTTGTCGTTAGCACTCTAGAGGTCAAACGAGTGGACGGATTTTGACAAGGTTTTTTGTAAATGATAGAACACTTTTATGCGATGGTTCTTTGATAGGTTTTGTTAAACTCGGATCAGTGTCACGCCAGATGACGTCACTTAGTGCTATTTCACAGAACTCAAGAGTGTGTTCAGTAACTTCGCACCGAGTGAGATTGTCGCCCGATGACAGTTGTAGCTACTCATAGGCCCGGTGTGACTATCTGTCAAAACTGACGTCTTTTCATGGGCTGACATTTGTTTAACTGTCAATCTGACGTCTCTGTGCGACTTTCTTCCACCTATTTCACGGGGTGACGGGTGCGATCGCCCGCTCACGTCAGACGATGCTACTGAAAGGTTTGGTGCGATCGCCGGGTGATCGCACTGACTTTCTGAACGGGCTGGTGCGTCGGCGGGCGTGAGCGGTCCATGTAATTGAACACATCCCAGGAATAAAAGCACTGTTTTGACAGTTCCCAAAAAGTATCTATTTTGACTAGAGAGCGTCCACACCCATACTGCGCGCGGAGAGGCAGAAACTAATTTGACAGGCAGGCATTTTGTCGATCCATGGTATTGCCAATAAAAATACTGGCAGTACCATAGAACGACTCGCACGCTACCGTCGCTACCGTCACGCCACCCTTCATGTGCACCATAATCCCGGACGCACAATAGCAGGACCAAGCCTCTACTGTGTCGGGGTTTTTTTTATTATTATAGCAGCAACTATAAAGAAGTATGCAAGAAGAAGGCGTGTAGCAAACCTGCACTGCAGCCTTGACTTGCCGCATTATGGAGGGCTGCTTCTTAGCGTCGGCAGGCCGCGGCTTCGACTTGAACATATCGAGCAAGGCCGGCCGGCGGCTGACGCCCGTCGTACCTGTAACATTTTTATTCATTTATTCATACACAAAATAGCAGTACAGACAAACATGACAACATTAAGATTAGACCAAACATTTCCGTCTGCAACGCCAAAAGCATTACTGACACACTTTAAAAGGAGCATATAATAATACAAATCAAAGTACCTATTTAATGAATTATTAAAGGTTCTTTAATATTGAGTATGCACATGTTGTATGTGCATATTGTGCATGTTAGCAAGAGAAACTGAAATTAATTAAACAATTTTAAAATCTTATATTTAAAGCATGGCAGTGAATCGTGATAGATGTCAGGCCCGTTGGGATCATGATTAGCAGCGACTGCGTTGTATGAACGACATATCCTCACCAGTGGGTTGTTGGCGCTGACGTTAATTCTGCAAGGGGGGATAGAAAAAGTGCGGGGGATTCTCACAGATCGGTTAGGGACGTGGATTTCAATTTGATAGTAGTGATGTTTCTATGGTGCCTCTGACTATTTTATGAAGACAGACGAAATCTTGGAATTTCCTACGGTTTTCAAGTGTATTTATGCCTGAGTGCTTACTTCTCGTCTCATATGAGCTGAGCGTACGACGATGAACAAAGCGTGCACACAGCATGCGCAGAAATCGTTTCTGTACAGACTCTATTAAGTCAATATGGACTTTATAAAGTGGAGACAATGTAATAGAAGCATATTCGAGCCTGCTGCGGGCCAGGATGTTATAAAGGAGCATTACACTCTTTGGGTTCTTGAAAGTCTTAGTGACACGGAAAATAAAACCTAGGAGTTGGTTGCATTTAGGGATGAATGCTGCATGGTGGTGATTGAAACTTAGTTAGCGGTGGTTGAAACATGGCAGCTGGTTAACGCGAGGTATGAATAATTACATACCAAGGTCAACGAAGATTGCGGAAGTGAGAAGCGAATATAACTCGGGAATAGGAACAAGTGGTATGGAATTGTGCGCTCACGCCTAATCTGAATCAACGTAAGCGCCAAAACGAAAAAAAAAACGTAATTCAAACTAATATTAGTTCTCAAAATAGTTTAAAGCAGCTAGTTGTCCGTGCCTTCGAAATCGGAAGCATTGTCACACAATTTATCCCCGGGATAGTTACTCTCGTACAACTTTTTGTTGGTAAAATCCAGCCTTAATGTTTTTTCACACACACACCGGTTGCCGGGTAGCCGATGCCGGCTAATCGGCGGCGGTGAAGTATATGGCCATCTATGTACGGTCGCCTGCGCCTAAAAGTATACAAGCAGTATATGCGGGATTCACTTTATAATATGACCGCCCGTATACTTTTAGACGCAGGTGACCGTACCTACGATTTCATACGGCGTAATTTGCCGGGCGATCGAATTAATATGTAACCGGTAAGCCTGCATCGGTGTGTGTGAAAAGGCATTCGGCTCAAGTCCAGCTCCAGATATTCCGCTCACCGTGTATCGTCTGCTGGTACATGAGGTGCGGCTGCCCCTCCTCGGCGGAGCCCCGCCGGCGGCGCTCGCCCACCGACTGGGAGCTCCGCGTGATGGCCGCATCGAGGCGCTGCTCTGGAACGAAACGATGGCAAACGTCAACGTCAAAGAACAATGGGTAATTTTGTAAGGGCACTCTTGTAGCAACTCTAGGTTCCTAGGGTGGTATTAGAGCGGAAGGGGCGACATAATGTACTATGTCATCCCGCTGACGGACCCTTTTAAGTTGGCTTTCCAGCGGATCCAAATACATTCTTAATTTTTCTCATCTCAACCCTTCGCAGCCTTTGACTCGCTAATGTCGTAGTGTAAAAAAAAAACAGAGCAGAGTGTACTCGCGAGCTTCCATACAAAAAGCGGTAACGTTTTCCACCCCTTAAACCTTGTCCGATTTTCACAATGTTTTACATGTTTGAGATACTATGGAAAACTATGCTCGTACGTTTTGTTTTTTTGAAATAATGTAGGTATATTTTAGGAAATATAAGAAATTATATTTTTATATGTACTTCAAAAAATCAAAACGAACGAGCATAGTTTTAACGGACGGACGAAGCCCCACAACTTTATCCTAGGACTTTATAACGCGAACAGCTTAGTAAGTCAAAGAGAAGAAGTAGCCGATCTTCTCAAAAGACATCAGATAGATATACTCGCGGTCCAGGAATCTTGCCTCAAACCCAAATATAGACGGTTTAACATAGCCGGTTACAATCTTCTTCGGAACGATCGTTTGCCAGATCCGAATCGCTCCAATGACCCCCTAGGCCGTAGAGGCGGTACTGCCATCTATTACAAACGTTCCCTCCATATATCTCCTATAGTTACCCCCACACTAGTAAATTGCGAGGCAACTATCATCCGCATTGCACTAACAGGCCATGACCCCGTAATTATAGCTTCAATTTATTTATCAGCCGGACAGCGGATGATAGATCAAGATATAGAAACCCTCTTAGGACTAGGTAATACAGTCATCATTGGCGGTGACTTCAATAGCAAGCACCGGCAATGGAACTGTACTGAGACGAACAGTAACGGACTGACCATTCACAGAGTTCTCGAATCCCTCGATGACTGCGAAGTCATAGCCCCATTTGCCCCCACCCATCTATCCCTTCAACGTAGCCCACAGACCCGATATCCTCTCTTACTGGATCTTCAAAAACATTAGCCTACCAGTCAAGGACATAAGTGTCCTCAGCGAGCTTCACTCGGACCACAGACCAGTCTTATACCATCTCGGCAGGCCTTTCGACCGACCGACTGAAACGAAGACCATCATCAATAACCGTAAATTCAGACAAGCCCTCAGCAAACCAGATTCGAGATTAGATATCACCTCAGAAATTAACAGTAAAGCCCAATTAGAAGCCAAAATCTCTGAAATATGTCTAATAAATGTCGAGTCAACTAGGCTGGCAACTCTACACTGCGGCCTCCCTCCTCATTCTCGGCATAGTATAGTTCGTGTTGCCTTCGGGATCGCAGGCACTGTTGGCTTCATATAACACACCAGTATACATACATATACCAGTTGCGATGTTTGTTTACTGGGCGTAACTTCACCTATTTATGGCGCATTCGCCCACTTCGGAAAGCGTTGTTACGATCGAACACTCAAGTCAAAACAGACCGTAGATACATTTCCATTAGCTATGCAAAACTTAACTTCATAGTAAAGGTCGCTACCGTAACGTCTTATGCCATACCGTTTACATTTCTAATCTATCAAAGTATCAACATTAGAATGGCAAACATTGCATTATCAATTATAATTGAAACAAAAAGTAAACTTTAGAAAAAAACCGATGTGCCGGTCGACATTGTTAGTCATATTTTCACGTTTTATTTAGATAAGTTGTCGACCCTCACAGATAACGTATTTCTATTTTTACCACGTAAGTTTGTACATATTTATATATAAGCTAAGTATTTCTAATAATAAAATCAGTCTAGTATCTGCGCGCATTCAGCCCTTTTACTCTACGTACTCCCGAGGGAGTCGATCATCATATAATTGCCTCTGGCAAAACCGACTTCCACAAACCCTATTTGCTTATATTGAGTTTAATACAAACTGTAACCCCTTACCCCCCCCCCCCTCCTGGGGACTTAATTTTGACAAATCCCATCTCAGTGCTACCCTACGCTACTAAGGAACCTCTGTATGTGCTCTGTATGGGCTCTGTATGGGCTCTAGGTCCACCGGTTTAGATTATGCGTTGCTCGTCAGCCACGCATTGTATTTGTATTGAGCAGATCTGGTGGCCATATGTGGTCTTCATCAGCAGTTACGCAATATTATGTTTACCGTGAGTAAATACACGAGTTATTACTAAAAACACAAAAATCACTATAAAATTTGAAGAGTTCCCTCGATTTCTCCAGGATCCCACGTTCAGATCCTGACCTGGTGCTCCATGGTACCAATGGGAAGGTAAACCCTTTCAAAATAAAAAATAATTTTCCAAATCGGTCCATCCGTCTAAGCGCAATCGGGGCACATACATAAAAAAAACCATCCCGACGTATTGTAAACCTCCTCCTTTGGGAAGTCGGTTTAAAAATACTCCTGAACTTTATATTATCTATACCAAGACTTGTTTTAAGACGGTCATGGTATCTTTTCGGCTCCGATTTGGTTCCTATCTGATTCGCTAAAAGTTAGTGGTAAAGACGCCTCATGGGTCTGGTACCTTACGACATACATGGGGTGCATTTATCATTTTACTATGGGCAATTTACTTTCATCGCCTCGCTGCGAGGAGTATTGAAATTGAAACATGCAAGCCAACGTGACCTTGACTAGAATTTACATAGCAACGAGGCAATTTGTCATACGCCCTACGCTAGATGTGTACGGGGTGTCCCGTAAATCAACTTCAAGTACAGTACGGGGCCTTAGTTTTGGCACCTCGGGACGGGACTCGAGGTGCCACGAGTATAATACTCGACGTTTGACTTAGCGAGAGAGAGAGAGAGAGAGAGAAAGAGAGAGAGAGAGAGAGAGAGAGAGAGAGAGAGAGAGAGAGAGAGAGACGAGCCTCGAAGTGCCAAAACAAAGGCCCCGTACTGTACATAAGTACCGGAGTATGCCAGCCTACAGTGCGTCTGTTTTTTTTTATCAGAGCATACAAACGTAACATTACGCCTTTTCACATACAGGCTGACAGAGGCACAGGTTGTGCTCACGCACGCTAAAATGAGATCAATCTTAGACATTGATAAATAGGTTCTTTGTTAAAATTAAAAAAAAAAAAGTTACCCAACCATTATATTTAAACTGACGACAGACAAACAAATAAACCAAAAGAATATAAATATTTTTGCCAGATCGTTTATAAGCATGACGTTGACATCTAAATGACGTTGAGTTACAGGACACCCTGTATACAGTATTACCATCGAGTTTTATGATAAGTGTAATACTGCTCAGTCATACTGATAGAGTATAAGTAAATATTTTCTCTTTGTGCAGTGGTAATAAGCATAGTATACGATCATTTGTCTACGATAATCTTGTTCACTATTTTACAGGTGAGGAAGAACAGACAAACGCGGCACTAAAGTCGGATCAACTTGGACTTTAAAAATATGTAAATAAGCAAAGGCGCCTAAGAAAATTATTGAAAGTAAAGTAAAGATTTTGGGTCTTGCCGTCAATGGGTGTGTTGATTCTGTAACTAGATATGTTAAGGTTTTGGGTTAATGTCAATGGCTAAGCAATCTGTATGATTTTATGGTCAATAAAAAAAATACTTTGAGTTTGTTAGGCTTCTATAAATTGATTTGAAAGTTGTAAAAATTCCTAAGGCATCGAATGTGAACATTGATTCCTTTTCAAAACAAATAATTTAGAGTTTGTAATCTGTGGAATCGGCTTTGTTTACACAATTATAGGCCTACTTGTCTTGAGTAGACTTGACTATAGGTACCAAAAGATGATACGATATACGAATAGTTTCTAGATTTAAAACCTGTGATAACAATGTATACATTTAGCGTAAAATCTGAAACAAGGTCGGTCAATGCAAGCAGACAAAAGCCTTCTTTTACTACGAGTTTATTTACTCAGGTACTGTATATTCGTGTAGAACTGAAACAAAAACTGTATTTCTAAACTTTGAAGAGACGAAATACACACTTTTGATTGATGATATGGCGAAATTATTTCATAATAAATAATCATTTAACTATTGAATACTGCAAGTCTCAGCTGCTGTAGCTTTGAACCCATACGCACCGAATGTCATGTTTCTACGCGCGAACTGGAGAAGTGTCAAAGTACGGATGCGAAATAGTTGCGCGAACTGTCAGCCGATTGAGAACCATTGAGAACCAAGCCTAAGTTTACCTCTTCTGTGCATCGAGATTTTTACAGTGAAGATTTTTTACACGTGAAATTGGCGGAATTGTGGCAACCCACGATAGAAGCCACAAAACTACACTACATAACTTAAGTTATCAAGTTTTCAACTTAGCGCCTTTGTAAAGAGCTCACACTCCCGACCTAATGCTATCCGGAAAGACCGGAAGTCATCAAGTCACATGGTGTGGCTTATGGTCTTACAACAGTCAGGTTCGGCGGATGCTATTTTAACCCTAATTGGACTGAAGGACCGTACCAGATTTTCAACCATAAGCCTTGATAATGAATGCGAAAACCTATGAAAAATTCTGCATGGCCATGCCTAATTAAGGGTTAACATTACTTGTTTTGCTAGCAACACTCTTGACGAAGTTATTGCGTTTTTGGCGGCAATCAATCGTACGTTAGATCTACTTTAGAACGGAAAATCAGTTGCGGACACTTCAGTTGCGTAATTTCGGCATATTGTGTTATGGAACCTGTAATACTTTATTCTTTATTCATTATCTGTACCTATGCCTCCACGACACAGGTCATACTTCTTTCATCATTTTACGGTATTAATTCTTTCAATCATCCAATCATTCTTAATCTTTTTTTTTCATCTAATTCATACATTCTTCTGTGTTACATATACTTTAATGGATGAGGTCTTTGGTCGCCTACTGCTCTTCTGGGAAAAAGATGTGAATGAGCCATCGTTTCAAAACGCATATGCGTAATAATCACCTAGCATTTATCATTTAAATGAAAATATTATAGTCGCACTGCTAGTATTCAGTATTTAAAATATAGCTTCACACCAATGGACGAAATTTCTCAATAGGACAACGAAATGCCCGAAATCTTTGGCATTACTCCAGCGACTTATAGTAAACACGATCCCGACCTAAAGCACAAGTGTTCAGCCGCCAAAATAATCTCTATACCAAGTGTATTAACACCACAAAGGTAAATATTTCCAACCGGCAAAGTTTACTATAAAGAAATTATTCTGTCGGTAACCATCGCCAAAACTCGAATATCGCAGACACTCAACAGAAAAACAATTTAATACTATATTAATGAGCTCTAAAGCGCATTTTGGAATTTTAGGCAACATCGACAAAATGCCTAAAATACTGACTTTCTTTAGTTCGTTTTCTTTGGCATGCTTCGTCGCGTGCCATAGTGTTTAACGTGCATCGCTAGCGTCTTATTCACAACACCGATAATGTTCAACAGGATTTATTTAATCGTATGTTCATTCGAGATAGGCTACAGGGGAATATTTAATGAACTAAGCCAGTTGGCTGCGTCAGGATAACGATTAACGACTATAATCTATCTAAATGAACCAAAATCAAGAACAGTGATGATTTTAGTTTTTTCTTACCCTGAACACAGATACTGTAATATTATACTAATACAGATAGACCACCTTGAACAAAATATGACACCGGTGTAAACTGAGATGCTACGGAAGCTTCTTTAGTTCAAGGCCATTATCGCTTGGTGCAGCACCATCGAAAAATTGCAAATACCACGAGATGGCGCTAAGATAATTCTAAGATTTATTCTAAGATTAGCGCCACCTAGAAGCATGTTAACTGAAACCATGGCGTTTAAAGTACAAATCTTACTCCTAACGCCATCCCTTTTTACGAAGGGTTACTAATTCTAATTTGTACGATTCCCTTTGATTCCTTGTCCCAATTCCTTCGCAATCATCACCCTCCCCTCGTTACGCTTGCCTACCTCTCTTCCAGAAAAAAACGCATATGCATGTACAGCTTGGCAAGAAATCCTAGAAATAGAATAATGGCAACGTAACATATTAGTGCACTACTGCGTCTTTTGATTGACAAACCAATTCATCATTAAAGAAAACACGCAGTAGTCTGCAAATGCCATCATTTAATGGCCAATGGTACCCTACAACTGGTCCAGCGGGGATAAATTTGATTCCTTGATTCCTTGTCCCAATTCTTTCGCAATTATCACCCTCACCTTGTTAGGCCTTTCCCACCTCTCTTTCAGGAAAAACCGCGTTAGCATCTATGTATGTACCCTCACCTCGTTTCTGCCGGCGATCTCCCACGTCCTCCTTCTTGCCTTCCTTATTCTTCTTCTTCTTCGCCAGGTCCAGCTCCTTCTTGGCCGTCTGCGAGCTCCAGGTGCCAGCGCGGGGCCGCTCGCTCTGCACTGTGATGTCATCGAAGCTGAGTTTGCTCTTCTCTGACGGCGGTTTTGTCTTGCCGTCATCGGCTGACTTCTGGAAGGTAACGCGTACATTGCTTCTGGCCCGGATTGACCTTCACTACTACTACCTCATCCAACGTCCACAAAAGAGCCAGATCTTTTTTCTCTTTTGAACTTTATCTCGATGTGGATAGGTTGAAAATCGCGGGCAGTGGACTTTGGGCTGTTGTGTGTGTGTATACCTAGTTAAAAGGAATCAGATGTAACTGTGTATGTAGTCTATTCCTTAGCAATAGGTTCTTATATGTACCTATGTGTAATAATAATATCTATGTATTATAGGTACCTACTAGAATAGTTTTATTGTACGCGCAATTCTTCCCCTTACCTATCATCTCCGTCTCCTACCCAACATGGTTTGCTGGAAGAAATCTCTTATTAGAGATAAGCTCGCCTTTGTACATTTTTTTTTCTATGTTAAGCTATTTTTACTGTCATGTGAGTACAATAAAGAAATTACGAATTACGAATGTAGAGCCGAATTTTGCTTCAATCAAACTGTTCGCTTAGATAAGAATCTGTTGGTTAATAATGGAAATGAATTCTATGACGGTGGAGGTGTTTAGGCTCTGTACTCACACGCCTGTCGCAGTGGCAATCAAGGGTGAAAAAGTGTGTTTAACTGGAGCCGCCTGCTTTGTGAGAGTAAACCGCTCTAAGTACACACAATTAAACACGCCTTCTCATTGCCACTGCAGCAGGCATGTCAGTAGCCAGCTTTGACCCAACCTTGGCTGTGAGATTAGCCAGATTATAAGCTGGTTTTGGTAATGTAATAGGAAAATCCATGCACACTTATTGTTTACGTTACTGAATCAGCGATTAATTTGATAATTAACTTACCGGCTTGACATCGGCCCTCTTCACCCAGATCTCCTCCTGGCTCGCGGTGGCGCCGTCGACCGACGACCGGATCTCCACGAGGCTGCTGTCAAAGTAGTGCTTGTCTCTATGCAGGTTCGGGAAGATGTTGCGCACACTCGGCCTCTGCTCCTCGGCGCCTTTCGTACCGAAGTGCACCGTGTGGGAGTTGTGCACTTGGGTCCGGAGAACGCGCTCTACCGGGTTGGGAGCAGGCGGCGGTTTGGTTGGAGTCACGAAGAATTTGTGCTTCGCGCCTATAACTGTCCGCTTGTCTTCAGTCGGTAGATCGGGTGATACATCGCTCATTGAGCGTTCCTTGTTCAGGTTGCTTCGTGAAGCGTTTTCCGAGCATGTTTCTGAAGAGACGTTGGATGGCGGCGGGTCGTGATCGCGGCGCTCGTCATCTTCATCTTCCTCGCGGCACTGCGAGAGCCGGCGGCGCTCCGGGAACGGGAACGGCGAGCCGGCGCCGGCCCGGCTGGAGAGGTTGTTGCAGTGGTTCATGAAGTAGTGCTGGAAGAAGGTGTCGGCTTCTGGCGTGTCGTGGCCGTCACCTTGTAGGATGTCCTTGAGCGCGGCGAGGCTTGTGATGGTGTTGTAGTTGATTGCGGTGGCCAGGTCTTCGTCTGCGCCGGCGCCGGCTGCCCCTCCGCCCACGCCCCCCTCCCCCTCTCCCGTCAGCTTGCTCACCTCCCGGCACACCTGATCAAGCGTCTCCTCCGTCGTCTCATGATTGCCATTACTCTTCATCTTCTTCCCATTTTTGCGCTCAGTCTTCTTGTGATGAAAGTTTGTTGATGCTTCGTTATCCATTGAACGGCGTGCGGTTCGCAAAAGCGACTTAAATATACTTAATTGATAATTGTGATGCGTTACGAATAAGGCACTCGGTTTACTTACTAACACAGTTGTATAACGGTAGTCACATTATTAAGTATCACATGTTAAGTAATGTCGCCGCAGGTTTGGTCAGTGCGGTCACGGGAGGCTCGGCATGGAGGCGGGGCGCGCGCGTCGGGGCGGGCGGGGGCCGGGGCGGGGGCGGGGGAGGGGGGCTGCGCTCGCACCGGTCCAAGCTGGCATCTTACGGGTCTGCAACAAAACATGCACCCTTACCTTAGTATCGACTAGCACCATACCTATGATATGGGCCTCGTCTATAGTGAAAGTGCGGTAAATTGGGCCGGCGGCGGCGGGCGCGGCGGGGCGGGGCCAACGCTTTAGCCTCACCCGCAGTCACTTCGGTATGTGCGCAAGCGGCGGTTTCCTATGTTCGATATTTCGCGTCCGCCGCCGTAGCCACCGCGCAAGCCTCTCACTCTGGACGATCCCATGGAGTTCAACGATCAACACAATTTAACTACTTGCTCGGATTGGAAGCGTTTTGAGCTATTTACCGTCTCTAATATTTAATGCGATGTTTTTGTAATCATGCTTTTGTTTCGACGACCTCTGTGGCGTAGCGGTTGTGCATCTGCTTACCATGCAAGAGGTCCCAGGTTCGAATCCCGGCTGGGGACAAAAAAAAGCCCCCAGGTCTTGGATGTTTACATGTTTGTGATGTTGCTGTTACTGGTTCCCACGACACAGGGTATCCTAGTGTGGAGCCAGAAGCAATGTATGTGCCTGTATGTAAATGTTTATGTTTTCGAACGTACAGATTGTCGTTTATTATCTCATAATGTTGAGTTGTCATATTGAGGCATAAAGCACCTATATTTAATACCGATGTACTTTGCCAAAACATAGGTAGATGACATCATACACATAGCCACCAGTTTATAAATAGGTATGCCGCCGACGGGACTGTACTGTGCAATTCGAACTTTCTCATCGAAGTGTTTGCGTAAACAAACTTGTAAGTATATAATATAAACTTCGTCTAGAAAATTGATTTATTGTAGATTAGTTACGGATACTGTAAGAGCGTAATATAAAATACAACAGAGAATAAATATCTCTACAGAAACAACAAAAAATGTAGGCGCAATGATGTGTTAGGCGGCCCCTAGACGATCAATTAAATTGAATGAATGAATGAATGAATGTTTATTTTCATAAGTAAATTACATGGGTATTTCTTAAGTTAAGTTTAATTGCGCAAATATTTTATTGTACTACATATTACTGCACTATAATATTTGCGCAATTTAATTGATCATCTTGGGGCCGTAATAAATTGCACAATTCGAAAAATTGCGCCATTTAATTGATCGTCTGGGGGCCGCCCTAAGGCCTACGCAAACCGGGACGGTATGGCAAGTTTTTACCAATGGACATCAATCAAACGTATCGGCATTATTGGAAAGCATATCAATTTATGTCTTATTTCTATAGGGATACGTTTGAATGTCCATTGGTAAAAACTTAACATCCCTTGCCATGCCGTCCCTGTGTGCATAGGCCATTAGCTGGCGTGGTAAAAAGGCCCAGCCGTGCCCATCAGTGCAATTTTGATTGATCGATTAACTTATTACTTTATGCGTTTTTGCGTGTGTGAATACATTTTAACTTCACTCTATAAAAAACTACATATGCCGATAGATACGAGTAAGAGAACTGCATTTTTGCCATTTTATAGGGTTCCGATTCCAATCCATACAAGGGAATAAGGGAACCTTTATATGATCACTCCGGCTGTCAATACCTTTTTTCTCGGGAACTTGTGAAGTTATCGAGTTGAAATTGATATCAATTATTCAGGTCAAAATATCAAACTTCTAGGTTAACACAATCGGTAGATACGCCCTAAACTTGTTGGATTTGAATAGTTCTCGCAAGGGACTCAAAACCTAGACAGTACTCACGTTGACCTAGAATACTGATATTTGGCTCGGAACAAGGTCTTATATTATTATAGCACAAGTAAAGAAAAACAGAAATCCGTAAACTTGTGTTTCCTTCATTAATAATTGAAACAAAAAGTAAACTTTAGAAAAAACCGACTTCCACAAACCCTATTTGATTAGATTGAGTTTAATACTAACTGTAACCCCTTATCCCCCCCTCCCTTGGGGAATTAATTTTGTCAAATGCTATATCAGTGCTACCCCACGCGACTAAGGAACCCCTGTACAAAGTTTCATGGCTCTATAGGTCCACCGGTTTAGGCTATGCGTTGCCTGCCCGTCAGCCACGCATTGTATTTGTACCTAGTATTGAGCAGATCTGGTGGCCATATGTGGTCTTCATCAGCAGTTCCGCATCACAATATTATGCTTACCATGTGCATTTGCACGAGTTATTATGAAAAACACAAAAATCACTATAGGTCTGCCTATAATATTTGAAGAGTACTCTCGATTTCTCCAGGATCCCATCATCAGATCCTGACCTGGTGTCAATGGGACCACCCTTGAGGTATTACCTATACGCCGAAAAAAGATTTGTTCAAATCGGTTCATAATTGGCGGAGCAATCGCGTAACAAACATAGAAAAAAAAAAAAAAAAAACATACGGGTCGAATTGAGAACCTCCTCCTTTTTTTGAAGTCGGTTGAAAAGGAGATTTCATATAGATTCATATTCTTTATTGCACAAAAAAGGTAAATAATACATGGAAAATACGCATTATATGCAAAGGCGAGCTTATCTCTAAAGAGTGATTTCTACTAGCAAACGTAGGCAGGACGGGAAAAAGTATAATATCAGAAGAGTTCTAGTGCGCAACACAAAAAATAATAAAAAATCGGTTAAGTGCGGGTCGGTATCGCACACGAAGGGTACCGTACCATCGTACAACAAATCAAAAGCACTCAAAACAATAAAAAATAAACAAAAAGAAAATTTAAAAAGTTTATGCCTTCACGAGATTTGAACCGACGACCTCCGGATTGAGAGTCTACATCATACCGGCTAACCACAACCATGTGGGTTGACGCGAAATATGCTATCATATTTAAATGTGTAGTATATGTGTCTATGACATGGTTGCTATGACAATAAATAAACAGTTTCAGTCATGATCTCCATTTTGAAATGCGTAAGTGTATCTAAACACGTCTCTTGTATCGGGGCCCCCTTTAGTTTGCAATATCTCTCGTATTTCAGTATTTGTGGTTGGTGCGGCAACAGATATACACATTCTGTGAAAATTTCAGCTTTCTAGCTATTACGGTTCGTGCAGACGGACCCGGTGACAGACAGGACGGACGGACGGATGGACGGACAGACGGACAGCGAAGTCTCAGTAATAGGGTCCCGTTTGGCACCCTTCGGGTACGGTACCCTAAAAAGTATTACGGACACTACTTACAATACAACATAAATATGGAATCTAGTAAATAAACTATAAGATAAACAGTACAATTTATATCATAAACATAAACAGGTTGATTTGTAAAGTTACGTCGAGCTCAGAGGTTGTTATTTACATTACTCTATATACATAAGTTACTCTATGATTTACACGACACTGAAGCTAAAGAAATATAAAATATATATTTTTTGTTCGGTTTTTTTATATTAATAATTGAAACAAAAAGTAAACTTTAGAAAAAACCGACTTCCACAAAACCTATTTGATTAGATTGAGTTTAATACAAACTGTAACCCCTTATCCCCCCCCCCTTGGGGAATTAATTTTGTCAAATCCCATATCAGTGCTACCCCACGCTACTAAGGTACCCCTGTACAAAGTTTCATGGCTCTAGGTCCACCGGTTTAGGCTATGCGTTGCCTGCCCGTCAGCCACGCATTGTATTTGTACCTAGTATTGAGCAGATCTGGTGGCCATATAATGGTCTTCATCAGCAGTTCCGCATCACAATATTATGCTTACCATGTGCATTTGCACGAGTTATTATGAAAAACACAAAAATCTCTATAGGTCTGCCTATAATATTTGAAGAGTTCCCTCGATTTCTCCAGGATCCCATAATCAGATCCTGACCTGGTGTCAATGGGACCAATGGGAAGGTAAACCCTTTCAAACAAAAAAATAATTTTCCAAATCGGTCCATCCGTTTAGGCGCTATCGGGGTGCAGACATAAAAAAAAAAAAAAAATCCGGACGAATTGTAAACCTCCTCCTTTGGGAAGTCGGTTAAAAAACATGTAAATGTGGTCCGAAAAGTTGCACGGGGTGGGGTGGGGCTCCAGGGCACGAAGGGGAGTCTGTTAGCACTTGTGCGCGGTGGCTGGCGGGGGTATCCACACTTTTAGGTAATTTCAGGAAAATTTTCAGATGGTAATTTATGAATGAGGGAAAATTAAAACTATTTTTTTGACATCACCGATACGTAAGCTATCAACCCTGAGTTGGGCGTAACTTTACAAATCAATATACAATATATCATACATAAACTTACATAAATAATAATAAATATATACATGGTACCTAATACGGAAGAGACAGGAAATGCTCTTTTAATCTTTTTTTGAAAGTGGATGGACTATCCCTAATAGCGGCGGGGAGTGCGTGCGGGAGATTTCTACAGAACCCTCGGTGCGCGAGTCCAAATCGCACATAGCAGTTGTTTATTTTCAAACATTGCCATTTAGAATTCTTGAATTATAGGTCTACCATCGTTCATGTCACTGACAACTGGTTAGGTGCACTTAGCTGTATTCTTGACATTCTTTAGCACGACCCACTTCCATTAGTATGGCAAGCATATGACGCGATACTACATGTCGGTGTTGGTGATTTATCAACTGGAAGTAATTATTGTTTTTAGCCGCCGCCCGCGGAAAATGAAATCAGCTTTACGTTTTGTGCCCTAGGGTATCGGAAATAGACAGATAGTAAATATCAATAATAGTTGCAGCCTGTTAACGTCCCCACCTAGGTCATATGACTATACCCGGATAGGGGTGAGATTGAGCCATACTCCACTACAGTGGCTAGGTACAGGCTATTAGAGGGGTATCGGGCTAGAGGCTAACTGGCCGACTGTCAGAAGTTAACAAGCTGAAAGTGACAGATGTAAAAAGTGTGAAGTAGGTATTATATGACAAGCTATGTGAAATTTCCGGGGGGGGCGGCGCAAGCCGCCCATGACTTCTTCTGGGATACTCGTTACTCGACTTGCTATGTAAAATTTCCGGGGCAGCTTACGCCACCCATGAGTTCGTCTGAGGTACTTGTTTCTCGATTTGCTAGTTAAGTGTAATTTCCGGCACGTCTATGACCTCATTAAACATTTCTTTAAAAATATGGCACGTTGATACGTAAAGGTTCGCCATCCCTGGACTACACCATTATCATTAGGTATGTATTTTCGGTTCTGCTGGTTATGTCCACAGTAAAATTCAAAACAATAATCAGGCCCCTCTTACCCATAGGGCAGTCTGGGCAATTGCCCAGGGTCACGCGATCGACAGGGGCTCCCTACTGACCCTGTTTCACATGGTTAATAACTAGAAATGGGATTTGCTAGCATGTGAATTTTCCGCCTTATGAACTCTAGTTCGGTATTCGTTACTCAACTTGCCATATGAAATTACCGGGGCCGCCCTACGCGTTCCTGTGAGGTTCTCGTATCGCAACTTGCTAACCATGTCAATTTTCCGGGGCGGCTCACGCCACCCGACGCGTTCCTATGACCTGCTCGTACCGCAACTTGCTAGCCATGTAAAATTTCCCACGAGTTCCCATTAGGTGCTCATGACGAAACTTGGTAGCCATGTACATCTTCCCGGTTATCGGTTCTCGTTGCTTGATTTGCTAACCAGCCACATTTTTTTTTTTTTGGGATATCAAATAAGTAAAATCACAATAACTTAATGGTGGTCGTGGGTACGCTTAGTACTTTTACGCTGTTAGCAAAATCATCAGTGGACTAGTAAAGTTAATCACATTCTTTATAATTTGTGTCATTTCCTTCTTTACTTTCTTTGTCTATTCTAACAAAATAATGTAGCCAGAGCGCCTCCAATAGGTTAAAGACGGCCCTGAAAATAATGTACCCAGATCGCCTCCAATAGGTTAAAGACGGCCCTGAAAATAATGTACCCAGATCGCCTCCAATAGGTTAAAGACGGCCCTGACAATAATGTACCCAGAGCGCCTCCAATAGGTTAAAGACGGCCCTGACAATAATGTACCCAGAGCGCCTCCAATAGGTTAAAGACGGCCCTGACAATAATGTACCCAGAGCGCCTCCAATAGTTTAAAGACGGCCCTGACAATAATGTACCCAGAGCGCCTCCAATAGGTTAAAGACGACCCTGACAATAATGTCATGTAGACTTCTAAATAGTTTTAGTTTAATGACGTAGGTATGTTATGCTCGTGCTAGCTATGCAGGTCATTTTTAGGGTACCGTACCCGAAGGGTGCCAAACGGGACCCTATTACTGAGACTTCGCTGTCCGTCTGTCCGTCCGTCCGTCCGTCCGTCCTGTCTGTCACCGGGTCCGTCTGCACGAACCGTAATAGCTAGAAAGCTGAAATTTTCACAGAATGTGAATATCTGTTGCCGCACCAACCACAAATACTGAAACATGAGAGATATTGCAAATTAAAGGGGGCCCCGATACAAGAGACGTGTTTAGATACACTTACGCATTTCAAAATGGAGATCTTGACTGAAACTGTTTATTTATTGTCATAGCAACCATGTCATAGACACATATACTACACATTTAAATATGATAGCATATTTCGCGTCAACCCATATGGTTGTGGTAGGTATGATGTAGACTCTCAATCCGGAGGTCGTCGGTTCAAATCTCGTGAAGGCATAAACTTTTTAAATTTTATTTTGTTTATTTTTTTATTGTTTTGAGTGCTTTTGATTTGTTGTACGATGGTACGGTACCCTTCGTGTGCGATATCGACCCGCACTTAACCGATTTTTTATGGATGTCATGCAACTTGCAATGTGTCTTCTTGATTTAAAAACAAGCAACATTTTTCTACCGTCTCGCGAAGGAGCTCGCCCCAAAATCATATTCAAATTGTTTTTTTTTATGCAAGCAAGTGTAGGTTCAAGTTGTTTTTAGAGAGTTTAGACCTGTTATCTAGTGTTTCAAAGCAAAGAGGAATGCTTCTGCATACTGTTTCAGTAAATTAGTTACCTATCTACGGAGGCAACATAATGTATTTCGGTAGAGTAAGCTAACTAAAAAAAAATTTCATCGCACCAATATTTAGCTACTTCCAACAATTGTTCAAGGTTTAGGGAAAAACTTGTATGAATACTCAAGTCTTACCTACTGAATGGCATAATAGGGTTTATATAATTTCTGTGGTTTTACTTTTACTGCCTACAAACAAATAAACTCCCGTTCAATTGTTTGGGATTTAATTGATGGGCTTATCGTGGGCCTAGCTGTCCACCTGCCACACCGGGGAAAAGGCGTGACGGTATGTTACGCGACTCGGCGTATGGACGAACGAACCCCATCGCTGCCGCTGCGGTGCTAGGGTAGACCAATACGGTCACCACGGCCTCTCATGTCAGCGCAGCGCCGCGCCGGCCGTTGGTCCCGCCATGCCAGCCTGAATAACGTTATTCACCGGGCCCTTGCCAGTTGTGGCGTGCCAGCCATCCTCGAACCCAATGGTCTGGCGCGCGAAGATGACAAGAGGCCAGATGGGATGACGCTCATTCCCTGGCAGAACGGGAGGTCGCTGGTTTGGGACGCGACCTGCGTTGACACGCTGGCTCCGTGCCACTTACCAGCGACCTCTGCCACGGCCGGCGTTGCGGCGGCAGCGGCAGAGGGTCTCAAGCGGCGCAAATACGCCGCACTCGGCGACGACCATCGTTTTGTGCCCGTGTGCCGTTCGGCTTCGAGACTCTCGGGCCGTGGGGCCCTTACGCCCGACGAGCCATGTCAGACATCTCCAAGCGACTCGTCAAAGCGTCAGGGGACCGCAGAGCTGGCACCTACCTCGCTCAACGCATCAGCATTGCGATACAGCGAGGTGCCAACATTCTGGGTACCCTCCCACCCCACCCGGCAGCGATCTGGGCGAAATTTTTAGTTTACTTTAAGTATTAGTTGTTAGTTAATGATATTTTCTTTGTATATATAACCCTTGTAATTACTGTACCCACTTTTAGCCAGTTATTCAAATACTGAACTACACAATTTTTTCAAATCAAGGTGTACCAAGAAACGTGATTTGTATTTTTTGGTACGATGGTGCGGAACCCTCTATGTGAGAGTCCGACTCGCACTTGGCCGATTATTACCTTGTTAACGTGTAAAGTTTACAGGTGGGCGCGAGTTCTACGCAACGTAATGCAACGAACCTGTCAAAAAGCGTCCTGTCACCGCAAGTCAAAAGGTACCGCAACGATCGATGTCGAGATTGTGGAGTGTAGCGAGCACAGGATCGCGAATAGCTTGTTGCGCGTGACTCACGAAAAGCACGCACGTCAGTAAATACGCGTGTCGCTAATTAATTGGTCAACAGGGAAAATCTGGAAAAGTGTCGTGCGCGACTCTTGTTGCCAGTTGGTTACTTGACAAGATTAGTGGAACAAACATAAATACTCAGCCGTTGAAGCCATAATAAAATGCTCGCAGGTAGCGGAATTGTTAATGTCCAGCAAATTGATTTGGTTTGAATAGCTTCTCTCTCCTGTCTTTTTACAACAACAGAAATCGGCCTCATATCAGGCTGTTAAGCCGGAAATCGATAATCGCTAATGGCTGTTTATTACCAGCTACATATTAATTCATATAGTTTACCCTTGGTTAAAAAATATACATGTAAGTGGCGACTATCGCTCGACCTTACATTAACCCATCGCGATAAATGTCAATCTCACTCATCACAACATCACAACGCGTTACGCTCTGCCACGTGATCAGTTGATGACGTCACCCACCCATGAGACCTACGCAAGGCCGCCCTACATTATAATTAGTTTTAGTCGTCTCGTAACTCTGAGTTTAATGCCGACTAGCCTTCAGATAGTATGGCCATTTGGGAACGACGGATTGCACTGTTCTTTACTGCTCTGTGGAATTGATAGGTCACATAGCTACTCTTTAGTTTGTCTTCCTTGTAAATAATATATTTTTTCATATTATGTTACATCTGATCTGACAGTTTTTGGATCCGAGAATCAGGCAGCTTTGTGAAATACAGCTGTAGTAAAGTTTGGATGAGTCTCTAGGACTGTAGCTGGATAATTCTACCGAAAGAAAATTAAAGTGTAATATCGAGAACAGCCTTTCAGTCCAGACATATACCAGGTGTGAAAGAATTAACGCAAAATGAGACTAATTTGTTAGGGACATTATTCTGAGCAACTTTCATTATGAAACCAATTTGATCAGAGCAACTTTATTTATATTTTTGACTTCTCCATACAAATCAGCTGACCCATTCAGGCCAAAATGTATTGGGAAGTGAAAAATAAAGTTACTCTGAACAAATCGGTTTCATAATGAAAGTTGCTCAGAATGATGTCCCTTACAAAGCAGTTTCTCATTTTGGGTTAATTAATTTACACCTTGTATACATACAGGGTTACTGGTAAATCAACCTACATACGTTGGGAGATGCTAGCATGGATCAAGACGAACCATTTTTACTACGAAACACCCTATCCAAAAAGTTACCGTTTTCGAATTAGGGGACTTTATAGGTTTTTGAAGAAAACAGTCGCTTTTAACATATTATGTACCAGTGGCCCTTTTCTAGGTAGTTCTGTCCAGTTTTTGGGCTGGTATTAGGAAGATGAAGAGTTTATTAGAGGTGGGTCATAAGCACCATTTTGCAATAACTAAACTTATTTACCAAAACTAAGAAGCGCAAAAAATCTTAAGACTAAAAAATATCAGAAACATATAAATAAAGATATTTGACAATATTGATGTAAATATTTATTTATAGAAGCACATCTCGTTTTATGATTTCGGGTAAATAATGCTACTTTAATTACATCTAAACGACTTTAATTATGGTAGGTGTACTTTTAGTATACTTAAAGCACCTAGGTGAATTAAGTATACTTTCCCTAGGTGAACAAATTCACCCAGGTGTTTTAAGTATACAAAAAGTATATACTTAATGAATCCAGGTGATCTAACCCAGGTGAATTAAGTATATGGTAGGTGTACTTTTAGTATACTTAAAGCTCCTAGGTGAATTAAGTATACTTTTCTTAGGTGAACAAGGTGAATTAAGTTTACAGAACCACTTAGAAAACAGGTAATAGGAACTAAATATGTTCAAAAGCGACTGATTTCTTCAAAAACCTATAAAATCCCTTATCTCGAAAACGGTAACTTTTACGGTAACGGTAGGGTATTCCATAGCAAAAATGGTTCGTTTTGATCCACGCTAGCATCTTCCAACGTATGTAGGTCCACTTACCAGTAACCCTGTATATTTCAGTAGTTCATGATATTGTGCAGGTCCCAGCACGCTGAAGTCGTTAAAGAGTACCTATTGAGTGCACACAACATTCTGAATTGCCTTATCTGAGTCATGGTCAATCATGGCAGCGGTCATAACTGAGGAAAGAACACAGGATAGATTGATTGTCATGTTGGCTTCAATTATTTTGTGTACTTCGAACCATGCCTAATTTACGATGATGTTACATACAACTACCCGGTGAAGAGCTCCTTCACACGCGCATCATCGATTGTTTCCCTTTTAGGAGTAGAATTTCAGCTTCTTCAAATCAAGCAGTTTTTGTATTTTATACAAACTTTAACCCTCCATTATTTTGGGTTGATTTCTTTTTAGAGTTATTATCCTTTAAGGGGAAAAAAAGGAACCCTTATAGGATCACTTTGTTGTCCGTCTGTCTGTCTGTCTGCCTGTGTGTCACACAACCTTTATATCAAGAACGCATGGACGTATCAATCTGAAATTTATACAGTAATTGTTAAGGTCTGTGTTTGCATAAAGCTGTGAAAAAGTCAGCCTTCTAGGCACGCAATCGAACGATAGTCGACCGTTTATGCTGTAAAATTGTTGGATTTTCATAGTAATTGCAATGGACCCAAAACCTATAGGGTACTTCCCATACACCTTCAATCATGAAATTTGGTACGAAGCATGGTCTTATAGCGCAAGTAAAGGGAAAAATCTAATAACCGGCCAAGTGCGAGTCGGACTCGCGCACGAAGGGTTCTTCCGTACCATTATCTATAAAAAACCGAAAAAAAACATGTTGTATGGGAGCCCCCCTAAATATTAATTTATTTTTAATTTAATTAATTACTTATTTTTTAAGTAGATAATCAACTCAATATATTGTACACATTTTAAGCGTCTACCTGCTAGCATTATCAATATCGAGCAAAAATGAGCAAAAAAATCACGTTTGTTGTATTTGAGCCCCCCTTAATATTAAATTTCCTTTGTTTTTTAGTATTTGTTGTAATAGCGGCAACAGAAATACATCATCTGTGAAAATTTCAACTGTCTAGCTACCACGGTTTATGAGATACAGCCTGGTGACAGACAGACGGACAGACAGCGAAGTCTCAGTAATAGGGTCCCGTTTGGCACGCTTCGGGTACGGAATCCTAAATTTTTTTGTCTTTCTACAAAAATATTTAATTTGGTTTACACATGGATGACATAATACTTTAGTTTTTTATGTGGAAACCTAATTACACTGTTACACTCAACCGAAACTTCTGTCCGCAAGTCCTACTTGCACTTGACCGTTCATACTCATACTCATATATTTATTGCGACATTGTGGTATATTTCTTTATGTTGCCAAAAAAAAACCACTGCTAGGCAAAGGCTAATTTCTGACCTTACTTATTTTACTATCTCTAAACTATACCTTCATAAGACAATTAACAAAGAACTAAACTGAATAGTCTTTTAAGTTCAATGTGATGTACAAATGATATGATTGGTCAGATAAGATAAAGTGGCATAAAATATGACGCACTAATAATGATTACGAACCATCAACTAGCTAAAACCTCCCATTACCCTGTGCGAGAAAGAGAGCATATTTCATTTGCATAGTAATACTTTTTGTAATTTATAGCATTTTTATTTATTTCTAAAGAAAATATACTTAGTAGGTAAGTGTATTAATTTCTGAGCAGGTTTTATAAAACTCAAATAATAATGGTAAATATGGTAATTAAACTAATTATATGGAGTATGGCTCAATCTTACTCGGATCCGAGTAAAGGCCTGTGCCCCTCGGTGGGGACATTAATGGGCTACATTTACTTTTACTTATATGTAGTGGACACCACCTAAACAAACAAAACATTACTGTTAATTTGGTACTACCATGGAGTATCATGTTAAGGAACTTATGATGATGTTCTCCAAACTTTATTTTCTTTACTTTAGATCCAAAATAAAAGAACAAATCTCAGTTCATTTATTCCATATTGGCCCCTATGTTGACAAATTAGTTCTTGCCCTTCTTTGCTCCATCCCTAAGCCCACAACTTCTGAACGGGCGGTAGTATACAAAAATATTAATATTATATTGATGTTGACTAAGCGCAATGTCTATGATTTTATGGTCAATAAAAAAATTGTCTTTGACTTTGAGTCAGTATATGTTTCTGCATAGAAAGTAGAAGACCAAATGCCGCTATGGTAAACTGCTTCAGTACATTTAAAAGTAAATTTCGTAAAACAAGAAGCAACAAATCCACAATCCACTGATATGCACACATCAGCTTCAAGCTGCTTGTGCATAATAAATAATAATAATAATAATAAGATTTTATAATATATTTGTTGCTTGAGGTACCAATGGTTTGACAACCACTCCAGGGCTTCCCTGATCCAGAGAATCTCACTTGCGGTGCAGCGCAGTAACACTGCCAGTGTAATAAGCACCTTTAGCTCATGATTATAAAATATAGCTTCTTGTCAGCAGGGCCAGAATGGAAAAAGACAGAAAATAAAAGTTAACTCAGAGGTGGCTTGTGATGCAAGAAAATAAGGAAAATAGGTTGTGGCCATTGTTACTGTAATTGATGACTTAATCTAGCTAATGATGCAATGCTAAGAGGTTCAGGGCCCAGCAACCTTAAAACCAGAACTTAATATAGGATTTTATGTAAGTAAAGTAAAGTAAATTTAGCCCATTACTGTCCCAACGAGAAGCACAGGCCTTCACCCGGATACAAGTAATATTAAGTCTTTTTCCACCATGCTGGTTCAGTACGGGTTGGTGGAGTAAGTAATTGGACAAAACACCATCATAGAGTACTTACTAGAAAGATAACAGTGTTGCATTCCATTGGATTAAACCTCAAAATATTGTAATGCGTGGGATCAAGCAACAAAGTGATTTGGGCGATTAGGGCATCACTATTAAAACACAAACATATAGCATCAGACCACTGCTAATCAGTTCCTTAGGGCACCAACTCTAAGAAGTTGACGATAGATTACGAAATACCACAACGCCAAGAAGACATGACCAATTTAGTATAGAAAAATTCCACCAACCTTATACACATGAATAGTATCGCGCTCCAACACACAGGTTATCTCGCGAGCACTGATGAAATATGTCCTTTTACCATTATTTGTCACTTATTTCTAACACTACTAGTAAACAAAATATTTGAGCACTAAATCTAACAATTTCTGTAGAAAATATATAAATAGAAATCATCACAGATTATTATTATGTAGGGAAATCTAGGGAAATCTTCGCTCGCTTGATTTTCAGTCAGTTGAACGGTTGAACGAACGAGTTGTCAAAAGAAAAATTTGAGACTTGCGGTGCGTTCCGCGACATCGCTGTCAGCGCTGTAATCGATTACAGCGTCTATAATGCCATCCCGAGTCAGTTTTGACGTGACAACGATATATCAAAATGGACGCTATGACGTCATGAATGATATCATCAACACCGCCATGTTGGGATATCAATATCAGTGACCATCGTCGAGAACGTGAGCACTGAGATTGATCTAAAAAGTGACAGCTGTCACTATGACAGTTGACAATCAAACTAAGAACAGCAACCAATAGACACTCCTGAAGCTCCTTAATTGTTGATTTCCTCACTTAATCACTCAATACAAAGAAAATTTAAATACTACGACTCAAAATTCAAAAAATTAACAAAAGTTTGGTTATAATGGTTTGATATCTGTCCAGAGATGGGCAATCACCCGGAATTATTCCACTTTTCCGAATAATTCCGATATCCTTCCAGAATTATTCCAAATCCTTCCATTTTGATGGAAAAATATGTGTAAATATGGAAAAATTAAGATGTTTTACAAAGATATTGAATTGGAACCTAGACAAATCGATGTACGACTATCAGACCAACAACTTATACCATGAGGATTTTTTTCCTTAAACGTCACTTAAGCGAGATATTTGATATTTTAGATTGCCAAAAGTATTTTTTTTGCAAAATCATTAAATCTTAAGACTTGGTGATAATGTTACTTAACATTGTTGACAGATGTCACTTTATTGAAAACCTGCACACGTCGATAGAAGACCATTATACCAACAAATTATGTCATAAGGAAATCTGTCCTAAAGTGTCACATTAGCGAGATATTTGAGTGAATAATTTTGCAAAAATAAACCTTTGGCACTCTATGATATCAAAATTCCTCGCTTATGTGACGCTTTAGGAAAAAAATCCTCATGACATAAAATGTTGGTTTAGTAGTCTTCTATCGACATGTGCAGGTTTTAATTCGATATATTTTCAAAACACCTTAATTTTTCCAATATTTTCACTTATTTTCCCACCAAAATGGAAGGATTCGGAATAATTCCAGAATAATTCCAACTTTTCGAATTTTTCCAAACTGGGTGATTCGGAAAAATTCCCAGCGCCCATAGATGCATCTGTCAGTGTCGACGTCTACCGTCGCGTTTTATCGTTCCGAATGGATATCTGTGATAGACGCTGGTGGTCGTGATTTCCCATTCGAAACGGTCATGATGGTCGTGCGTGACGTGAGTGACGTCACGTGAGCGATGATAGCGCTGATAGCTCGTCGCGGAACAGAAGGAATATGAACAGAGCTCAGATTTTATTTTCAGTTCGCAAAGTTGGCAATAGTGATCGCGTTTTCATTCTTTTTCATTCGATTCGTATCGTAAACTCTGTTCGCAGTTATTCTACCTCCAGAGTATTTATTTGCCTCTTTCTAGCTGTACAGAATTCTTACAGCTAGAAAGAGAGGCAAAGAGGTTTCTGGAGGTAAAATAAACGTGAACGGTCTGTAGATCGTAGCGCTTTATTGATCATTCATTCAACTCGGATAGTTTCGGTTCGTTCGTTCGTTCCGTTCACCGTTCGTTCCGTTCACACAACAAACGAATGTCAACCAAACGTCAAACTTCGATTTTGTCGATTTGCTTATTTGCTTGCATCAAACAAAACAAATAATAAAATTTCCTTCTTCATATTGCACTTAGAAATCCTCAGTAGAAATCAGTGAAATGAAAATGACTCAAGCGGTGAATTTAGCATTTATGGCTGAATTGTATAACGCGGCAACCTCGATTTCGGCAAGCAAGTCAGCAAAACGTCCCGATCTTGACCAATTCCGGGTTCGCTTTGGAGATGATGAGTCAAGGCAAATCCCGCGTTGACCAGTTATACCCATCTCTTGCTGTAGCCCTTGAGGCCAATGCGGATAAGCTCGCCAAACTCAAGGAAAATTACAAAGCTTTCTACGATATGTATTATTCTGTCAACATCCTGGCAGAAAGTTTCATTCATAGTGAAGACTTCGGTCAGGGATGAAAGCTCAACACAACAACCAATCAAAAGCAGATGTTTCATCTACCAAAAATCGCACTCAGTATACTCAATAAAATACCTTTATACTTTATACTTATACCTAACGAAGCAACCAACCTACCAGAAAGGAGGTTCAAAAACTATTTCAAAAGCGCACAGAAATCCAAAGAGGGGCGATGGACTGACTCAGTAGGTCTCTATTTGGTGTATTTCCTTAGACTTAAATAGAAATACATAAAATTGTTTTTTTTAAGGCCCTTGAATTGTTCTTTTTTAAAGCTCCAGCTTGTGCTGGAATTGGGGCTGAAATAAATGAGCAGGAGAAGGGGAAATGCACAAAGGCCCTGCACATATGGGCCACGTGCAGGCCAATTTGACCCCCTTAAAGAAGATACAAGAGGTACGGGGGAGTTTCTTGCCCTTCATTGCACCATCCCTAAGCCCATAATTTCTGAACAGGCGGTAGTATACAAAAATATTAATATTATATTGACATTGACTAAGCAATCTGTATGATTTTATGGTCAATAAAACAAATTGACTTTTGACTTCGACTTTGACTTGACTTTATGGACCGAGTATCATGTCATGGGAACAGCCACCAGTGTGCATGAAACCAGGATGCAGGAGTTTTGGATATCAAGAAAACAGAAGAAAAAAATCAATTTTCTTTCGTGCTTCTTATGGTTACTGGTTTAAAGAGCTAAAATTGGGCACAGTTGTGCCTCTGCCACCCCATATGCGAAAATCTGTGACGCTATGTATGTTACATTTAGTACAATATTTTGTATTTAATTGGAGAAATAACTATATAAATTAGCTAATTACAATATTCAATTAGATTCACATTAGATACATTAATTACAATAGAGAGGTAGGTAAGAAGAAAAAATATAAAATATAATTAAATATAAATTTAGAGTGACAACAAACACAGAACTGGCAACAATTTATGAACGGATTTATTAAATTTGTAACGATTATTGTCATAAATATAGATGTCATCACATGCTTCAGTGGTTATTGTATTATATAAACTACACATTCTGGATATAGGTTCATTGAAATATATATTAATTATGTGATGTGATGAAAATACAACTTCCTAGCATAGCGATACAGCGAGGTAATGGTGCCAGCATGTTGGGCACCCTGCCACTCGACGGCGGCGGTAACCTTAAGGATATTTTTTATTTAATTTAATTGTTTTTTAGTAGTAAGTTAATTGTATATACATATCAATAAAATTATGCCACTTCCTATTAGCTACTTATTCAATTATTGGAATGAGAAAGTGCACGAAAGTAAACACACTATTAGTACATGCAATATTTTGTCAAGTATACACAGTACTAGCTTAAAGCCGCGGCTTCGCCCACGTCTGGCTAAGTTGAAGGGTTATTGGATGAAAAAAATAATTGAACAGTTAAATCATAACTTGCTCTGCTCCCCAAGCCCCCGTCATTCATCGTTCTTCGAGTAGGTACCACAAAGCCACTTGGTATTTTTTTTGGGCGATAACCAGTGGCAGATACGGGGGGGGCATTTTTTGTGTCATGTCAAAGCCCATGTTCTTCTGGACTACCTATTTGTTACACGACTTGCTAGCTATGTAAGATTTCCGCGGCGGCTTCCGCCGCCCATGATTTCTGCTTAGGTACCTGCTCGTTACTTCACTTGCCGTGATTTTTTTTGAAGTACTCGTTACTCGACTTGCTACTTATGTGAAATTTCTCAGCCGGCTAGCGCCACCCATGATTTCTTGTGTGGTAGGTACTCGTTACTCGACTTGCTAGCTATGTGAATTTCCGGGGCGCCTGACGCTGCCCATAAGTTTTCTCAGGTACTACTCGTTACTCAACATGCTAATTACCTATGTGAAATTTCCGGGGGGGCTCACGCCCCCCATGAGTTACTACTGGAGTTCTTGTTACTCGACTTGCTAGCTATGTCAAATTTCCGGGGTGGCTCACGCCGCCCATGACTTTATCTGAGCTACTCGTTACTCGACTTGCTAGCATTATGCAAAGTGTTAAAGTTGAACCTCTTAACTGTACTATAGAGCTAAGTTAATCTTCCCCCAAAATCTTGCGACCTGCGCCTGATATGAGGAAGTATATTATATGCACCCTCCTGAAAGTAAGCCTGGCCGCGCCCTGCATAGGGTAAAAGAACGATTGGATGATTTGAAATTTAGGTCTACTGTATTTAATACGATAAAACTAAAGGAAGCTCAAGATATCTTTGCCCCTCCTCCCCCCTGAGTTTTTACTGTATCCGCCACTGGTCTTAACTTGGTTTTATTCCTATCATTGTTTAGAATTTCAGAATACCTACATTAGGGCGTTAAGGGCTGACCTCACAACAAGGTACACTCAAAGAATCGCCCGACAACTCCAACTGATTGTAATTGCACGAATGCAGCCTAATGCAAAGGGTTTTAATGAACCTACCATATGCAACTACGGGGGTCACAACAACACACCCTCACGACACCCTACAAAAACAACAAGGTCTCTGCTATTTACCTAAAACGTATGAAACAAGGGGTCAAGTCTACCTGGACGGTCAATGTCAACCTACCCGATGAATAACTGGGTGGATTTCTAGGAAAATTGAGTCTTTTCTCTGAGTAATTTAAGTCTTTATTTGTTAAGGGGTCGGTGGTAATATTTTCCTTGCTGACTGAATACTCCCTTGAGTTTATGCGTAATCGTTAGGTTAAGATGGATATGTACGAAATTATTTCAGGGATTTATAACTTGATCAACTTTCCCATAAGGCTATGACCTCCCTTTTAGACGAGCCGTGTTTGAGAAAGAGACGTGACTATCCTGGTCTTTAACTTTATATCAATCCTTGAGTAGGTATCACAGATCGCACAGGCATTTTCAGCAAAGGATGAATCCTCTGCCACCCCGTATGGGAAAAGTTATTATTATATTATGACATTTTACGCCGAGCCAAGACAAATGAAAGATGTGACAGCAACTTTACAAGACAAGACAATAAATCTTAACTACTACATTTGATTCAGGAGGCGACATGAACTAAATTAAGGACTCTAATAAAAATTGTGTGTTTGAAAATGGAATCTGTGGCCACCGCGCAAGAGCTGTCGGCTTTAAAGTTTTCAGCTAAGTGCCATTGTTTAGAGGTTTTGATACCTCCCAAATCGCCCCCAATGACTGCTTATCCATACTTTGCTTTCAGTGCAACAAGCATCGGCGATACCTGCCGTGCAGGGAAAAGTGAAATTAAAACTATTCAAAATAAACATTTTGAGGCGACAGCACGCGTCACTCGGTGTTGAAGGAATTAATTATTTGAATAATTCAAATAAAATATTTAATAACTGTGAGAGGAAAATCTATTGGTGAGTGTTGTATTTCATTATGCTTAAATGCGTAATTTGTCTTCTACTACCCTGTATGGGAATTGGAGTGACGCTTAGTAATAGTTAATTTTGTCTTAAAAAAAAATTTCTTCCCTCAGTACATTGCCCCGATCAGCTGATTTCAAGTTACTACGGGAGACCCAAAAATTTTTTTCATTTGCGACTATATGTTTCCTGGGAAAAGTTGTTCATAATGATGGATACTATCATTACCCAAAATATGGTCAGCTAATTTAATGTCACCCTGTATACGTCTCGGGTAAAATGGTGCGTTTTATGCACTTGTTGTACAATCTACTATTAATTAATAATTCTTATTTTCACATACTTGCGTATTTTTTTATCGGTTGTCGCATTTTTTACCTAGCCATAAGGTTGGAAAAGTTGGTTGTAGGTAAGTATATTTCTTCAGTCATATGGTTTAAAGTTGGTTAAGTATTCTAAAAAGTGTTTTCTTTAATTAAGTTTGGTTTCTACTACCTACCTATGCTCTTGCGGCAGTTTTCATTACTAATCCATTATGACCAACGTATGATTTTATGAATGCTTGTGGTGCCTATTTTTAAATGCTATGCGATGTTTAAAATATGTACTACCCGTTCGCTATAAGTTTGCCGGTGCGTGGAATGCGGTTGCCCTCCCCCAACCGCCAACCGCACCCCTGAGTCGCCCTATCCGCACACCGTTAGCAACGTCATCGCTGACGCGTCGCAGTACTCGCAGTCGGGAGGCGTGATATTTTTATTTATTTATGTGTATTTATTGAAATAAAAAACAAAGATTTTGAAATAATGGTTTATTTATAGCAAAGTTTGTACAATACATTGGAAAAAATCCATGACCCCTGATCCTAATTAGAATTTGGAATATACACTCGTAGGTAAGCCTAACTGGACTAAACTATTTTTATTGTTGTAGATTATTTAATATCGATCGAATGTGTTAAATGTTGCCTAATAAAATGTTTTGTAAAAGTGTAAAATTTCTGCTAACCCTACCTCTGAGTGACGTCACAAGGTCACCGGCAAACTTATAGCGAACGGGTAATACACCCAGTTAGTTCTATGTTTACTATTAGAACTTTTATCATAAGTAGTTGTTATGACTTATGCAGTATAAATAGAAGATTGGTTTGGCTGTAACGGTGATGCAAAACATCGTGAGCTGACCTTTATAATATTCAAAGCGGCGATGGGCTCGCCCCCTGTCACACAAAAGGGACTATTCATTCCCGGAGAGTTGAAATAAAATACTTATGCCAACCAAGTTATAAGACGATCACGATCAGATAGATAATATAGGTATATGTGAGTAGGCAGAGTAATCGAATAGATCTACGTTAGGTAATCTAGGTTATCTGACTGTTTATCCGTATCTTGAGAGACCCGGGCTTATTGAAACTTATTCAACACTGTGCGAGTCGGGGCTACCCACCGCCGGCCGCCGCAACTTAATTGAGCAAATAACCGGCCAAGTGCGAGTCGGACTCGCGCACGAAGGGTTCCGAGCCATTATCTATATAAAACCGCAAAAAAATGTATGGGAGCCCCCCCTAAATATTAATTTAATTTTAATTTAATTATTTATTTTTTAAGTTAATAATATACTCAATATATTGTGAACATTTTAAGTGTCTACCTGCTACCATTATCAATATCGAGCAAAAATGAGCAAAAAAATCACGTTTGTTGTATGGGAGCCCCCCGTAATATTAAATTTCTTTTGATTTTTAGTATTTGTTGTTATAGCGGCAACAGAAATACATCATCTGTTAAAATTTCAACTGTCTAGCTATCACGGTTCATGAGATACAGCCTGGTGACAGACGGACGGACGGACGGACAGACGGACAGCGAAGTCTCAGTAATAGGGTCCCGTTTGGCACCCTTCGGGTACGGAACCCTAGAAATGTGGAAAAGATCCAGACTCAGCGTACACTAAACACCAAGTTGGCAACACTTTGGATAGGGCCTACAAAATAAATAGGGAACGTAAAAAACCTCTTACTAATTGCATACACTCTATTGCTCATACAAAAGTTTTTAGTCCCCTTCTTGACAACGCATGCATGACTCACCGATCCTTGATTAGGGGCACCATAGAAGTTGCGTGTTTAAATGCACTTACCAATTTAGTCAGACCCCCAACAACCCTCGGTTCGACTATTTAAAACGGTTAAAAAAGTGCCACGAACTCGTTAATCCTGGAGGTCAGTTTACGTTAGTGGATGATTGGGTGTCGTCTTACTACTATGATATAAAAAAGTTGTCCAGTCATTTTGTAGGAAATTAGTTTCAGCAATCAGAATCATTTACCTGCCCTATCTATGGTCCTTCTCTCCGTCAAAGAGGTATCAAGTTAATATTTAAAACAAAAAGAAAACTTAAATAAACGATTTCCACTAACCCTATTTGATTAGAAACCAATGTCAAGTGCTTTTTGAGTTTAATACAAACTGTAACCCCCTATTCCCCCCCTCCCCCCCTTGGGGAATTGATTTCGTCAAATCCCATCTTAGTGCTACCCTACGCTATATAAGGAAACCCTGTACAAAGTTTCATGGCTCTAGGTCCACCGGTTTAGACTATGCGTTGCCCGTCAGCAACGTATAGTAGATTGTATTTGTACCTAGTATTGAACAGTTCTGTCTATCATCAGTTCCACATCACAATATTATGCTTACTTACCATGTGCATTTGCACAAGTTATTATGAAAAACACAAAAATCACTATAGGTCTGCCTATAATATTTGGAGAGTTCCCCCGATTTCTCCAGGATCCCATCATCAGGTCCTGACCTGGTGTCAATGGGACCAATGGGAAAATAAACCCTTAAAAAAAAAAAAACAAATCGGTTCATCCGTCTAGGCGTAATCGGTGTAATCCCGACGAATTGTAAACCTCCTTTTGTGAAGTCGGTTAAATACTCAAAAAAAGACGCGCGTGCCACGTGCAAAGTAAGTCAAGACAAAGGGAGCCCGGAATCCAGTTAGCTGTTCAACATGCATCGGTCAGCGCAACAGCGAGGACATCACAGCACGACTAGCATCCGGAAATATCAAGCAGCAGCTTCATCACCGACGGCAGTCACGATAACGGACGAAAAAAGGGTTTGGTAGCAGCAGTTGTGAGTTTGACCAATTTAACCTCCTCTGACCCCAAACTTAAACTTCCCATCTCACATCATTTTCGTTTCAGCATATCGTTGATAACTGTGCCTTTCATACAAATCATTCAACCTTGCATCAACTTAATCACCACAAATTCATGTAAAATCATTGCATCAGATTAATATTCATCATATTTGGGACAAATCGCTTTGTTAACCCTCCCGATCAAAACTAATATCATATTTACATGAATTGTGTTGTTTCCGATCTTTCAGCTCTCACTCACCCCATAATTGGCCGAACTCTAACTGTGCTACCTCACCCACAGAAGTCCGACTGCGAGCCGGCACGACTGCCGGAGACACCAACAGGTCCAATTGCTGCGCCAACATTTCTGAAGACGATTTAACATCCAATATATTTCTCAGTTACACCAGAGAACGAGATGGCAACTCTCGAATGGCGCGCTGGCAGAGGGCCCCCTGGTCATCGTAAAGGAAGAGGCGCTACCTGCAGCACTGTAGCCTCTTGGACGCATCACCAAGATTTACCCGATGACCCGATGGAGAAACACCCATGGCAGAAATTTTCGTCGGGGGCTTTAAGCTGCATTCGCTCTGCTGTCATATGAAAACCAGCCGGTATCCGTAATCAATCATTTCTGGGGCCGAATTCTGCACTGGAATCGCGTGAATCTTTTGTTAGAGATAATCTAGCCATAAATGTATTTTCCATTGTCTAATATATTGTGTTGTGCAATAAAATATAAGTATAAAGAGCGCTTATTGTGCAGGTACTAAGATGGTGTGGCTCTGGTTTGGCTCCAGTCTCGTCGCCCTGTTCCACATGGCTCTTGGCTCCGACACCGGTGAGACACAATAAACATCTTGGAATCTGATGAAGCATCACGCGAGCCCACGAACATTAATGCGTTGCGTCGCGCTGTTTCACATATATTTTCCATGATATGCCACACAAAGGCTAGATCTATGCAAAACTACGCAACGCAGCAATGGGCCTTACCCTGACGATACGTTACGCACTGTTATCCGTTCCAGAAGTGGTTGTTCTTAGAGCGGTGCGTGGTATGGAGGCGAGACTGCCTTGCGGACAGGGGCGCGTCTTCCTCGACGGACCGGACTCTTATGTGCTGTGGCTGAAAAATGATAGAGACTTGTTATACAGGTAAGCGATGCTCTATCTATCGTGTAGTGGTAAATTGACTCAAATGCGAAAATATATCTGCTTTTATGGGTGTTTATCGGGCGGATTTTCCGGTGGTGCTTAGGTAAGCCATAGTACCTAATTTGTGGTGAATTGTGCGTTTGACTGGGTAGTTCAATAGTTCAATAGTATTTTCAATAGTATTTCATAAACAATAGTACAATTGTGTGTGAAGTAGACATTTGATTAAAACTTAAAAAGTCTTATAATCAACTGTAGTCAACTGTTCACGTTTGACTCAAACCTGTGAACATTTCTAATGAATGATGAATTCTGATGATGATGTCTGGAACTCACAGCAATATTGATATTCTTTCAGATTCCCTAACGAAGATTCGGTACACAGGTAGGTTTGTTTTGATAATAAAATAATAGTTTTGAGTACAAGTGAATATTGCATAACTATTATCTATGTAGAGTTTAGATGCTTGCTTAAATGTGACTTAGAGAGTCACAAGCCCCAACAATCGTCTATTGTACGGCTGAAGGCACTATACGATATAAACGACAAGACAATATAAACGGCGGCGTAAGAAAAACCATGTTTATCGAATGCCCTTCTATATCGAAAGACACCATGAGGACACGATAATTTTTGCATTATTTTCGTATCTAACGCGGTTCACCAAGTCGTAGAGGGCATCCTCTGTTCCGCGTTGTAGCATGAACCCATACTGCCTGGTATTGAGGATGGGGAGGAGGTGCCATTGAAGTCGGCCGATGAGGAGGTTCTCCACTATTTTACCCAGGGCTGACAGGAGGAGGCCGATTGGTCTGTAGGACTTTGGATGGGTGTAGTCGGTGCCGCCATCCACGATCGCGCTTTTTGCATCTTTGTCTTTCAGCAGAATGCCCCGATGAAAGAGAAAGATGCAAATAGCTACGTCACGCGTCATCGTGGATGGCGGCACCTATACCTGGGTTATAGGAGTTTTGGGCAAGCATTTAGTATTATTGTCCCTTTCTCAGGACCGAGCAGATATTCTCATCGAACTGCGACGGCGATATGTGTCGGGACGAGACGGCGCTATACATAAAGCGCGTGAGTGAGCAGGACGCAGGGGTGTACCGGTGCAGGGTGCATTACCAGGCATCGCCGTCGGTCGACTATGTAACGGAGTTAAGATTACGAGGTACTTTAGTGTGCCCGCATACTGGCCACCGGCCACAGCCACAAACGCCGCCACGGGAAGCTAGAAGCTGAAGCGCGCATCAGCCACTTCTTTTGTGGGCGCTTCTAGCTTCTCGTGGCGACGTTTGTTGCTGTGGCCAGAAGCCCGTGTGTGGCGACACTTAAGGCGTTTATTCTTCTAATTATTTTTCAAATTTTCACTTCTTCACTCTCGATTTACGGTGCACTATTGGAAGTCCGCGGTAGTATTGTGTCTGGAGCCCCATCTTCCGTATTTTTAGCGCCATATGTTACCGATGTCAGTTGTAAAGTAATAACTCTGCAAATGAAAAGAGTTTGTGGTATCTCAATATTCTCAATTATGTAGAATAATCCTGACGTAATTTTCGCAGACGCTCCCGGCATGCCCCGGCTCTACGGCGCGGACGGCGAGGAGATTACGAAGGGCTTCGTGGGGCCCTTCAGCCTCGGCACCGACCTCACGCTCACATGTGACGTCAACGATGGTAACTACATAACAGTACTCAGAAAATTTATGCTTGATGACATTGAAAAGATATTACTAAAACCATAGAGATTCATTAAACAAGACCAATCAATAGTCATTCAATATTCTCCAGGGTCATTGGAATTATTCTGAGGACTGATAGCCTTGACGACCTCGGTGGCGCAGCGGTTGCACATCTGCCTACCATGCGAGAGGTCCAGGGTTCGAATCCCGGCTGGGGACAAAAAAACCCCAGGCCTTGGGTGGGGCCAGAAGCAATGTATGTGCCTGTATGTAAATGTTTCTGTTTCTTGGGTGCCTCAGAATCTGATGCTGGAACAGATTTCTGGCCAGGAACTACGAGAAAACCTAGCTTTTTCGCCATCAGATTCTGAGGCACCCAAGAGCCTTTTAAAGAGCTTATTGCGTTACGCTGTCGGCAGGGCACGATTTTTATAGACGTCTAACTCATGATGGAACGACTAGAAAGAGACAGCGAGTCAGACAGGGCCCTGCCGACAGCGTAGTCTAATAGGCCCATAAGCTCATCGTCATCGTCAGTCTCAACCCATATCGACACGTTGATTAGATCTTTTCTGTCCCTACCAATCTTATTAAACTACGATGCTGATTACCAGCTACTGTGAGAAGTCCGTCTCGACTTCGTTTGCTGGAAGAGATCTCTTTTTAATCAGCCTGTGTGTTTGCGATGTCGTGGTTTCTGTTTCCCAAGACACAGGACCAGCAGCAATGTATGTGCCTGTGTGTCGTGTTTTGTCAACAACACCCATCCCCTCCACCAGAGCAACCCGACACGCTAGTGTACTGGGTCCGCGATGGCGCAGTCACCGCGCGCGCGACCACCACACAGCCGGGGTTGCTGCGCGCGGTTGTACGCGTGCGCGCTCTGAGCCGCGGCGACCTCAACGCGCAATACGAGTGTCGTGCGCATAATGCTGATGTTACTCCGCCGCTGAGTCGGAGCGTGAGGGTGCATATGTATTGTGAGTCATCTTCCGCAGCTTGATTCCTTCGTTCCCCGAGGTACTACGAGTAGTATAAGCCCCGCAGAATGGTACGGTTAAAGTCAAAGATCTGTATTTATGTATTTATTAGTAAGTAGTCTATTATTTTAATATTTATCGTTGTGCACTTATGTAGGTCTACCTTTTATTAAATTATCCTCTCCATCCTAGGTTTGCTGGAAGAGATCTCTTATTAGAGATAAGCTCGCCTTTGTACATGTTTTTTCTAATATTAAGTGTCTGTATTATGTTTTCTGTGCAATAAAGTATAAAGTAAGTAAGTAAGTAAGATCTGTGTCATGAACATTATGTGGTTAGGAATGAGCTATGTTTTATGCGCATTACTATTCTGCGGGACATACATATAACACGGGTATGTTTTTTTGCCCGTGTGACTACCAACTTCTCCGGTATAGTTTTCGTTTCCGGCCACTGTTGGGCATAAGCCTCCTCCGTTTTGTGCCAACTTATCCGGTCCTGTGTCAGTCGAATAAGGTCTTCCCCGCAATGTGTTGTGAGTAGCATGGCATGGCCAAACGATAGATAGGGTGTCTTTAGGCTTAACCCTGAGTTCCACGAAACAAATTCAAAAAGCATTATTATCCGTGGCATCATAAACAAACGACAATCCTATAAAATCTCGTTCAAAATCGTTTCGTGCAACACAGGATTAGCTAAATAGATCTATAGGTACATCTTACTTATACAACCAGAATGTTTGTTTGTTGAGATCATTGCGACTCTGGAAAAATACCGGCCAAGTGCGAGTCGTAGAAAGAAAGCCATTAATGTTATTATTTTTTTACTTGCAGTACCACCGCTCAGCGTGGAGATTCGTCTCAACAACAACCCTGACTTCGAAGCGGGTCAGCCCAGAGTAGTAGACTGTGTGGTCATCGGGTGTGTGCCCCCGCCCTCAGTGACGTGGCATCTCGGGGACACGCTACTTAGACCGACACTGCACAAGGTAACCTCTTAGAGACAAACTCGCCTTTGTACAACAACCCTGTGTGGTCATCGGGTGTGTGCCCCCGCCCTCAGTGACGTGGCATCTCGGGGACACGCTACTGAGACCGACACTGCACAAGGTAACCTCTTAGAGACAAACTCGCCTTTGTACAACAACCCTGTGTGGTCATCGGGTGTGTGCCCCCGCCCTCAGTGACGTGGCATCTCGGGGACACGCTACTTAGACCGACACACTATTTCTTATTTATACTATGCCGACACTGCACAAGGTAACCTCTTAGAGACAAACTAGCCTTTGTACAACAACCCTGTGTGGTCATCGGGTGTGTGCCCTCGCGGATGATGTCATGATTTATTTCTTAAGAAACCCTTCGACTGCGAGTCCGACACGCGCTTGACCGTGATTTGAATTGAATGCGTCCCTATTCGCGTACGAGCCCAGATCGCACTTGACCGGTATTTGAACGCGTTTCCACAGGAGCTCCACGACGGCAACTACACGGTGTCTTCGCTGACGGTGGCGCCATCTCTCCGCGACGACGCGCACAAACTCGAGTGTCGCGCGCACAACTCACATCTGCCGGACGGCGTGTTCCAAAACTCCATTATGCTGAATGTTGGATGTGAGTGTTACATTTACATACCTAACTACAGGCACACCTCGGACACTGCATAGAACGCTCGTAAAATAATCACCTATTACTACTACATAACCAAATAATGTTTGTATACGTGCAAATGTGTGCGTAAACTTTGCTAGGGCTGGTGGCGCGGCAAATGCAGCGATATTTAGTATACGCGTCGTCACTCGTCCGGCGTTCAGCCCTGTCTATTGATCTTTTAACCAATCTTTTGACGCCAGGGGTGGGTGGGGTGCGGTAACTGAATCAGCGCGGGGAAGGGAGTGGCCGTTCTGTACGGAGTACTATTATCTCTTCTGTGCTACAGACATGTTCTTGCTTCTGGCCCAACACTAGGGTCCCCTGTGTCGTGGGAAACAAAAACTGCGACGCCACAAACATGTAAACAGTCAAGAACTTGGGATGTTTCTCTTCCTCTCTCGGGAGCAAGCTAACGTGTTAGATTTGGATGGAGCTCTTGTATCCGCAGCTATCTCTGCGTTCCCCAAATGGCTGGGCCGGCCTTATAAACTCTTTTAATTTCTGACTGGTTGTGTATGGTTTTCCAACGATATTTTGGCTTGCGGTGACAGGTGGAACTAACTCTTTTTGACACGTTCGTGGTTGCGTAGATGTAGCGCCCCCTGTAAACGTCACTCACGCGCCAAAACTTTTTTTTAATCTTTATTTTACGTTAAAGAGCTATATTGCGTTAACATCGACTATGTCGCTCTACATATAGGACAAATTACTAATTACAAAATCTTTTTACAAAAACAGAACAGTATGAGTACCTCTTAGATTATATACAGTCTAAGGAGTACCTATACAATTTCTTAGTATTATTGACGGTTCTCTCTGTCCACTATAGACCGTCCAACATGCCTGACCACCCACGAGGAAGGCGTAGGAGTGGCTATCAAGGAGGCCGAGACTGTGACCTGCGTGGTGGACGCCTCTCCAGAGCCCATGCAGGTCAGCTGGACCTTCGCTGATACGAGGATTCTTTATACCAGCGTCAAGGTAAATACTCTGACTTAAATCTAACTGTACCCATACTAGCACAGTGTCCACATACATTTTGAACTTTATCTCGATGCGGGTAGGTTGAACATGGCGCGCCGTAGACTTGGAGGGGCGAGCTAGTAGTTAGTAGTTATAACCTTACTTATCCTAACCTATCCTTTGCCTTTGAGTGGCCTTTGCATAGCAGTGGGGCAAGGGGCTCCCCCTTTCAGTCGAGAGATTGTAATACTCCTGGGCGAAAAGGAAAAAAATTAAAGGAAATTAAGTTCTCATCCCCTTGCAATAGACATTAATTGACGTCTTGGTAGTCACTGTCAAAGACAAGCACTATTTAGTGCTTCTGCGAGCAATTGGGAATAAACTAGGCTTTTGCAATAACCTATCTATCAATGATTTTAATCTAACTAAAGTTAGATTTGACAGTTGCGCAATGGAACTTAGGCTGGATTTTACCAACAATAAGTTTTACGAGAATAACTATCCCGGGGATAACTTGTATGACAGATGACAGTTTAAAATAAGTGATCTGATCTAGGTGTCACTGGTGGCTATGAATAATTGAAACAAAAAGTAAACTTTAGAAAAAACTGACTTCCACAAACCCTATTTGATTAGATTGAGTTTAATACAAACTGTAACCCCTTATCCCCCCCCCCCGCTTGGGGAATTAATTTTATCAAATCCCATATCAGTGCTACCCCACGCTACTAAGGAACCCCTGTACAAGTTTCATGGCTCTAGGTCCACCGGTTTAGCCTATGCGTTGCCCGTCAGCCACGCATTGTATTTGTACCTAGTATTGAGCAGATCTGGTGGCCATATGTGGTTTTCATCAGCAGTTCCGCATCACAATATTATGCTGACCATGTGCATTTGCACGAGTTATTATGAAAAACACAAAAGTCACTATAGGTCTGCCTATAATATTTGAAGAGTTCCCTCGATTTCTCCAGGATCCCATCATCAGATCCTGACCTGGTGTCAATGGGACCAATGGGAAGGTAAACCCTTTCAAACGAAAAAGTATTTTCCAAATCGGTCCATCAGTAGTAGTTTAGGCGCTATCGGGGCACACACATGAAAAAAAAACATCCGGACGAATTGTAAACCTCCTCCTTTGGGAAGTCGGTTTAAAAGTAGAAGATACTCTCAAGTAATAATACTCTTTCGTTGGTAAAATCCAGGCTAAATCAAATATGTTTGAAAATGGAATCTGTGGCCACCGCCGCCCAAAGCTATATCCTTTGGTTTAGTGGTTTCGACAACTCCCAAATCATCCCCACCCATCTATAAAGAATCCTTTTCTACATTTCTTTACTGAATCCGGCCAAATATTCCATTTCCAGAAAGTCCCCGGCCACCAGCACCGCTATACATCCACGCTGACCTGGCTGCCCCGCGAGTCCGACTACGGCGAGCTGCTCTGCCGAGCGACGAACTCGTTCGGCGAGCAGCGGCGAGCGTGTGCGTTCGCCGTCGCTCGTGGGGGCGCGCCGCTCGCGCCCGAATGTGTGGTCATGCGAGCGTACCCGCGAGCGGTGAGGGTGCAGTGTAAGAAAGGTGGGTGAATGTTCATTGAAATCGTTCAGCTGTTTATGCGTGGATAATAGCGCCAGGAGGCCAATTCTCGTTTCTATAGCAAAGAACACTGTTACTTTTCCATACTCACATATATCTCGACGAATTTGTAACGTCTATTCACAAGAAAAATCATATACGATAGATTTTTTATTCATAAGGAAGGTCGCTACTGTAAGAACTTTTGATCTTTTAATATAGGTTTTAAAGATAGCGGAAAATATTTCCAAAGAAATATTTTAAAGAAAAACAGCAGGTAAAGAAAAACTCGAAAGAAACAACCAAAGGTTGTAATACTGGCTGGAAACAACCTCTATTTTCTACCAAAAAGCGGTAACATCGAACTGTAATTTTACCTCGTTATTATACAGGTGACATTTAATTAGCTAACCATATTTCGGGGAATGATAGTACCCATCATTGTGAACAACTTTCCATATGAAACATATGGTCGCAAACGAATGGTCGAAAAAAAAATTTGGGTCTCCCATAGTAACTTGAAATCAGCTGATCGGGGCAATGTACTGGGGGACTAAAAATGTTTTTCATTTGCGACCATATCTTTCATAGGGAAAGTTGTTCACAATGATGGGTACTATCATTCCTCAAAATATGGTCAGATAATTTTATTTGACCCTGTATTAATAAGATTGAATATTATATGTACAGTACCACCTCTCCCCCCCCAGGCTGGGACGGCGGGCGCGCCCAGACCATTCACCTGGAGCTCCTCACCTCCTCCGGGACCCTGCTCCGCAACGTGACCAGCCGGGCCGGCCACTTCCATCTGGCAGACGTGGAGGACCAGAACCTGACTGCGGTGGTGTACGCGAGCAGCCCCAGGGGACGCAGTCAGGGGGAGAGGCTAAGGCTGCTGACGATGACGCCAATGGTGGCTTCCGGTGAGGGAACCAGTTTTTTTACTGCTAGCACAGGGTGCTCATCCCATACAAATTAGAATTAGTAACCCTTCGTAAAATGAGATGGCGTGAGAAGTAAGATTTGTACTTTAAACGCCATGCTTTCAGTTAACATACTTCTAGGTGGCGCTAATCTTAGAATAAATCCTATATATCTTAGCGCCATTCGTGGTATTTGCAGTTTTTCGATGGTGCTGCACCAAGCGATAATGGCCTCGAACTAAAGAAGCTTCCGTAGCATCCCAGTTTACGCCAGTGTCATATTTCGTTCTAGGTGGTCTATCTCTATTAGTATAATATTATAGTATCTGTGCTGCTAGTCAAAAATAGATGCGGCGGTGGTCTTCTATGGTCTAACCTGTAGTTTACGAGATTATCCCACACGCTCGAAG
>OY735254.1:11328339-11424103 GCA_963457715.1 Argyresthia albistria
TTTTAAGCCGGGCCAGTCTACATTGGTCAAGGACATGGACAGTGGGTGGACCGTGGACAGTGGACAGTACAGTGGTGTAAACGGATCGGACAGTGTCAAGTGTCAATTTGGCTTTCATATAACATCGCCACTGTCCACTGTCCTTGACCAATGTAAACAGGCCACTGGACCCGTCCGGCAGCCCTTTCTGGGTTGCACCCCCTCTATATATGACGCCTTCTTACCCGCGTGGTACTACCGGCGGCGGCGGCGGCGGCGGTACTACTAGTAGTATCAAGGGGAGTGTTGACCGTTTGTTTGTATGTCTGCAGGCTCGTTCCATCGGGAGCCTGACTTCACGCGAGAAGAGAGGCTGCTGGGGACTACGAACATCACTGTAAACCAACTGGCCTCGTGCCCCAATGTGAGTCCAATAAGCATGTATGATCGTTGGTTATTTGAGCAAAGCCCTTTGTCACAGATTACTAAATAGTTACTACGTAACAGATACTTCACTAAGTAGGAAATTTCCAATACCTACTGCTATAATAGCCTACTCCGTCGCGTCAGCAACCGCTGCATGCTAAAATGTGCCTAAATGTTCAAGTGCACAGTTGTGATCGCCTCACACCGCGCGATCTCACACTAATCGCAGGGCTGCCTCGCATCGCAGATACTCGTACGATACAAACACAGTTCAAAACGTGCGTGCGCTTGGCTTGCGACAACCATACTGACTTGGGCAGGCGGGCCATAGCCGGGCTGCCCGAGAGCTCGGGCGGGCGGTAGGTAATTATAGCGCGCGAGTACATTCAGTGACGGAGGCCTGCCTTTGTTTCGTGATAGGTTTACATTTAAAAAAAACAAAATCCAAGGCAGTGTCAAACTACGAAAAACGACTAACGATTTGAATTTTTTGTTGCCATTTTGACCTACTACTCTTTATAAAACGCTCAGCTCTGAGAAGATTCGTATCAATCACCAACCCTTAAAACACTTATTTTCAACGTTTCTGTGTCTCAAGTATTCATATTCATATTTGTTTATTGCACGCCATAATAAGTAGTGTTTATAACAGCTCTCACAGTTAAGATATTTTATTAATACTGCCCTTATATTAAAGTCTACTTTCCCACAGCAGTACTCGTCATCTCCCGTGCCCTCCTGCCGAGTTCTGGTTGGATGCCCGCGGACGCCAGCAGAAACATGCCAGTCTACTCAGGCCTCGTATTACGTATAATGGACCGTATAACAGTGAGGGTAAGGTTGACGAAAGTGGCAACCATTGAAAAGAGAAAGCGCGGCCAACCCAGGAAGAGATGGAGTGACAAATTGAGTCTATGGGACAAGGACTGGAGGAAGACTATTCAGGATCGGGTAGAGTGGAAGAGGGGGAAAAAATCTTTGCCCAGCAGTTGGACATATAGTAGGCTCGTCATAATAATAATAATAATAATTAGCCCAATAACTTGGAGTGGTGGCGGTTATGGCCAAGTATCCGCCACACGACAACGCGGTTCCTCTTTTGAATCCTTCATTGGTGTGAAATCCTTCATAGAGCTTCTTGTAGTCTTTCAACGATCTTTTGGTGCGTGAGTGACGTTTACAGGGGAGCGCCACTTCTACGCAACTTAATGCCACGAACCTGTCAAAAAACGTTAGTTCCACCTGTCACCGCAATCCAAAAGATCGTTGGAGAAAGCTGTAATTGTCACCCGCCCTTCCATTCCTTCCTTCTAGTGATGTGCTCGCCTTGAATGAAAGCTGTTTATCGATACGGGCGCATGATTCTCGCGCATTCGATATCCGTTTATCGAATGCGCGAGAATCATACCACGGGAGTGTAGCTGGAAATTGGTCGCTACAACACTTCCAGCAACATAAGGAGAATTTGACAGGTGCCTGCCTATCATCTAGTCTAACTAGTCATAGAATAATGCAATGGAAATATGTAATTATAATCATAGATCACTATCTTGATAGATTTGGTGCGTGCAGTATGACCACTTTTATAATACTTGTACCGAATTCCAATGTTATAGTCATAATAAAAACTTATGTTTTATTTCTAACTCTTATGGGCTTTCGCTCATATGCACATATAACAGGTATAAAACTGGTGTCAAAAAAAACAAATGCATGTTCAATGCACCTCTAAAGTACGGAGATTTGCAGTCGCGTAGCTAATGTGGGGTAATTCAAAACAATATTATGTTTTCTGTCTTCTAAGTAAATATAATCACAACTTCATATTTTATACGCAGAGAACAGAGTTGACTTGAATTTATATTAAATCCTTAGATATTATCGATTGTCCAGGGATCGATCGCGCAATCGATTTAAAGGATATCGACACCTATATCGAGGGATTCCCATATAAAAGCACACGATATACCTTCGATATCGGTATATCAAATGTGCGAATCATACCTCTGGACATCGATCGTTTAACTTAACCTATCAGTCTCAACCTGAAATAAATAAATAGATAGCCAGATGTGTCTTATACTTATATCATTATTATTAGGCACTATAATTATAAACAAGCTGTATATCTTCTTAAACTTAAGTAATACCGTAAAGGCAAGAACGTGTAATTTATTCAAAATATCAATAAAAAGTTGTACATATATAAAAATAGTAAGTTTTATTCGTAGTACATAGGTACTTATAAAGTATAGTTCATAATCATATCAGCCAGCCTATTGTCCAGAGAAATATAGATATTATTTGTTGTCACAAATACCCTTGAAATAGACATTAATTGACGTCTTGGTTGTGTCAAAGCCGAGCACTATTTTGTGCTTTTGCGAGCAGTAGAGTTAAGACGGCGAATGAAGCAAAAACGGCATTTTGTAAATCTAAGATGACGCAATGCTGCTAATTTTATCACTGAGACGGTGTGCTTTTCTTGAGGTGTTTATTGTCAAGAAAATATTAAGTAAAAAATTCAAATTATCTTTTCATTTGCCCCTAACCATTCCCCTCCGGGGCAGTAGTACAACCAAGAAGTTCAACTGGTTGTACAAATGATACACTCAAAAACAAATATAGGGTCATTACGACAACCCTCAGACTAGTACTACCAGTTGTACTAGCCTATAATTTTGGATGAGTTGAACAAATGCCCTCATGTCGCGTTCATTGCGCGGCGCCGGCGTATCACTATTTTGACAGGTGTCACTATTTTTGACAGGTGTCACTATTTTGACAGGTGTCAATATTGTGACAGGTGTCATGATTTTGAAAAATATAACTTATTTGGCATAACTCGGAAACTAATCGTCCTAGACCACCGGTTGGTATGGAGATGTGACACCTCTTGATGAGATCTTTATTTCTGATGACAGTTCTTAGTTTGACAGCTGTCATCCGAAATGAAGATCTCAATACTCAGATACAATTCAACGGTCTAGGATGAGTAGTTTCCGAGATATGACAGTTTTTAGTTTGACAGCTGTCAACTTATTATACTGACAGATCACGTTAACAAGAGAATGAGCGATGGCGCCACCATCTACTCCATATCTGTAATTGAACAGCAGACACAATGCAAACAAACTGACAGCGAAGTGACGTTTTCATAGTGGCATTATCAGTAGTTCCGTCTTGGCCGTTCTCTTGTTATCGTGTTCTGTTGTCAGTACCTGCCAAAATAATTTTTCAATATCGTGACACCTGTCACAATATTGACACCTGTCAAAATAGTGATACCTGTCAAAAATAGTAAAAGCTTTAAAAAAATAGTGACACCTGTCAAAATAGTGACACCTGTCAAAATAGTTATACCTGTCAAAATAACACAACCTTTAAAAAATAGTGACACCTGTCAAAAATTGTGAAACCTGTCAAAAATCATGACACCCGTCAAAAACTTAAAGTAAAAGTAGCCCATTAATGTCCCCACCGAGGGGCACAGGCCTTTACTCGGATCCGAGTAAGATTGAGCCATACTCCACCACGCTGGCTCAGTGCGGGTTGGTGGGGGGTTTTTACGACTACTACTTACTACGAAGTAGTGATAGTAGCCGGGACCTACAGCTTAACGTGCCATCCGAAACTTAAAGTAGGTAACATAATAGCTAGGTTTTAACGGCCGATCCCAATAACCGATCTCTATCCGTGATCTGCAGATTACGCGTTACATTTGACAGTTGCGCTATGGGATAAATGACACTAGCAATCTCAACTCTGCAGATTATGGATTGAAGATAGGTTATTGGGATTGGCCGTAAGTGATGCCCCTCTCGCCTCTGCCACCCCGTCTGGGAAAAAGCGCGTAATTCTGACGGGTTGTACCGTACGCGCCGCGCAATGAACGCGACAGCAGGGCATTTGTTCAACACATCCATAAGAGCCTGTTGCGTACAAGCAAAGCGTACAAGTTGCACCTAGGAAAACCGCTTCTATTAACTACGCATTAGGGGTTAATACTTCATGAGCGTGAACTGTCAAACGGGCCTTTTATTTTGTGAAGACTGTAATGACCCTATTTTTTGAGCGTATCATTTGTACAACCAGTTGAACTACTTGGTTTGTATTGTACCCGGAGGGATCCATTCTTATCCGATTCTAACCGGCAACACGCAGTAAAACACATTGGTTCTAACTTGTTTCTTGTACGATGGTGCGGAACCCTTCGTGCGAGAGTCCGACTCGCAGTTGGCCGATTATTTTACCTTTGACAGATTTGAAGTAAGCGAACATCGATCAAAAAATCTATTGGAAAGATAACTGTGATAGATAGTAGATGAAAGATTTAGATAATTTAACATAGTCTCCCACATCCACGCTTTTCAATAAAAATCGTTTTTCATTGCATTATTTCCGATGCAAATCTTGTAAACGTCAGCAAAATAGGATATCGAGTACATATCAGGGTCAAGTCAACCTTTCTCTCTGGGAACCAACACTCCGGCTTTTGTCTTGCTTGCGCGGGCGCATGGCCGCGGGGGGAAGGCGGAGGTAGAGGGGGAATTGCGGAGTCTACGCCGAGACCGCTCGAGTCTACCACCGGACCGCGTAAGACCCGCGCGTGCGCCGCTGTCAGTTACTCTGTCAAATATTCTGTGCTGTGCTGTGTTTATCATGAATGGATTAGCAGTTTTCAATTGAGGTACTTACGTTGGTAAATTGCCGAAATACGGATTCGTATTTGGCTGTTGACTTATTGTAAAGTGGTTCAACAGGGCTGGTTGTAAAACAGCTTTTACGGCCACAGCCTTTTCGAGCCATAACATTAACAGTAGAATCCGGATTTATTTAGTATAAGAGAGTTATAACTTTCTATTCTTTGGCATAATATGCATTAATCGGATTCTGTGACATATCGCGGCTGGGACCTACTTAAGCTGCCTGATTTGCTTACCATTCGTGAGTTAATAGGGTGTGTTTCTAGAAGTCGCGATAAAAACTTAAATCAATGCATCAAAGGAACTGTTGTCTTCACGTCGCTTGGAATTAACGGGCTACACACGACATGACATCGGTGGCGATCTAGGGTGTAAAAAGTTGATAAACTGGAGCCGCCTGCTGTGTGTGAGTACACCACTCCAAGCGCACACAGCAGGCGGTTCCAGTTTATCACCTTTTTACAACCTTGATCGCCACCGATATCATGTCGTGTGTAGCCCGAACGGCGCTCCGGCTCACAGCTGATAAGAACTCTTTTTGTATTGGTGCTCCTAAACGGGCCAGCAGGTGTTGCTGCAATATGTAGCCGGCAACTATTGGCGTCCCTCTCTTAATCACATGTTAGAAAAAGACGCCAATAGTTACCAGCCACATATTGCAGTGTAAATATGGCCCGTCTAGGAGCACCTTTTGTAAAACGACAGTGAATCTGTCACACAAGCTTATCGTGACTTCTACAAATAGGCTATAACCTATCATTGCTATCCTGGGTGTTTATATAGTTACGTAGGTGTTCGAAGCGGCTTACCTAGACCTAGGTACACTGCGAGCTTGACGCTAAAGGTATTATTATCTTCGTATAAATAAATAAGTAGCTATGGCCTGTTGGCAATGTCATTTTACGTAAAAAAGTCATATTGTACTTATCCCGAAGTCTTGAAACAAGGCCATAAGTATAACAACAACAAAGCATAAGGCCTTTTCCGAAACGGCGTGACAGGCAGAATAAGCCCAGTTTTTTGCCAGTTATTCAATAGGCTTTTGGCCAAGGTAATCCAATAAATCTAGGAACAAGTCGTTGAAGCATTATGTACAAAATGGCTTGATATTCTCAGAATTGTATATTTCCAGCAGATATATTTACTAAGTTAATTTTGTGCAAAAACAGACAGCATTTATAATGGCACTTTTACATGACGTCATTCTGTTGTTATTTAATAGAACTCAGGAACATAAGTTCCGTTTTGACAGTTCATAAAAAGTATCTATCTTGACTTGACAGGCCACAAGCCTATTCTCCGTGTTGAGTGACAGGGAGCGAGCTTCTCGCTGCCGCCATAATTATGCAGTTAATGTTTTTCAAGTTGTCTATACCATTTACCCAGTAGCGGTAGCCCTAGCCGTCGGTTGGCACCCCTCCAGCAAGCTGCACTGAGCCAGCGTGGTGGAGTATGGCTCAATCTCAGATCCGGGTAAAGGCGCGTGCCCCACGGTGGGGATATTAATTGGCTAGGACTGTGGGGCACGAAATGCAATGAGCGGCGTGCGCGCGTTGCTGTCTTTTCTATCAATCGAGAACTGCTAAGATCTCAAGTCAACATAAAATTCCCCGAATTACACGACTGTCTATAAAATTATTTAAAAATATTTATTAGCTCATGGAATTCGTAAAAAGCTAGTACTGGCACCTTGCATTAAATGAGGTAGTTTTTTTATGAGTTGATAATGGTTAAATGGGTTATGACAAATCTAAGTTTACCTCCTCAAAAGCCCTCCGTATCACAGTAAAAACTTGAAAATACATTAAAATTTAGGACTTTTTCCAGTTTTTGACAATTTTTACCGACAAGGACTTGTGTTACAGCAAAATACACTATGGACACATCAAAGTAGACGAGCCCAGACTTGGTCTTTGACTGACGCGCAAAAGACTCGGGGTTTGTCAGAGAAACATCGCGCGCAGCATTCTTTTAGACCGGATCCGGAATACAGAGCTGCGCTCCCGAACAAAGATAATAGATGTAGCTCAGAAGGCTGCCCAATTAAAGTGGAACTGGGCCGGTCACGTTGCTCGAATGCTGCCAAATCGTTGGGCTAAGAGAACCACAGACTGGCTCCCAGTAAATGCAAAGAGAAAGCGTGGCCGTGGATAAAGAGTGGAAAGAGACCGCTCAGGATCGAATGGAGTGGAAGAGGGGGAGAGAGGCCTTTGCCCAGCAGTGGGATATTACAGGCTCATAAAAAAAAAAAATTGGTTGCCTGTAAAGTCGGTATACGGGCGAAAGTTTTACGTGACAACGACTTTGAGTGGTAAAATAATTTTAATGTGAATATTCATTCGTATAGTAGGAAGAAGGATGAAATAATAGTAACTCGTAGTAGTTCTCGAGTGGAAGGGACGCGTGCCTTTCACTTTTTATGTCTGTCTCTCTCGCTCTTAGGCGGGCTAACCATGCCCGAGTGGAAGGGACGCGTGCCTCTCACTCGCTCTCATTGTGAGCGCATAACGTGAGCGGAGCGTAACGCAGTTTCTTGAAGTGTCACCCGGCAAACCAATTTATAAGACGTTGTCACGTCAAAAACAATTAAATGATAATAATATCAAAGAATATAAGATTTATTATTATTAAAATTGGTTTGACTCAAAGATATGCAAAATTTAAAAAAAAGTTCACATCTTTTTTTACTTTTTGATAATTTTGACCCCTCAAGAACAGGTTTATGGCTAAAGTTATTAAAGTCTACTAAATAGCCAACAAAATCAGACCAATTGCAAACGATAGTTCTGTACTAGTAACTTTGAACAGCTGTGTCTCAGGAACTATCAAGCGTAAGTTGACAATTGGTCTCATCTCATTTTGTTGGGAATTCAGTGGACTTTAATTATTTTTGCCATAAACCCATTCCTTGGACGATTTAGTATTGCGTCGCAAAAGTTACTATGCGGATGTGGCCTGGTAAATACAGGATATGGAACACATACTGATTCTATATTGAAAATCCATCTTGATTGTTTTGGGAGTATTTTGACACCCACAAGAATCATACTACACTGGACCAATTTTAATAATAAAAAAAATCATCGACGCGAAATTTTGTTTTCTTTGATATATTCATATACATCTTTTAACAAGTGTATGGTTTTCGGATTAAAAGTGAAAAACGGAAAAATAACCTACATTTTCTACTAAGTACTATTTACTCAGAGAACCGTTTTCACTCTCCTTGGTGTAGTGTAGACGTAGGTTTCCACACAAAGCGCAAAAAAGGGAATTTAAGGTTTCCGGAATTTCAGTTATTGATAATTGCAGGTGTGTAGAGCATTGAGGATGATTCGCAAGCGATGGTAAAACAAAGCGGTCGCGTAAAAAACAAGCGCGCGCGCATCCGGAACTTGACTTGAGCACACTTCGTGAGCGGTCCGATTTATGAGCGGCGAGCGATCTGGCCGATTAGCTGCAATCAAACAAGCAAATAACCCAGAACTCAAATTTTATACAAGATTCCTCAAAATATTTGTTACCACAGTATAGTCACAGATAAATAACATTAAACGCTATGTTATTGTTGTTGTTAAATAATTACAGTTCACAATACAGGCATCCCAACCCCACCCAAACTTATGCCCACTTCATGTCATAATGAGGCAACAGTAATCAGTAAGTATATTCAGTAGAACTGGGTTGTTCCCAAGTTCATCCAAAAATTATTCCCGAAATTATCCACAAAAAACTGGCTGTCTGTGTGAGCAGGAGGGACGTGCACTCGGGACTTGTAAACAGCCTCGAATTGCGGGTTACAAAGATATTCTTGTTAAAATTGGTGCCGTTTTTATCCATGAGACAAAGGTACTGTCGGGGCAACAACCCGTGTGTCAGACTGGGGTTAATAAGTAGGTACTCTAAATAGCGGCTATCCAAAGATTAGATTATTCGGACTTAGAAAGGGTTTTTTTAATAAAAATAACCGGCCAAGTGCTAGTCGAATTCGCGCTCGAAGGGTTCCGTACCATTATCTATAAAAAACCGCAAAAAAAAACATGTTGAATGGGAGCCCTCCCTAAATATTAATTTAATTTTAATTTATTTTTAAGTAAATAATCAATTCAGGGCCGTGATTCTGCAAGCGAATCGTATGACAGTGGCTATAGCAAGGGCTCAAAATTCCGTAATTTCGCGTTCTCGCTATAGCTATTGACATGCGATTCGCTTGCAGAAGGAGAGTCGCTCGCGCCGGACACTTGCGCCGCTGTCCCTGCGCCCGTGCCGGTTTCCATACATTATCGGCGCCGTGAGAGCGGGAAGTGGGCCGCGGAGTGCGTCTGCGCACCTCCGACAAACACCTCGCCCCAGCTGTGCGGCGGTTGACAACAACATAAACATTTACATACAGGCATATACATTACTTCTAACCCCACACTAGGATACCTCTGTGTAACATCGAAGACCTGGGGTTTTGTTTTGTTTTTCATTATCTCCAGCCAGTAATCGAACTCGGGACCTCTCACATGGTAGGCAGAGCCACACGCAACCGATGCACCACAGTGGTCGTCAACAAACATGTCTATAGATGTGCCGAGCTGGCAATATTGCCGCAATGTTGCCGGCTCGGCACATCTATAAAACAAGTCTAATGCCATTAATGGCGCAAATTTTAACATAATCTAGTGGTCTGGTTTCACGCTGGCATCTCACACAGGAGATGCAGATTCCGACATATCTTGGATCATGTTTATTGTTACATATAATACAGAGCAAAGATACCAACCTTAAATTTCAAAATCATTTCGTGCAACTCAAGGAGTCCACCTGTAAATTAATCAAACTCTTATCTATATCCACCTGAATTCCCCTTGCTTCTATTATCTCCCGCCTACTATTTGTGTCTTGTTTGTTTACCTACTATTCTGCTATACTCTTCTCTATATCTTGGATAGATAATAATGCTCTTCTTCTTCTTTTTATTAATGGCGTCCAAACCTCTTTTGAGGTTAATTTTTCCAGTGTCAAGTGGTCAGGATATAATGCTCGGATGCTCAACAGCACAAAATGACAACTCACAGATTGAGGTAGTCATGCTGTCACTTCGACTCGCTTGGGAAATCCTGAGGGCAAATCGGCACAGAGTCAGTACATGCGCGAAGGCGAGACCTCCCTCCAACCCGCAGACTAGAGTATGGATACTCGTATGTCTAATCGTCCAACGATCTTTTTGCGTGCAAGCTTAGATTTGACATTGGCAGAATTGTCGTCAACGACATAGTTGCCACATCCAAGAATTGATTGATTGATATTTTTGCGTTGAGTTGAGTAACGTTTTCAGGGGGGTGTCAGCTATCTCCATGCCATTACTGTACTCGACTCTAGTCCCGACCCAGGACTAGATAAATTAATTATGTTAGTAAACAATAGTGACAAAATAGATCAGGAGTTATCTAACTGTCGCGGCGACTCCTTGGCCAGCTTCGACACTGGCTGGCTGAGGATACTGGCTGACTGACAACAATGACGAGACAGACTGTCGGACAGACATTCTATATTTTAAACGACGACTTTTGACACAGACACAAGACAGACGAGACTCAGACAACACCTTGAGCCAGAAATGAATAAAAGTGAGACTCCGTATCTATTCAAGAGCTTTTATTTCTAGTCTAGACTCTGGCGCAGCTAGTAGACCAATCGACCAGCTAGCAGACCAATCACTAACGAATATCGCTTACCTTTATATCATTCTTTTTGAAGCAAAGAAAAGGCTTATGTGTAGCTTTCTCGCCTACGCTACACCTACGAAGTAATCCGAGCGAGTACATATTAAGTCGTCCAACTTTTCAATACGAAGTCGGCTTTTGTTATTTCACGGTGAATGTGTCCGTCCGTGCACTTTGAACAATACGCCATTATTTACCCAAGGTGGCAAAGTGGTGCCGTGCAGGCGGGGTGAATTGATCTGATCCCCAATTGTCACGCTCGCTGTCGAGATCATCTCCATAATCTAGATATCGGGATTCGGTATACCTCCGTCGAAACCCGCCTTGATTAATATTTATTTCAAACGAAAACGGGACGAGATATCTCGGTTGGTCATGAGACGGGTCGTGAGAATAGCTTTTTTGTTTTTGATGGAGTTATTCGGTATCTCGAATCAATATATCAACCATGGAGTTGAACTCGACAGAGTTAGAATTGCCCCCCTGCCGTCTTTCTGGAGTCACGGCTGAGAACTCTTTGCTGTGAATCACAGATACTATAATATTATATTATACTAATACAGATAGACCACCTAGAACAAAATATGACACCAGCGTAAACTGAGATCCTACGGAAGCTTCTTTGGTTCAAGGCCATTATCGCTTGTTGCAGCACCATCGAAAAATCGCAAATACCACGAGATGGCGCTAAGATATATAGGATTTATTCTAAGATTAGTGCCACCTAGACGTATGTTAACAGAAACCATGGCGTTTAAAGTACAAATCTTACTCCTCACGCCATCTCTTTTTTACGAAGGGTTATCTACTAATTCTAATTTGTATGGGATGAGCACCCTGTGCTGTGAATCGAAAACTTTCAGTCCGACAGAATAAAGAACTCACACTCCATCTCCATGAACAGGTTTAAAACAAACAAAAAACTAAATGTAAGTCGGTTCCTACATCAAATAAGGGTTACGATAATCCAGTACGGACTACGGTCTTCGAGACACAGATCCATCCAATTGACACTTCTCCTGATTCGTGGGCACTGGTCAATCTGGTCATATCTGTTTTTAGCAATGGCGGGATAATGCTTGTGTCTCTTTAATAATCTGTGGGATCGGTAAGAAATATTAGCAACCCGATTCGTTGCAGGTAGTTAAGATTTGTATGCTTCTGAAAGTGTCTCCTTAAGCAGAAACAATGCTTAGAATATATTAAATGAGTAGAGACATTTATCTATGTCTCTACTCATGATTAACTTGGCCAGTAACTCGTATTTCTCGCGAACCTGTAAATTAACGTTTGCTGCTCGTTAGCACCACTCGAGGGGCAAGTACATGCGGAATAAATGGACAAGTATTTCCTGCGTAGGTATGGGACACACCGGCTAAGTCTTGACGGAGAAACCATACAGAGAATACTTGGACACCATAACATAAGATAGCATCACGCCTTTTCCCGTACGGGTTGGCAGAGGTACAATTATTAGTAAAAAGAGACCAAGTGCGAGTTGGACTCGCCCATGAAGGGTTCCAGTATTAGCATCATCATAATACAGCTCATACATCTAGCCCAAATACAACTATAATTCGTCACCAGCAAATAATAACTTTGTTTTTGATAGTGTTTGTATGAATGACAAAAATATCTTTGCGGTTTTGTCAAAGTTATCCTTGCGATCTTTGAAGAAAATTCCTATGTGCATTATTACTTTGGGAGTACTGTACTTAAATGCTTCAATGCTTGTAAATAAACAAGCGGAATAAAAATCTAATACAGAAGAAAACGCCTGTCAAGTCAACCCATGCGAATGGTGATATTGAACGAAATGAATCGCTAGCGGGGAAAAATTCGACTGGGTACTTGGCTACGCGGAACTAATGAGTTCGGGTAACTGATCGAGGCAAAAAATGGAACACGCTTCCATTCACATTCGCTGAGCAAATGAATATCAATGTTCTTTATTGCAGGATGACGGAATACAAGAAGGTCAAGGCGCTATGCCTGTCCCGCGGCGAGGTCTGGGAGGACCCCGACTTTCCCGCCACGCAGTCCTCAGTGTTCTACTACCAGACGCCGCCCTTCGACTTCGTGTGGAAAAGGGCTCGGGTGAGTTTGGCAATCGACACACATCACATCTGGCCCCCGATTCTCGCGCTATCGAGATCATCCCCCAGTTGAAATATCGGTTTTGATACCGCCTAAATCGATCGAAAACGATCTCGATTTATATTTATTTCGATGGAAAACGGGTCGGGATATCTCGGTTGGTCGAAAGGCTAGTCGTAAAAATAGCTGTTTCTAGTTTTTGATAGAGATTTCGGTATCTCAAAATCGATATTTCGACCATGGACATGATCTCGTTAGCGCCAGAATTGCCCCCCAGAGCCACCAAGTTATCTAGAGAAGGGAGCAATGCGCGACCATCAACTCCTACTGACATACAAGAGACGTCTTCAAAGTGGCGTCAGTATTTTCCGCTTTGGGCGTTCCACAGATAAAATAGAGTGGCTCTGTACAGTCCATAAGCGAGCAAGTGACAGATCCCTCGTACAGTGTAACCTAGTCCAATGATCTTGGCTGATGACTGACGATTACTACAGGGGACCGCCCCACTTCTACGCAACTTAACGCAACGAACCAGGAGCACGATTCTCGCTCCTACGATTTACGGATATCGAGACCTATAATGACAGATTCCTATACAAAATCACTCGATACAGGTGCCACTATGGCATGATTCTCGCGCATTCGACATACGATATCTACACCTGTATCGAGTGGTTTTGTATAGGAATCTGTCAATATAGGCGAGAATCATGCTGCAGCGGGTCGATTCTCGCGCCTTCGATATACGGATATCGAGACCTATATTGACAGATTCCCATACAATATCACTCGAAATAAGTAGATGTAGATATCGTATATCGAATGCGCGAGAATCATGCTACGATCTTTTATTCCTTATTGGTCATCAAATATTAATTACAACTGTTATCGCACGCCAAAAGATCCTTGGACCGCCGCCGGCGCCGAAAGAGGGATAGGGAGAGACTACCTCCACCTCTCATTTTGTTTAGTACCAGGATTGCCTATTATCAACTTAGTTGACTTTCTTATTTACAAAATGGTCATGTATTAGTTGATAATAGACAAACTGAAATCTCAATACCAGCAGATCACGCTAGATCTACTTATTATTGAGACTGTATCATGCCGAATTTGATAAATCAATCAATCAAGTCGGTAAAGCATTATGCATACTTTAGACACTTTTACTTTAGGCAACTCGGTCATCTCCACAGTCTGACCTAGACTCTGCCATCTGAAAAGGCGTGATGCTAAGTTGGCTTATTTTTTCATACAAAAAAAACCGTAAATCCCCTATTTACTTAATGTTTTCACCCTGCCACGTGCAAGCCTTAAGCCACATCCGGTATGCGACGTCCGAGGACGAGTCCCATCTCAATATACCTGTAGGTTTTTACGCAACAACAAGTGATACTGACAACTTGACATACAGATACTTGTCTAGTGAAGCTTAAAACGGGTCCCGTACTCCTAAGACACAGTTTAAGTCTAGCATGAATTTCTAAGGACTAATACTAATCAGGCAACTGTCATCTCCATAGTTCCAAGTACTTACATTACAGGTTGTCTATAAATTAGGTCACCTTTGGAAAATGACTATCATTGTTGCTATGGATGGACCCCTCATGAATAACTTTACCATCACGTTTATGATATTATTATTACATATGAAGTAGGACGTTTTTGTCGACCATGACTGTCCATGACCCCTAGAAAAAGTTGTTGCCCAAAGGCGCAGATACACTAGGAACGAAATGTCTCTGAAGATGTGGTTGCAACGCTGCACAGTGACCCGAAACATTCCAAGCGACATTTTAAATTCTATTACGTACGAGGCATGTGTCGGTTTACGCGGGACTTGAGAGACTATGCAATATTTCATTATGGAACTTTTTCTCCTAATGCCTGATCCTCGATAATCAGTAGTGTTATCATTATCTTACGTTTGCAAATTAAATCAGCCTATATTCTAGTAAGGTATCTACTATAATAACCAAGGGGATCTGGAGGCTGCAAGCTGACATTGGCATTGTCGTTACACAAGCTATGCACTTTACAAGGTCAGCAGCTTACGTACAATTTCAATAGAATACTGACAGGTGAAAATCGTGAGTGCAAACAAGTGCAAATATCTGTGAATTTATGTAAAAGCTTTGTATTTTAAGAAGTTGTTTCTTTGCAATTTATTATACAGGAAACCCTAACGCCAAACATAAGGAGATCCTCTGACTAAAATTAAAGTATGAAACAAAACTAAGCTGAGTAAGAGGGAGGAGGAACAAAATATGTTTGTAATGTGCCTGACGTCGCTGTTTCTTGCACCAAGAAATATCAATTCATAATTAATTTATTGCACACATTAAAAATATAAGGAATATACGATATAATAAGCTCGCTTTTGTAGCTTATCTGGAGATCTCTTCAACAAATCAAGTTAGGATGAGAAATGTAGATGTCTCTGTACATATATGTTTATGTTAAACTTTAATATTATATAAAAACATCTCGACAAGTACGTTAACTTAAGAGGGGGGATAATTGGACGTGTTTGCTACAATTATTCTAGCTGGGCGGTTGCCGACACACCATTGATGTCTACAAGTGTGTCAAGTCAACAAGTTTCATTTGCCGCTGAGGCTACTTTCCCTGTGTATCTCGAATAGAACGTTGTAATTTAAATAGCTGCATGGTTCAAAAAAAGTTCAACCTAACCTAACTGAAATACTCATTGGCCTTTTCATCTTTTCAGATGTTTATTACAGCTGCTGTTTATTCTGAGAGTCACATTTTCTCTTGTGACTGAACAGACCGATACGATTCATAATTTTATCGAATCCGAATAAATATTATTTCGATTCGAATATAAGGCAGAATTTGAGGCAGATGTAATAACAGTCTCTTCTAGGATTCTACAGAAAAAAATAAAAGGTTTTTAGCCACTGCTTATTGGAAATTACGTAACATGTAATTTACGTAAAGCAGAAACTACAATAAGTGGAAATAGTTTTTATTTTGGCCCTATCTGGAATTGATTCTGTTTATATGTACCCAGCAGTGGACGGAAACAAGCTGCCGATGATAATGATGATAATATTTGATATGTATGTATATCTCTTGGTAGCTATAAGCCAAACGTGCTCTTTTTAGGGTTCCGTAGAGAAACAAGGAACCCTTATAGTTTTGTCAAGTCTGTCTGTCCATCCGTGCGTCCGTCCGTCCGTATGTCACAGCAACTTTATTCCAAAACTATTAGGACTACACTGTTGAAACTTGGTACGTAGATGTCTTTAAAAATGAATCTTTAAAGGGCCAGACCCATCCAAAGTGGAAAAAATTGTGTCCCTCCCCCCTCTAACTTTTAAAGTAAGGGAGTGATAAATCTTTAAAAAAATATATGCTGTGTATCTCAATATAAACTTTCGATGAAAATTGGTTTGAACAAAATATAATGAACAGTTTTTAAGATATAAAACATTTATTAAAAACTGCAAAGATAACTTTGTCATTCATACAAAGACTATGAAAAACAAAGTTACAACACAAAAATCCAGTCTAACAATTACATGATACTACGGAACCCTTCATGGGCGAGTCCGACTCGCACTTGGCCACTTTTTTGAGCTTTGTAGCCAATTTGACAAGATGTCGGTGTTGCCACATAATGATGTTCAAAATGACCACCGATTCAACCACGTTCATCCGCATATCATTGAATGAGAGCTACCATGATCTATTGGGTGAAACATCCAGCAAGCATGTACGAGCCCAGAAAAAATCCGACAAGAAAGAATAATTCGTCTCCATGTTGGTAATGATATTCTTACACTCACTCTATAAAACGATGCCCATTTGTTAGAACAAGCAGAACCTACGCAGGTCAGTGAGTAAGCGATGAATGTGTCCGCCATTAATTTAAATACAAAATAGAATCCTTTTCCGCCATTTGATACTGATCAAGGAAACAGTAAAGTCCATATTTGTAGGGCCTTGCGCAGGAGTGCTCGTAGACTCGTAGTACCGTTATCTTACGCGACTAAATGCGAAACCCGCGAGATGGAACCTCCGTGGCTCAAGAGACGGCTGTTTTCGCAATCTGGTCGTGTAGCCAGCTGTCAGCAAGCAAGTTAATGACCCTGAGAAAGCTGTTATATTCGGTTACTAGCTGCTGCCCGCGGGTTGTCCTGCTCCATTTTTGGATGTCTAACTGAAGGGACCAATCGTCCACCAGTCGAAAGAGATAATAAAAACAACACCATAGACATAGGTACACGTATGTTTCGTAATTCCGAAAGTCTTTATTGTACTCACATGACATACAGATAGTTTAAGATAGAAAAAAACATGTAGGTACAAAGGCGAGCTTATATCTAATAAGAGATTTCTTCCAGCAAACCGTTTCTCATTTTGCTTTAATTCATTTACACGTTGTCTAAATAACCATACATCGACATGTACCGGTATTATTAGCAACTCGTGGTGGCATAAAAGCTTGTCACACACCACCGTATTAAAAGCTTGTCACACACCACCGTATTAAAAGCTTGTCACACACCACCGTATTAAAAGCTTGTCACACACCACCGTATTAAAAGCTTGTCACACACCACCGTATTAAAAGCTTGTCACACACCAACGTATTAAAAGCTTGTCACACACCACCGTATTAAAAGCTTGTCACACACCACCGTATTAAAAGCTTGTCACACACCACCGTATTAAATGCTTGTCACACACCACCGTATTAAAAGCTTGTCACACACCACCGTATTAAAAGCTTGTCACACACCACCGTATTAAAAGCTTGTCACACACCACCGTATTAAAAGCTTGTCACACACCACCGTATTAAAAGCTTGTCACACACCACCGTATTAAAAGCTTGTCACACACCACCGTATTAAAAGCTTGTCACACACCACCGTATTAAAAGCTTGTCACACACCACCGTATTAAAAGCTTGTCACACACCACCGTATTAAAAGCTTGTCACACACCACCGTATTAAAATTAATGCAGCAACATACAGTGAGAAAAATGTTTGTTTAAAATATCTCCGAGAGAGAAGAGAAGAGCCCTGTGGTCTCTCACGCATGAGATGCAGGTTCGAATCCCGGTGCTGACCATGAACCAATGAGATAAGTCATTTGAGTACGTTGTACGGACTTTCTAACGGTGATGGAAAACATCATGAGGAAACCGTCATTACTCCATAGCTGCGGCGATGGGCTAGCCCCCTGTCACGCAAAATGGAGTATTGAATCACTGGCTGAAAGTGGGCACAGTTGTGCCTCTGCCACCCGTATGGAAAGTGGGCACAGTGGTGCCTCTGCCACCCGTATGGAAAGTGGGCACAGTGGTGCCTCTGCCACACGTATGGAAAGTTTGCACAGTGGTGCCTCTGCCACCCGTATGGAAAGTGGGCACAGTGGTGCCTCTGCCACCCGTATGGAAAGTGGGCACAGTGGTGCCTCTGCCACCCGTATGGAAAGTGGGCACAGTGGTGCCTCTGCCACCCGTATGGAAAGTGGGCACAGTGGTGCCTCTGCCACCCGTATGGAAAGTGGGCACAGTGGTGCCTCTGCCACCCATATGGAAAGTGGGCACAGTGGTGCCTCTGCCACCCGTATGGAAAGTGGGCACAGTGGTGCCTCTGCCACCCGTATGGAAAGTGGGCACAGTGGTGCCTCTGCCACCCCGTATGGAAAAAGGCGTGACGCTATATTATATGTATTATTTAATTTAAATATCTGTTTTCATTTCCAGGATCTGTACACCAATGGCACCTTCATTCTCAAGAAGACCGACACCTTCGATGTGGTTCCCGGCAAAATGGGTATGCGTAATTAATTTAGGGCCGATCCCTCAATCCTCAGATAACGTTTAACCTTTCAATTGTATGTGCCTCTATGTTAATGTTTATGCTTATTGTTGGCCCAGCATTATTATTTTTATATTTCCATTTCAAAGGTTTTGATTTTTAGAGTTCCGTATGCGAAGGGTGTCAAACGGGACCCATTACCGTCCGTCCGTCCGTCTGTCCGTACGAACCGTAATAGCTAGAAAGTTGAAATTTTCACAGAATGTGTATATCTCTGTTGCCGCTCCACCAAAACTTACTGAAATATACAAAATATAGAAAAAATAAAGGTGTCCCCACACAAGAGACGTATTTTTTTACTTTTTTGGTACGATTGGTGCGGAACCCTCCGTGTGAGACTCCGACTCGCACTTGGCCGATTATTATTAGCAGGGCTTGAGAAGATTTCACATGTACCTACATGAAATGTCAAATAAAGTTTTCTGGCTTATTATACTTTATTATTACAGAGCAGGATCATTTTCTTTAACTACAATAGTATAGAAAATTAATGAGTGAACGCCTCTACAACACGGGTATAGTTATCAACAACACGGGCGCTGTTTTCCCGCGACACAGTTTATCCTAGTGTGGGGCCAGAAACAATGTCATTTTAATGTTAAAACTTCATATATATATGAGGCGTTGAGCTAGTCCCTTCCACAAACACTGAGTTATTAAATTGCTGCCTAAAGCACAAGCCGCTGCGACCTACTATGAGAAAAGGCGCGAGGCTATGTAAGGTGGATCTAGGCGTCCTAGTTATGAGCTGAGTCTTGCTCGGTCGACTTGCATCGTTAATAACTTGACGTCCATTCACCAACGAACATGTACGAAATGATAATCTCGCAGTTAGATAGTAATTGCCGTGATATGATCATATCCCTAGTGAGATAATCATATCCCTAGTGATATAATCATGTGTATATAAACACTGTGACCATAGTATAAATAAGAAACCGCTCAGTCACATATTGATGGCGCGACGACGAAGATGCCATATTTTGGCGTTTGGAGAATTAGTAATCAATTAATTTCTACCAATCATTGCCTCGTTGTGCATTATTGTCACTAAGTGGTCTTCATGCTAGTAGAAATGGGTCCCTCTAGTCCCAGAGTTTTTTAAAAACCCAGACTAATCGCATATTCTAATAATCCTCTGCTTTGCAAAGGCCATGATTTGAAAAGAATTAGGACATGTATATTACAAACATATCTAGGGGTATTCACATTTACATATAAGTACCTTTAGCCAATTAATGACCCCACCGAGGGGCAAAGGCCTTTACCCAGATACGAGAAAGATTAATTTCACGTAACGTGAAATTAGTTTAGTTTAGCTTACGTCGGTCTTATTTATTGCTATTAAGCTGCATACTATGCGAAAGTTTAATCATTTTTTTTAAGATCTAAAGAATTGTGTCAATTACACCGGTTTTTCAGTTTTGCTTATCTACATTTATTTTATGAATAAAAGCAATGTGTTTACCCGAACTTTAGCAGCGAGTACGTTGGCTGATATGTTCGTCGATGAGTGGACCGCCTTGATCAGCTGCACTTTTGCGTATAAATTAATTTACGTGTAATTCACTGCACTGAATACACTAAATATTTCATGGCGTGGGTTTATAATTTATTGGAATTGCTTGGCTCGAATTCTCGCTTATGGTTGCTGATCTAGTTATTTTTTCTTGCTATGCGATTGTTTTCTATCTCAACGATTCTGGCTCTGCGAAATATGGCGATATGGCTGTGAATGTATACGTACCATGTACGGCCGCCTGCGTCTATAAGCAGACGGGCAGGTCATATTTACGAGTGAATCCCGCTTATACTGCTTGTATACTTATAGGCGCAGGCGATCGCACCTAATCAAATCTACGGGTTAAGTACCTAAGTAAAGTAAGGTAATAGAGTCTTTTGTTTAATGCGTAAACTATAAAACTTATAGGTTAAAATGAGATGAAATGTGTTGCTGAGCCCGTTATTTTAACAACTTCTTTATTATTATCGCTATACAACAGTATTATACATGTGATTGTTATCCGTGATAGATAATAAAGCTTTATACATATACACACTACATTTACGCCACTTTCCCGGAATAGGGGTAGGCCAGAGAAAATACCTCCACTTGCTTGGATCCTGACATGCATCTCCCGCTTCCTCGATATTTATAGGTATTCTTTATACCTCTTACATCTAAATACATTAAAGCTCTTATATACCTACTACTTGCACGAAACTGTACCATATCCTTAACAAAGGACAATTCTATGAGATACTCGTCCAGGTAACAAGACAACCAAAAACAACAAAATAGTTTCGTGCATTTCAGAGCAAGTCACTAATTGTGAGATCAGATTGGGCGGAGCTAGAGTAGATCGCCAATATCGGAACGTATGTAAATCTGTACTGAGTGCACCCTGCAGAGGGGTGACAGAATGTGATGGTATCAATAAGTACTTTCCCCTCGGTGTCCTACCACTGCGCTTGTTGCAGGGGACAGATGGCTGGTCTCTTGCCTCGGCGTGCTGTTCCTCAGCAAGGGTCTGTTCTACCGGGTGGTTCCAGCTGACCAGTCGTTTGACGAGCCCTACACGGGCGTATTCAGGTAAATATATAAATATATAAATAAATAAATACTAGTTTTATGATACATAGTACCAACCGATAATTTACTTCTCGATAAGCCGTATTGAAAGGATATAAAAATTATCTATGCTGTGTATCTCAATGCACACTTTCAACGAAAAATTGTTTGAAAAAATATAATAAAAAGTTTTTAAGATATAAAACATTTATTAAAAACCGCAAAGATAACTTTGTCATACATACAAACACTGTGAAAAACAAAGTAACAACACAAACATCAAGTCATATAATTACTTGCTACCACGGAACTATTCATGGGCGAGTCCGACTCGCAAAGGCCTTAAGATTAATTACTTATCTCATTGGTACATGGTCAGCACCGGGATTCGAACCTGCGACACCTGCGTGAGAAAAGTGGGCATAGAGGCCCACGCCTCGCCAAATGTAAGAAGGCGTGACGCCATGACCGCGTCCGCGAATAGGGCCTAAGGCGGCGGCGGCACCGTAGCCACACCCGCCTTTGTCATATGCGTATGCGCAAGCGGTGGTTTTCCCGCCCGCAGTCGCCACCGCGAAAGCCCGCAACTCTGGACGGGCTCTATGTTATGTGGTTTGTTTGTGGCACCTATTCTCTCTCCAGGTTTCGTCTCTGGTGGTGTGGCCAGTGGCAGGAGGTGCTGGTGGACGACCGGCTGCCGACAGTCAACGGAAGGCTCTCCTTCCTGCAGACCAGCCACAGCGACCAGCTGTGGCCGGCACTGCTCGAGAAGGCATACGCTAAGTGAGTCACCAGTCCGCAGTATCAGTTATACCAATAGACATTACTATTAGGGAATCCAATCCCGCACCAAAATCCTAATCCCGAAAGCCCGCGGATCCCGCGGGATTTGCGGGATTGACAAAACATTTTATAATTTTACTCTAAATAGCCCTAAATTGTCCTAAATGTCACTAAATACATTAATTCACGAAGTGTTATTGAAAATAAAGAATAATAAGATTATAAGTTAAGTATACATTTTATTCATAATTTAATTATACACAAATTGTTGATTTTATAGGAAATATTTTTTTTTGGAAGTGTTTCCTAAGGAAGGATAACATGTTAAGCGTGTCATCTTTTAAATTGGATTTGGTTTTATTGCACATATACACAGCGCCCACCCAGTCGCTAGGGTTTAGGCAAAAGTCGCCATTTCTAGCGACCAAGTCGCTAAATTGCCAGCATTGATGTAGCCGCGATGCTGCGAGAGTAATCCCCGTGCCTCGTAATCGTAAGCACATAATGCTGGCTCGTGTCGTGGGAATCCCCTGTAATAGTAGCATAATATTGGTATTGGGCGCGTTCGGATACACGCACAAGGCAAAAATATCGGAAAATGTAGTATTTCAGTTATTCTTTTAAATCCCGCAGACCTGCGGGATCCCGCATGCCCAATCCCTCACTTTCAGTCCCGCAAAAAAGGTGCGGGATTCCGCGTTTGCGGGATTGGATTCCCTGATTACCATTGATGGTAAAAGTGGTACTAGTTTATCCTACCTGTACCATTGATGGTGTCTGGGATATGATGTCCCATTTGATTTAACATTAAGTAATAGTTTAAACATGTTTGTAAGTCATCCATCATTTAACCTCGCTGGACCATTTTATTTCTAAGGAATTACCTATGTGACATTGGCGAAAGCAACCAAAGTCGTTAAATTGATTGATTAGCGAAAGTCTCCACTCAGAAATCGGCAGACTACCTAATATGTGAATCTGTACATACAGGTATCTACTTTTTTGTTAGACGAGACGAATATATATCTTTTAATGTATATACAGGCTGTAACAGAAACAGGTGTCCAAGCCGAAAGAGGGTTGTTCGGGACATCATTCTGAACAACGTTCACTATGGGACCGACTTGATCAGAGCAACTACTACTTACATCAAAACAACTACTACTAGTACATACTACTTAATTTATCTCTATCTCTACTACTCTTTTGTAAATTGTTTAAAGAAATAAATAAACTGATAACTGAAAAACAGAAACTGAAACTCGTTTAAAAACTCCTGCCAATGACAGTCTGTTGTCATAGAAAAATATACCTAGGATTGGATAATGAATTTTACGCCAGCAGCTAAATGAAACATTCGCATTTCCTGATATTGTAAATAAATGACACACAGCATAACTAAGGCCCAATACTTCAAAAACGAGATAACACTATTACTTAGGTACTTATCTTAATAACTTTGGCAACACCATATAAGTATTTAGTTTGTGTTGTATTTACCCATGTAAAGTATTTCAGTTAATAAATACAGATATGATAAAGTAGTATACCTAAATAAAGTAAAAGATTTTTGGGGTAGCAGTAAATTATTCCATTCTTGATTCCGGTTGTTGATTAAGCATTTATTGATGTAAGTAAATGTCATCCTACGTACGATTATATATAGGTATATAGGCAAGATTATATGATGAAACCAATGAACAATAAGTATGTATGTATAGTATACAATCTATTATTACTATCAACTAAATATAACAAATAAACGTTAATATTACAAACAAGGTAGTTATCAGCTATAGAGGTACCGCCATCCACGATGACGCGTGACGTAGCTATAAATAGCATTTGCAAATATTAGCATTCAAATATGCATCTTTGTCTTTCAGCAGAGTGCCTTGATGAAAAAGAAAGATGCAAATAGCTACGTCACGCGTCGTCGTGGATGGGAGGGCGTTACCTATACAGATAGCCAACAATCTTTTGGCGCGCGATGACAGGACCTATGTAACTTGACCAATGAGGAATGAAAGGTCGGTGGTCGTTCGTTGCAGTTGCGATGAAGTGGCGCCCGCATATAAGTCACTCATCTCATCAGCTAAAAGACCGTTGGCAAAGTATTATTTGTCATTTTAGAGAGAATAAAAACAATCAAAATATATTTCTGGGGTTTTTCCATTTAGTATCGAAAGGTCTGTAAGTTTTTAATAAGTCTACCCGGGTAAAATTCTTCTTTCTGTTAATTTTGACCCGCGCTGTATGAACAAAAATATTACACTATCACAAATACCATCAGTTGGCAGTACCCAAAATAAGTTTTCATACAATTCGGCAGTGCGTAAGTTGACTGAACATTCGTCATCCCTATACCATCACATTCTTGTACGGGTGGGCCAGTAGATCAATTCAGATTCATCAAAATTTCTGAAATATTCAAATATGCTGACAAAGTGCCAACACATAATTTTGTGTCTCTTCCCAATGTACTGTGGGAGAAGGAGGGCAAATAATATGATTTTATTTAGTTTCACTTACGAACCCACTCGCACGAGTATCACAAATCACGACAATGTGTTGAATACTAATTTGGTGGAATTCTTTACATTTCACCGAGATCGGGTAAACATTATTTTCATGTCAAAGAACAACAGAAAAAAATAACTAATGAATTCAAACAGAACGTAAGGAAATACAGGGACAAAGAACTAGGAATACATTGAGATAGCGATTGAAAAGCAATGGATAAGTTACGCATCTACTTTACTTGTAACTTCGTCGTCTAGCGTCCAGCTTCGTGCATCCCTTTCGGGATCTGGAGAATCGTGTTGATGATGTCCCCGTTCCTCTTCAAGGCACGGAAGGTTTCCTCACGATATTGGGGTACGAAGTATCCCGGGTCCCCTCTCTTGTCGGTGACAATCGGCATGACCCGCACTGGACCCTCGGGAGTCTCCAAATAGTAGTTGTAATTCCCGATGTCCAGGCCGGCACAGGTTCCGAGCGCGGCTAGTGCGATCACAAATCGGGAGAAATGCATCTTTGTTTTTTTCGAGTTGTTGGAGGGAGCAGTGCTTGCTAGGTGTGCTGGAATGGTTGTGATGTAGGGCTGCAGGTGCTGTTACTTTAAATACTAGGGCGACGGTGCCCCCCGCGCCGCCCCGCGTGCTCCGAGCGTGACGAAGGGCCGCCCACGGCGACCTGCGATGGACAGCCCGCGCGTCTGCGGTTCGTTCCATTTGGCGGAACCCTTGCGAGTTTTTTGTAATTTTAGACCGTGACTGTTAAAAATACCTCTAGTTTTTTATATCAGTTTTTAATTCGCCATTCAGAAATATTTATAATTTTTCAGTGAATTTCCGATTCTTCCTTGGATTTTATTTGACGGTCTGCATATTGGTTTGGTTTCTGCTCCACTAACAAAAAGCGGGCTTATTTTATGTCTTTGTTGTTCAGATCCACTTTTTTCATTCCAGCTGAAATAATAGTTTTGTTTTTGAAACTATGTCTTTTATGTGATTTTATGATTGGGCAAGACTATATTCGTCGACTACCTACTAGAGTCACCGACGACGTCATGAATCTTTCATCTCTAGGCGCACCCGGTGTGGACGTATTGTAAAGATGTAATAACGGGATGCCTATTAAGTATCTACCTTTGTGAAATGTTACGTTATCGTTCGCAGACTCCACGGGTCCTACGAAGCCCTTAAGTACGGCAGCCTCCTCGACGGCCTGGCTGACCTGACTGGGGGCATCACAGAGTCGCTGTCCACTGCCGCCCTGCCTGACGCGCCTGCCCTGCTGTCCCTGTTGAAAACCACCAGTGTAGTCACCGCAGCGCCCCACTCCGTATCGGTAGGTAAAGTAAAAGCCCATTAATGTCCCCACCGAGGGGGACAGGCCTTTACCGAGAGAGTCGCGGAGGAGGAGTACAGTACGGAGCCATTGTTTTGGCACGTCGGAGCGTGACCCGACATGCCCCGAGTATGATACTCGGCGTTTGTCTTAGTGGGAGAGAGAGAGAGAGAGAGAGAGAGTGAGCGCGAGACGAGACCCGACGTGCCAAAACAATAGCCCCGTACTGTACGTTGCATTGTGTCGATTTGTGCCACTGAAATCCCTCCACTACATTGACGCACGCTCTGAAAGGCTGTTGTTGCTTGTTTCACATCGTGACATATCGGACGTGACCTTTCATCTAATACACCTGTCAATTTCTAGGTATGAAAGTATGAAACTTTTACGCATGTCTCACCATTGTCTGATGTTCAAGGCTTGTATGCAGACCCTCTCGTCGACACATCTTATCTATCTATTGTTCTCCATTGTTCGTTTGTTCGACCGGTGTGCTTCTAAGAGAGAACCATTTACACAATAAATTAGTCAAGTGAGAGTCGGACGCGATGCGAAGGGTTCCGTACCACCCAAAATACGCAAACAAAACTTCTCTTGACAATAGGCTTGTGTCAAGTTATAGTAGATACTTTTTAGGGTTCCGTACCCGAAGGGTGCCAAACGGGACCCTATTACTGAGACTTCGCTGTCTGTCCGTCCGTCTGTCTGTCACCAGGCTGTATCTCATGAACCGTGGTAGCTAGACAGTTGAAATTTTCACAGACGATGTATTGCCGTATCTGTTGCCGCTATAACAACAAATACTAAAAATCAAAAGAAATTTAATATTAAGGGGGGCTCCCATACAACAAACGTGTTTTTTTGTTCATTTTTGCTCGATATTGATAATGGTAGCAGGTAGACGCTTAAAATGTTCACAATATATTGAGTATATTATTTACTTAAAAAATAAATAATGAAATGAAATTAATATTTAGGGGGGCTCCCATACTTTTTTTTTTAAGGTTTTTTATAGATAATGGTACGGAACCTTCGTGCGCGAGTCCGACTCGCACTTGGCCGGTCATTATGAACTGTCAAAACCACAGATCACCCCCCTGGGGGGTGATCTGTGGTCAAAACGGAACTTTTGTTCCTGAGTTCTATGAAAGAACCACAGAGTGACGTCATTTAAAAGTGCCATCAAATGGTGTCTTTTTTGCACAAAATTGTTGCTGTTCCTAGATTTACTGGATTACCTTGGACGCAAGCCTATTCCAATATTAGCTGTAGCGGCAATAAAAATACATTCAGAGCCACCACGTTATCTACAGAACGGCCTGGAGCGGAACTACTGAAGCCACTATGAAAATATTGTGTATTTCAGGTCTTTGAAACTCTTTTCCGTTCAGTTGGCGTAAGTGGTGGCACCTCGCCCTATTCTCTAGCTAACGTGGTGGCACTGTATATTCCCTGTTGGTTGACAGACACTGACAGAGGAGGCAAAGTCAGTCCTCGCAAATTCATGTTGCATGCAAGTGCTCACATTATAACGACGATGTGGTACATTTGCATACATCTCCTACTGATTAAGAGCCCTACTACACTATCGACCGATTGAATGACTGGTCTACGAAGAGCTAAGGTTCAATGAGGTAACCCTTCGGGTCCGGAACCCTAATAAAAGAGCTTTTAATTTTACAGTGATTTTCTTTTGTTTCTCTTTTGTAACCCGTGATATGGCGCCTTAAGGACGCCATATATTCCAACTTTCCATTGTAGGCGCCATAAAAGGTATTCCTAAATGACAGAGATGTTCTGTTTTACTTGCGTGTTTTTATAGTAATGAAGAAAATATAGCAATGCAAAGGATCGCCGGAAAACCATAATAGATGCATGTTGTAAACGCCGATTTAAGTGGCTTTTGACTGTGTAGGCTTTTATCCTTGCCATTTGATTTTTTACAGTTTTCTTATTGTTTCAGAATATCAAGCACGAGAAATACGGAATAATAGACATAAATTATAGGGTCTTCAATATTAAAAAGGTAGTAAACGTATATCATAATATAATAGCTATTATATTGAACCGAGTCATCACAACCATACTCTCAACCATAATGAGAACGCAACCTATTGTAAAGTTTTAATTTTACTTAATTAGGAAATTCTATTCCTTGTCTCAACCATTCAAATTCTTCATAAGAATATATTCGCCTACTGTAAATATCATATCATTGCGTCACGCCGTTCCGCATAAGGGGTGGCAGAGGCACGACTGTGCCCACTTAGGCAGTTTCCTATTACTCCAATTCAATCCAGGGGACTAGCCCTTTGCTATCTTCACATGATTCCTCAATTATACAGACAGATCACTTTATTTTTCAGGTGGATACGCCAGAAGGACCAGAATACATGGTCAGAATCGGAAAAGCGATCACACCCCGTGACCAGCCGGATCCTGTCATGTAAGTAGGTTACGGGTTTTTTTTTTCATAACTTGAACCAAAGTGGCTGTGTTCTGGTATTTTGCGGTGCAAAAAATACTCGTAGTTATTGATTCAGTTACTTTACTGCGCATTTGTAGGTCCACTCAGTTACTACTCTACCATGTTTGGCCATTTCATAGAATTGAATTTTCTACGAAATGCCCACGACTGACGAAATATACAATCTACTTACCTACTGGAGATAACGTTTGTAAATTTAAGGTACACATGATTTTAAATGTGAATTCGGGATGTCTGGTAACAATGACTGAAAATTATAAAAATACACGAATTCCGGTGGCAAACTATGAAACATATTTATGTACCACTACAACGTATTTACGATATCGCGCATTCTACATCCCCTCAGGTGGAAATCCACATCAATGTCCGACACCAACGTGCTGTACCACGGCTGCTGGATGCCGTTCACCGACTTCCGCAAGGTGTTCAGCCAGATCGAGCTGGTGCTACTGGACCAGGAGACCAGCAGGGACGAGCCCTCGCTGGCGGAGAAGCAGCGGTGGCACATGAGGATGCACCAGGGCGGGTGGAGGAGGGGTGTGTCGGCGGGAGGGTGTAGGAATAACGCTGGTGAGGACCACATAGGCGTCGTGAATGCGCGGTCACTTGGGCCGCTCTTTAGTCACTGTAGTACTTTAGTATGTACGGAATCGGCGGTTTCGTAGGTTCAATATTTTGCGCTCGCCTTGGCCGCACAAGTCCCTCACTCTCGACGAGGCCTGTTCCTTTCATTTCACATATTGCGCTATGACTGGCTAAGAAAATGTATGCGATTTGATTCAGATTGGTATGACCTGTGGTAGGTACAGACTCTAGCTGGGCCGGCCTACAAGGCAGGCCCGCTCAGCTAATTACGTTGCAGACTCTTTGTGATAATTTACGCAACGATTTCGCTGCCAAGAGTATATTTTAGATTTCCGTTTCGTTTCCGTTTACTTCTAATAAAATATCAAGTACTGACCTTTAACTAACTGACTGAATCACACAGGGGTCAAACTACTGAAATTTTATAATTTTATACTGAAATAGAATACTGAAATTTTGAAAGTAGTTTTATGATCGAGGGACCCACTAAGAAACGGTTACATGAAATCGGGCCATAAGGGGTTTAAAAAACCTTTAAAGTGTGTTGTTTGTATGGATAGTTTACCTAGTACTGGCGTAAGAACGCACCATTAATCGACTAACCCTGCAACCCCACAGAGTTCTTCCACATGAACCCGCAAATGCAGTTGATCGTGGAAGCGGCAGACACGGTCGTCATCTCGCTGAACCAGCACCGCTTCATGGAGCCCAAGGTGATAGGCTTCAGTGTCTACAAGCTGAAGGAATCGCTGCAAGAGATCGCTCCTGCTGGGTTCTTCAAGAGGAACAAGTCTACTATCAACTCGCAGTACACGAACAGTCGGCAAGTCAGCCATAGGTAGGAATGAGAACGACACTACCAACTAAACTAATAGAAGGAACTATAGTGCAGCCGGATATGTCTGGGCGTATGCTAAGGCGCAATCGACGCAGGCCAAACAGAAAAGATTTTGTAAGGCAGGGCTGGCGACAACGTCTTTTGTTTTTAGAGTATGCAAATGTTATCTTTGTATAATTTCTTGCCAAGCTTGGCACAGTGTAACTTGAACAATGACATACGTATGCATGAGGATCACGCAATATCTGGCGAATGTTTTTGATATGCGAATTTTAAACTAGCCTCTATTCAGCCGCTAAATGTTCATTCTATTGATCCTACAACTCACCGTATTCCAGATGCCAACTAGAAGCGGGTGCTTACCTGGTGCTCCCCACGACCTTCGAGCCGAGAGAGGAAGCCAACTTCTCCGTGAGGGTATTCTCCAGCAAGACCCTCGAACTGGAGATCCTGGACACTCCGCTGAAGATGATCCGAGCCGCCATAGTCCCCGCGCCTCGAGGCTTCGACACGAAGAGTTTCTCCCAGTACGAAGCGGTCTTCTTGCAGCTGGCGGATGAGCACAGAACCCTGGATTCTTTCGAGTTGCAGGAGCTACTTGATGCCTGTTTGCCGAACGACTACATCAAGAGTTGTTCATCGATTGATACGTGTCGGCAGATTGTGCTGACGTTAGATGTATCCTTTACAAATTAAGGAAAAAGTTCTAGTAATTATGTCCTCCAGTCCTCCTATAGTTTGTAAAACATAGCGTGATCTCTGTGACGGCTGCACTTTGAGATGATATAAATTATCGATATTCCAACTTAAGTTGCCGTATATTTCAATCAATACAAACAAAAGGAAGTTGTAACACGTTTCTATTCTTGTTGAAATGTTTCACAGACCAAATCAGCATCATCAAAGTCTGATTCGGACTCACTAGAGCTTATTCTCACACTATTATAATATCATTATATTTTTCCAAGTCAAGATAGATAACTTGTCGTGTCTTGTACGATGAGTGTAAGACATCACTATTTGCCAATAAAGTATTTGTCTCTATACATTTCACCGTCACAAAATACGATGTTTTTGATGACATCTGTCACAGAGATCAAGCTATGTTTTACAAACTATAATAATAAAATTCTTTAGTACTCCTAATAAACTTCTCTAGTCCTCCTAATAATCTTCAATATTCCTAAAAGTTATCAAGTCCTCTTTATAAACTTTTTTATATGAAATATAGTTCTCGTGTCTTCATAGTAAACTTCTCTAGTCCTCCTATAGTAACCGAATCCTGTACATTCCGGTGGTCTCAAAGCCTCAATGCTTTCCTGAACGCAACCCAGACCCGCGGGACCGGCCGCATTTCCCTCTCCGACTTCAAAGACCTGATGTGCAGCCTTAAATTCTGGCAATCAGTGTTCACCAACCACACGAGGGAGAAGAGTGGCGTGTTGAAAGCGGAGCGGTTGAGGGACGCTCTCTGTGACGTTGGATTCTCACTGCCGGAGCGGGCGCTGGCTCTGTTGGTGCTCCGCTACGTCAGAAAGGACGGGATGCTGCGGTTTGGCGACTTTGTGTCGGCTGTGCTACATCTGCAGCGGGCCTTCAGTGAGTATTGACTGACGAGTTGTGTAGCACGATTGCTTGTCTCTGACGAGTATTGCGAGTCGGAATATGATTGCAATACTAGCGGTTTAGTTCTTTCAAATCTTTTAAAATTAGTCGGCAGCAGACGATTTGTATCCTACGAATGGAGCGATAAGGTGATCGCACAGGGTGTCAGCACCGCCGCACCCCGTACGCGCCGTACGCGCCGCATTATAGAATCCGTATAGAAACCTCGCACGTGTCACACGCACCGTACGCGCCGCATTACTTTATTCGTTAACAAAATTGCTGATTTCCAAGTGATCCGGGGATCAACTTGCAAGTTATCCGGGGATCAACTTGCAAGTTGTCCTGGGATCAACTTGCAAGTTATCCGGGGATCAACTTGCAAGTTATCCGGGGATCAACTTGCAAGTTATCCGGGGATCAACTTGCAAGTTATCCGGGGATCAACTTGCAAGTTATCCGGGGATCAACTTGCAAGTTATCCGGGGATCAACTTGCAAGTTATCCGGGGATCAACTTGCAAGTTATCCGGGGATCAACTTGCTTGAAATCTGTTATTGTTAACACTAAACGCGGCATGTCGTGCATTTTAGCGGCATTTTCTTTTTTATATTTAAACAATGCAATTTTCACATATTTCAGACGTCTTTGACGCCAAAGAAGCTAGCCACTCCAGTACCATCAGCCTAAGTATAGCGGAGGTAAGCATAAAATCTATTGCAATAAATGCATAACTTTACATTTCGTGAGATCTATCCCACAACCTTTAATTACTCATAACAGCATTTGACATCTATAAATATACACATTACTAGAAATTTTAATAATTTAATTCAGAAAACTATTGATTTTCTAATTAAAAATTCATAATACTGTTAGGAGACTGATATTCTCTATGGAACAGCCCCCTAGTTTGAGGTCGCCAATGGTTTTATTATTTGTTTCAGTGGCTACAGTGCTCGTTGATGTGCTAGACATTAAAAAAAACGTTGGAACTACAGTGAGATTATAAAACACAAGATTAGATTTCTATGGATTTGTAAATAGTACGTATCTCTCTCTACTCTACCGACACAGTCTATTGCAATACAAGGACATAATGTTTCAGGAACTGTGGTGTTATTGACGTCTGCGTCCATCATAACGCGTATAGTTTTATTTATTTAATTCGGTTGTATTACTATTATTTTTTATCGTTATTATTTTTTATGTGTGTTACCTCGAATTTGGTAGATACTATTTATGAACCGATTTAAAAAAAATCTTTTTTGTTTGAAAGCGTTAGGTACTCATAAGCTTGGTCCCATTTTTTGAAAATCAGGAATCGGTCTAGTAGTTAGGTCACTACATGAATATATATATCTAGGCTGGATTTTACCAACAAAAAGTTATCCGGAGAATAACTTCCCGAGGATAACTTGTAACTTTTTCATAGACACCAATGACACCTAGATCAGATCACCTCATTTTGAACTGCCATTTGTCATACAAGTTATCACCATACCTAGTTATTCTCGGTATAACTTTTCGTTGGTAAAATCCAGCCTTAACGTATTAACGGTAAACAAAATCACGTATTGTTTCCTTTCCGTGACTGTGGGCTGGCTGAAGCGACCGATATTTGTCTAAGTATGTTGTGTAATATGTGTGGACTGAACAGCCAGAACACAGATATTGTAGGCTCGAGTTCGTGTATTTAGACGACATTCGCAATGCGAGCAGAGAGGATTGAGTAATACGGTCTCGAAGTCGTTTTTATTTTTAGGTTTTTAACTTTGTGAATTATGTTATTTTATTATAGAGTAAGATTGAGCGGTTTTGTACTACCTACTTCCGATCCGAATCCGAAACCCATGAAAATACGGATTCATGAATGGAAATGGAAATTCTCGGATGACGGAGAGAAATCGGACGGATCACTAGTGCGTAAACCACCATAGTATTAGTACTTCGACTACTTCCGCACAGTATTTTCACCATTTCGGATCGTACGTAGTGCGGGACTGCTCCGATGGCAACCTTGAGTACACTTTGACATCTCCATACACATTTGTATGGAGTTGTCAAAGTTTAATCGAGTATAGCGTTAACTCATCTTCACTTGTTAACAGATAATAATCTTGAGATTAAAAAAAAATAAACATCGATACAACCCCAAGGTGTGAGAATGTTTATGTATTATACTCATCAATTCTATTATTTCAATAGATATTGTATTTGTTTACTATTATTAATAGTTATGTTAAAATGTTATTTTATTCCATTTATTCCTGTGTTTAGTGTAACTACGGGTGCTAAAAGTCACTTTCGTTAAGGGTTCAGAAAACTTTATTGAATAGCACAGATAAATTATAGTTTGTTTGTTCTTGACATCAATAAAAACCTATTATTTAGAAGATAATCATAATTATAAGGAATTTAAAACATTTTTTTGTACAATATTGCATGTAAAAAGTACTTTTATACTCATAATGCTCATAAATAACTTATACTTAATCTAATTAAAGTTAATTAAATACTCAAATTATTGCATTTACATATAAATATTTAATTGGAGTGCCTTGCTTGACCACTTTGTAATGACGATGGATGGTACAACCGTACTATATTTTTTTCATTACACACGGCGAAAGTTTTGTTCAGAACCACAGTTAAAGCCAAACTTTTTGCCACCAAATGGTTTTTCCGGTATCATCCCGCTTCTTGCCAGGATTTTAAAGTTGTTTACGCAGGTGCTCACGTCAAGGACACTTAGATCCTGCAGCCCTTCACGTCCTCTCCGGGTAGTGCTTACGAGCAATAAAACATTCTCAACAGTCTCAACACATTAATTTCCAGGTTCTCGATAGAGAACCTAACCAAATCTTCCTTTGGTCCTGGCAGAATTAACCTCAGGTTCTCGGTATCAAGTTCACTTCAAAGGAGGAAGCTCCGTTGTCCGTCCACAGATGAATGCAGAGTTATTCATATTACTTGCTCTTGTCAATGTGCTGCACTGTGCGATTTTGATTGTACACTCTGCATTCAACTCTCGCGCAGGCAGTTCATTGAATCCTCGTCTATTTATTATCATATTGTTAGTATACATATTGTTTAAGCGGGTCTAAATAAGTACCTAGTCTGGGAAACCTGGTGTCAAAGAGTTTTACTAAATTCCAAAAAATGCTGGATGGACAGGTTTTTTTCGATATATCTTCTTCTGATTGACATAATTAACTCTAATTGTTGCTTAAGATGATCTCGCTTATACTTCAATATACTCATGTTAGTTAGTTTGTAACTACTGTGTATATTTTAGGTTTATGCTTAATTAATATTCCACCGAATAATCCTTATAAAATAAATCATTGTTGAATACCTTTGTAATCGGTGTGATGTCTAAATATTATAATTATGTACATAATATAATTGTTTTTATTTGCATACAAATTTATTTTATTTAATAGTTACCCACAAAAAGAAATATCAGAATGATTGCCTATGTAAATATCTACAATTGCAATAGGTATATTGTACAATACATATAATGTAATAGTAATTTTATTATTCACTATGCTTACATAAAGTATTAAATATTAACAAAATAAGTTAATTACTTACAAGATAAAAATAATACCATACCAAATACCATTTAGTGTTTGAGCAACAAACATGATGTAGTGAAATCAATAGATGGAATTTAATCCCAAGGTAGCATTAAATATTTATCTGCTACTGCTACCAATGACAGAAGCATGAACTATATAAAACCTAATGTATGTACACCTATATTTATGCAAATGCACATTACTTTACTGAATCAGAGAATTTTAGATATTGTGGCTGCAATCTTTGCTTAAGTGTTTAAAGGTTTAAGACATGGTTTTTTATCTTTGACTGCTTAGATACTGCTTTGACTGAAATAGAGCTAATTTGATATTATTTAAAGTCTTCAACATACTTTGATACTATCTAATAAATGGTGTACATACTTGTTTCATTCACGTCTTCGAGTCCTCCTTAACCGATAGATCAATGTTAGGTTCCTCATTGATGTTGGCAGCCTTATGTAAAAGGTATAGTTGGACTAGTTGTTCGTCCTTCATGTGATCCAGTGACTCTGGTTTCAATGGTTTTCCGATTGGTTTGTTCTTTACTTGGTGTAACGGCTTCACCTGTTTGGCCAAGTTTATGGCATAATCCTGCAAACAGAGCAGAATCTTTAACATTAAATTACAGTCACAGGCATATATGATGTTATACAAACATATAACTGAGGAGGTAACATTCAAACCGTGATTTGTCACAAAAGAACAAAAAATATGTTATAAATGACATCTTCTTCATGCCTATGTGCACTTAAAAATTCAAAATTATTTTATTAAAAAAGTGGCCAAGTGCGAGTCGGACTCGCCTATAAAGGGTTCCGTAGTAGCAAGTAATTATAAGACTGGATGTTTCTGTTGTAACTTTGTTTATCATAGTGTTTGTATGAATGGCAAAGTTATCTTTGCGGCTTTTAATAAATGTATCTTAAAACTGCTTATTTTATTTTTTTAAAACCAATTTTCGTTGAAAGTTTTTATTGAGATACACAGTAGTAGCACATATATATATTTCACTCTCTAACTTTAAAAGTTAGGGGGGACACAATTTTTTCCACTTTGGCAGGGTCTGTCTCTTTATCGATTGACTAAATGGTTTTAGGAACCACAACGTCATTTTCAAGACCTATCTATAGATATCTCACAAATTATAAAGGATTGATGAAAAAAAAATTTTTGGTTTCAGTTCCATGTTGTTGGGAGCCCCACTTAATATTTTAATTTTCAATTTTTGAATAAAAATCGTAAAGCGGTTTACAGAACACATCTACCTACATACCAAGTTTCAACTGTGTAGTCCTAATAGTTTTGGAATAAAGTTGCTGTGAGATATGGACAAACAGACAGACAGATAGACATACTTGATGAAACTATAAGGGTTCCTTGTTTCTCTAACGGAACCCTAAAAAACATAGTCAGATACAGATCAAACAGTGGCTCACAGACTAGGCCTAACCTGTTTTGTGGATGCAGGTTGGCAGATTAACAAATTATGTAGTCAGACATAAAGTAACATTTCTAAACAGACAAAATGTCTAAACACAATAATAATTAGTAACAATAGAAGAAAATTTGGACAAAATGTGAATTTTCATCAGGTAAACAGTATGGTAAAACATGTTCTGTCCAATACTATATGATGTTTTCATTAAACATCAAAATTAAATGCTTTTGTCTCGGTTCCACATCCAAAGTACAAAACAAGTTTTGAAAGTTACCTCCTCTCCTCACCTGTGTAGTGAGTTGACAAAGTTTACCCAAATCTGTTTACTCACATTCTGCACCAGTGGCACTTAACTCACTTAAGGTGTACATGCCGAAGTAGCAGAATATCTCACCGTCCATTCATTAATGAATATGTTGGCCTCCTCTGGCTTGCAGTTCAGGTGCCGCTTGAACTCATCTCGCGCGTACAGGTCTCCTAACACACGTAACTCTGGGGGTAGGCCGCGGTGAATGCGTAACACTAGTTTGTACAGCATACGGACTCTTCTCGCATGAGGGAATGACATCTGTGGTAAAAAAAATACTTTTAGAGAGAAGGTTTACACTGTGTACTTCTAGGCGGCAATTTGAACTGCACGATTTATTGCAGTTTTCTTTGTAATTGTATTGCTTTTGCCTGTAGTCAAAAATAACCTCAAATATAAATAGCATTTTACCTTAGAAGATTACATAAGCAATTGTATGTTTTACGGTAATAATGTAGTTCAATAGGTGAAAATTGGAGTGAGATTTTCTCTGATAAATGAGATCAATCGTAAAATCTGTAATCACTTCACATCTTTAAAAGTAATTTCATTTATTTACTGCACTCACTTCTGATCTGATTTTCAGGATTTTCTATCTGTTGACATTTCGTTTCGGTTGTCTGTCACTTGCTTGACATTGACCCCTCGTTCCGAGTCACGCCAAAAAAGATTACAGCATCTACGAAGCCGTTCTTCCGCGTCAGTTTTATACGGATATACCACAGATACTAGAGTCTGGCCAGTGAAAGAAGTCCCAAGAAAACCGCGGCAAATTTAAAAAATCTTAATGTGGCCACATTTACTGTACATCGAATTAACGGAGTTGATACTTTAATGTTTTTTTTAAAATTTTATTGTTCGATACCTATTAACTCTCATGACTTGGTTGAAAAAGAGGATATCATATTAGTAAAAACGTGCGTTCGTAAATTCATAGAGCATTGGATGGGTTAAGTAGGTACCTACTGAATATATTTTTTACCATGCCTATACCCTATACAGTTTCCCACTGCTGGGCAAAAGCCTTCACTTCGAGTATAAAGTAAACATACTAAACTAATAAACTTTATTATTCTGTTTCATAGTCACAATCAGACTCAAATAATTCAAAACCCGTATTTAAGCCACCTGGAAACAAATATCAGTAATTGCAATCAACCACATTTAAATAAATGTATAATATCCAAAAGAACAGATTAGTAACTGAAATTAAAGAATAATAATAAATAGTCAAGCAAAGTATCAAAATGTTGTAAGCAAAGTAACAATTCGTTTGACAAGTAAATAATGTTGCCATCATCAAAGTTTGAAAACTGCCAAAGGACAGGATTCGCTGGCCAGACTCTAACCACGTAGAACAAAATATGTGCCCGGCGTTAACTGAGATGCTACGGAAGCTTCTTTAGTTCGAGGGTTTTATCGCTGGATGCAGCACCATCGAAAAATTGCAAATACCTACCACGAGATGGCGCTAAGATATAGGATTTATTCTCAGAACAATAACTATGCTTTAGTTATTGTTCTGAGGATTTATTCTAAGATTAGCGCCACCTAGAAGTATGTTAACTGAAACCATGTCGTTTATTGTACAAATCTTACTCCTCACGCCATCTCTGGCTTAACTTTAGTTTCTGACCTACTCGCTAGGTCATCCAAACTTTTTACAGGTTGGCAAGAAAGTCTAGAAATTAAATAATGGCAACATAAGTGACATATTAGAGCACTATTGCGTATTTTGATAGACCATCCAAATATGACATTAAAGAAAACATGCAGTAGTCTGTGAATGTTGCCATCATTTAATTTATAGACTTTCTTGCCAACCTGTAAGCGTATAGTTGGGGTCATTTAATCATCTTCCTGAAAGTTTCAGGTTGCGGAATTGATAACCTTTCATTTTGATAAGGTACTAAAATTAGAAAACCATTTCGAGATTTAAGTGTTCTGAGCTCTTAGATATTTTTTTCAGAATTTTTAGATCAGTAATTTAAGAGTTAAATAATAAAAACTGAAATGTTGTCCAAATTATCAATGTCAGGATTTATGGCATGTGTTCCACAGGCTAGATATAAATAAAAAAGCAACTGTCAGTCATCATCTGTCATCTTAATTTTGTCATTGCTGGTTGTCAACTTGTCACGAAGTTGCACAACAACAAAAGAGTATTTACACATATTGACAGTGCGTTCCGCGACATCGCCGTCAGCGCCATAATCGAATACAGCCTCTAAGATGCCATCGTTTTGTATCGCAAAAAGCCCAAAACTGACTCGGACTGTAATCGATTTTGGCGTGACTCGGAACAGGGGGTGATATTATGACAGAATAATGACTTTTTAATGTTTTATTGATGCAATGACGGGCAAAAGTTCAACGTTTTATAATCCTGACATTGTACTTACGCCCTTTTAGAATGAGTAACTCTAAAAATCTTGAATTATAACTTAAAAATAAGAATAAACACTAAAATAAAAAATACGGGTCCCATCGTTTCCCATCTATTTTCGTATGAGATAATAAAACCAGCTGCTATTTTTTTTGAATTGTTATCAAATCAATTGTAGTAGTTTTTAAGATATGATTTTTTGAAAATCTGAAAGCATTGTAAAATTATGTAACAAAACGCAAATAATATGTCATGGTCTGTGGTCAAAATACGTTACCTACGTTTCGTTGTATGCATATTTGAAAAGATGAAAATTTATTTCATATATTTTAAACGTAAAATATCACTTTTGATAAAATAAGTTGTAATTTTTGTGAAACGGAACGCATTTGGGGTGTTTTCTGTCCGAGTTTTTGTTGGTTGGGCGGCCATTTTGAATCCGATTGGATCAAGGATCAATTATAGCTAACTTCCTGTTTGAAAACTAAAGATCGGTTTGTTAGGTACCTTATAAGCAGAACCGGGAGCCGGAGCGAAGCGGAGCGGAGCGAGGCGACCCCTTACTCCTGGCAACCCTCCCTCCATACCCTCTTCCCCTCCATACCCTCTTCCCCTCCAACTCCCCCCAACAATGCAAAACCTTTCGTCAAATCGTCAGTAGGTCAGGAACTCAAGTCTTTCCGATAAAGTAAGCCATAAAATAGCTGCTTATTGCCTATTCCGAGCAGATTACCTCTATTTTACAACATTTTATATTTATCTGTTACACACTTCGATCATATATACCCAAGATAATAGCATCAGCTCTCGGAATGTGTCTCGAATAAACTGTGCATGAAACTGTCAAATGTGGAGTTTGCATATCAGTCGCGTGCGGTTTGCTGTCGAGAAAACACGCCGAAATGCTCCGTCAAAAAGTGTCAAAACGATACCAATCATAGGTTCAAAAAACATGGTGTGTCGTATTTTCGTAAGTAACCATTAAAAGTTTTATAACGTAATGCATTTGGGGCTGAATTTACCCTCAATCTTACCTAATAACGTAATTTTAAAATAAATATTGAAATAAATGCGTTGAGTGGGACAAAGTTCCTCGCCGAATGAATGGAGTCGTTTTTCAAATGTTTTGTTGAGAAATTATTATTGGCTAAATATTCTATGGGCACAATCCTCAGCAGACTGCCAGCATCGCAAGTAGCCCAAAACATTCCTGGATGGCTAAATATCACTATTTCATTTTACAAAAGTTTCAGGAACTTGTCAGTTAGTCACAATTCTGAAAATAAAATCATCCTGTAAGAGAAGTTGTTTATTTATCATTGAAGTCGTGAAAAAGGTCGTTAAATGTATTATCTATTTGTACGGCCTAGGACAAAGAGTTTGAAGTTTCTTGTCAGTAATTAAAACGGCTGAACTGATTTTGACAAAACTTTTTTAAAATACGTTCACCCGTTTGTCCGCTATTCCTTTTTAGTACATAACTTTGAACGGCTGAACGGATTTTGGTAAAACTTACACTTTACCCTAAGTTGGAGTAAATGTAAGCCAATAAAAAAATAATGATCAAAATCCGATTCATGGTTACGGAGAAACTTACTTTACTTACTACAAATACCTAATCTCGTAGCAAAAAGGTAAACTATTTGCATCATTCATCATTTTAAGAGGAATATTTGTGAGCCACAGAGCCATGCTTATACAAGATCAGAGGGGATGGAAATTACCTTTAAAACGGACTGTGCCATACTAAGCGCACTGAAGAGACCGTTAACAAAATCTAAACTTATAAGTACTAGAATATCATGAAGCACTAAATAACTTAGGAAGCAAATACAAAGTCACGGTCCAGTGGGTCAAGGGTCACCAAGGAGACCAGGGCAACTGCGAGGCAGACAAGCTAGCAAGAATAGGGGCAAGAAAGAGACGGCGATTGTCCCTCCACCCTTCTCGCCATTATCAGCTGAAGCACTAAGGAGGCGGCTTTAATCAGCCACACTAGTGCAACAGGACAAACTGTGATCCAGTAGAGAAGACTGTAAAAACACAAAACTATTTATAAACAAGTATAACCATAGGTTTACTAACTACATAACAACGCAAAATAAAAATACTAACAGGCCATTGTACACTGAACAAACACTTGACAATTACAGGTGCAACCGGCGACAGCACAGACGGTCGAGCACATGTTGCTGGCATGTCCATTCACACTTGAAACCAGGGTGGCTATTCTGGGAGAACCATCATCGACCCATGAGCTCCTTGAAACCACCCAAGAAGTGACACAAAATATATATGGGCCAAACAACAAAAAACACGCAACATTTACGCTACGTTCGCGGGCGAAAGCCGAAACGTTTCTGTCCCATTTGTTCCATGATAGAAATTCTCGATGTAACTAGTGGCGGCAACGGAGGGAAAAGGCTCAAAAATAATATTGGCAGCGGCGCCGGCTGAGCACAATGCCATCGTAACCCTCTAGACAGTTTTATGAAAATATTTCTTGTCCTGCACTGCATCGTTCCGTACTCAGTCTTTCCGTTTAATTTACCTCGCTCGAATGATGTAAAGTATTATGCTTACCTCGGGGTCAAAGTGGCTATTTCACCCTCGAACTATATTGGCCCTCGCTCGCTTCGCTCGCTCTGGCGTCTAAATATCTCGGGTAGGCTCGATCCTTAGCGCCCTTCTCGCACGTGCTCCAAATTGGACCTTCGTCCGAAATAGCTCTCTTTCACCCCTTGTGTAACAAACTACTATTACATCATCCGAGCTCAGGAAAGAGGTTTTGCTGCTGTCAAAAGAGTCAGTGAAAGTTCACGTTTCCGAAGCCGGGCAATGAAAACTAGAGACCGTTCCATTTTCAATTTCATTACACACTCTGATGTTTAAATGGTTCATGTCATGACGAAGAACCTATCACCGACTACCACTCACTATGCTTGACAGTGTGGCGATACGTACGACCGTAGACAGAGAAAGGAATAGACGGAGTGCATGCGTACACCTTTGAGATGGAGATAGAGTTGGTTCTCAATAAGCATAAGGTTCAAAATCAGAGATTTTCTGCTACTCATCTGTCAAAACAAGAGCAAACAAGCATTTGACAATTCTGTGGCCAACAACAAAAACCAAAAACGCATACGCGGGTAAGGGACAGGTGATCGTTATTGTTTCCCGCTTACACAAAATTGATTCGTATTATGTCATCTCTTTCTTTTCTTTTTTTTCTGACGATGTGCCATCTCTATACTATACTCCCTTTACGCGTACGACTCAGTTTTTTTTTAAATATTTTTTTAGGGAAACCGCGTTTTGCCATTTTTTAAGACGCCCCGGCACGGCACCGGCACCGGTTTAGTGAGTAAACGCTCATTCATGCACACGAGACGGTTTTTCTTGACCTCGAGGTCAGTGAACTTTCAACGGCTTTTTCGATATAAAATCAGCCATTTTTGTGTTTTCCCCCCTTAATACTCCCACATCCCCACGTGTCCCGAATCCTTGAAATGGCGATTATTAAAAATATAACTCTAAAACTACTGATTTCCGACGGTTCCCGTATTTTGATATCGTCTATATGTATATAGGTACACTAATCTACATTTAAAAACCAGCATGCATAAGCATCTGCGACCGCAGTTGTTTTCAGTCCTTCTGTTTAATTTACCTCGCTCGAATGATGTAAAGTATTATGCTTACCTCAGGGTGTAGCTATTTCATCCTCGAACTATATTCGCTCTCGCTCGCTCGGGCGTCTAAATATCTCGGGTAGGCTCGATCTTAAGCGCCCTTTACGAGCTGCGCTCGCACGGGCTCTAAATTGGACCTTCGTCCGAAATAGCTCTCTTTCACCCCTAGTGTAACAAACTACTATACTTGGAAACTAGATCCGACCCCCAGACACTAAAATAAAAGTAAAATAAAATAAAATGTCAAATTATCAAATGTCAAAATAAATTATCAATTATTTTTATCCAGTGGAGGGTGAATGCGGTGTGGGATTCGATTGGCACAAAACCGGATAAGTTGGCACAAAAGCGAGGAGGCAGTGGGAAACAAGCTGCCGATGGTGATGTGGTGCTCTTAATCGTGAGAGCGATCTCGCGCTAGCTCACGTCCGCAGGATATACTGCATCCCATACAGCCCTGCGGGTCCTCCCTTTGTAGAGCGGAGCGAGCGACCAAATAATGATTCTCAAAAAAATAACTTCCGGAATTGCGACCCATTACTTATTAGCACGACCAAAAGAAGAAGAACAGGACTACCTAGGTACCTCATGGATTAGGGGAAAAGTTTACGTTTACGAAACTTCAGTCAGTTATTGTGTAAGTTGGACTCAGTTGGCTGTTGTGCATCTTGTTGTGGTCCTGGCAAGCGGGGATGTTTTATTTCATTGTCATGTCCGTGGCTCAGCGACAGTAGTCGACGACAAAAGATAAACACAAAACAATGATACATAATGCCAAGCCAATGTGACCAACAAAGTTCTTTTATCTTAATGTTTATTTAGCAGCCGGTCGCTTTATCCGAGGGTTTCATTTAATTCCGTGATTATTTTAATGGTGTTCGCTCACGCGACGAAAACCTTGTAGATAAAAGGAAATAGACAAATTGTGAAAAGATGCAAGAAACAAACTTAAGTTCCAGATATATAAAAATTGCTTTTGTTGTTGCATGTTTTTGGTAAGTTTTTATTTGCCCACTGTTTAATAGAATTATTTGCTTATTTATTTAATCTTGATGTTTCCGTAACAACGTCGGCAAAGAGCGTGTCGGATTCGCGTGCCCCACAAACCAAGAGTTCCGCATTCATCACGTTTTTTGATCTACCACGGATTCAGGGGATTTTCCCCTAAATTGTTAAACTACATGCTTCTTCTAGGTTAACGGGAAGAATCCTAGTTTGTTTCCTAAGTAATATTTTGATTCTTTTGCGAGAAAATTCGTGGTAGGCACCGAAATCCGAACCTGCGACTCCCGCGTGAGAAGCAAGGGCTTAGACCAAGTATAGCTCTCTTGAAATGGAATTTGTTTCTGTACTCTTGTTGTACCAAAGGCTAATAAATAACGAATAATAATCCTGATTCTAGTTATAAACATAAGGCATTATAAGCCCCGCGGAATGGTAATGCGCAAAACATCAAAGATCTGACAGTATCATGAACATTATTTCTATAGGAATAGGCTTGTGGCCAAGGTAATCCAATAAATCTAGGAACAAGTCTTAAGTTGAAGCATATGTACAAATTGGCTTGACATTCTCAGAATTGTATATTTCCAGCAGATATATTTTATTCAAAAATCAATTTTGTGCAAAAAAGACAGCATTTGATGGCACTTTTCCATGACGTCATTCTGTTGTTTTTTCATAGAACTCAGGAACAAAAGTTTTGACAGTTCATAAAAAGTATCTATTTTGACTTGACAGGCCACAAGCCTATTAGCTATGTTTTATCAAAAATCTATCAAATGTATGGAATTGTCAAGGTTTGTCAATTCTGCGTGTGCGGGACTTATAACGTAGGTATTAAACTATTTTATCTTGTGAATATTGAAAGTTTAATACTTAGGTGTTTTTTTTTCCTTATTATTTTCAGGGTAATATCAATAGCTGCGGTCTTCATAAATAAGACATTGCTGAGCGATCTATCATTGGATGCACCGATTTTCATAACGTGGTTTCAGTGTGTTGTCTCCTTTGTAATATGCGTGTGTTTGAGCTGGTCGGGCGGGATACCTCGAGTGTTTAGGTTTCCTGAAGGAAACCCCTGGAAACTCCAGAATATTAAGAATGTAAGTGCTATAATATAAATATTTTGTTTCCATAGTCGTACATACTCATCCTGTGTGCTAATAAAAAGCTCTGTGGTCGTATACGTCACGAGTCTATTCGATATAAAGAGCAATACTATCGATAGTATCGATACTGGTTGGCAGCAATGAAACTATCGATACTTCGATAGTATTGCTGTTTACAGATAGTACCTATTGCAGTAGAAAAGACATCGATTTACTATCGATATTATCGTGTTTTCTTCAACTATCGATTGGCTATCGATAGACAATCGATATTCGCCTATCGAGCGGTATTACTACTTCTCATCTATTTATAATGACGATGGACAACATATCGAGAAAACCTGCGACCGTCAGCGATTGGCTAGCATCCAGTCACGCAAAATTGATTTTATTGTAACTGGCTGTGCCTCTGTCACCCCGTATGGGAAAAGGTGTCACGCAATATTAAGTTGTCTGTGTGCTAAAATAAATTAAAATCCGCAAACTGTATTCGCGTGATTGTGTCTGTGATTGCCCACTTTTGTAATATTTTTGAGACAGCAAGAACAACAGCGAACATCAAACGGGACGGGATGTTTAATTTATTATTTATTGAATAATTTTATTTATTTAATAATTTATTGCTTAATTAAAGGTTCACAATTACATAGTAAAGTAAAGTAAATGTAGCCCATTAATGTCCCCACCGAGGGGCACAGGCCTTTACCCGGATCCGAGTAAGATTGAGCCATACTCCACCACGCTCCACAATTACATAGCAGACTTAATTAATACAGAGCATTTGTGTCAGACAAAACAGAAATCATCTGAACCTGAGCTAGGATTAACCTGTATTTCAAATTCAGCGTTCTTCCTAGTTACATGATACGTGCTGGTGATATGATAACATAGATTGAGAACCAGTAATGCATTAATTTAATCTCAATTAGAAAGCCAAATTTAAAAAATACTTTTTCTATTTTCAGGTAATACTACAAACACTATTATTTACTGTGATGCTAACCACCAACAGCCTGTGTCTCAAGTACGTCGGAATATCATTCTACTACATCGGGAGATCATTGAGCACAGTATTCAATGTTATACTGAGTTGGTTGCTACTAAAACAGTATACGTCACTGAAATGCATTTTATGTTGTACTTTTCTTTTCTTGGGTTTCACCGCAGGCGTGTTTGAAGAAAATGTTTTAGGTGAGTGATATATTTTTATTTTTATATCTCCACATACAAAATTAGGCACAATCAAAGCTCGAGGCGGTGAATTGAGGGCCGGAATTTAATCTGACCCAGGATTTTGTGGGTAATGCCTAAAAATCCATATAACAAATAGGCTGTAATCGACATACACATACGGTGATACATTGTTGCTTGTAGCACAGCTGTCTACTTTTAGCAAAGTGCTAATTAATCATTATTCATAATAAAAAAAGTTTATTGTATTGTATTTATAATAGTACATTATGAAACAAGTGGGCTAAGTTGGTCATAAACTCATAACATATGAGGTAGGTTTACCAGCTCGAGCCGCACAGGCGAAAGCAGTAAAGAACCGAGTATGTTATTATTACCAATTGCTCACGAGTTTTATACGACGTTTTTCAACACACTTGTGAGTAAAATTTATTATTATTATCTTTATCGGCACTCGACATTTTCACAATAAAAACAAAGAATGAAAAGTTTTATTTGTTGAAAACTGAAAATGGCGCGCACTTTTTTAGGGTTCCGTAGAGAAACAAGGAACCTTATAGTTTCGTCAAGTCTGTCTGTCCATCTGTATGTCACAGCAACTTTATTCCAAAACTATTAGGACTACACAGTTGAAACTTGGTACGTAGATGTATTCTATGAACCGCTTTACGATTTTTATACAAAAACTGAAATAAATAGAATTTTAAGGGGGGCTCCCCATACATGAAACTGAAAACAATTTTTTTTTTTCATCAAACCTACATGTGTGGGGTGTCTATAGATAGGTCTTTGGAGGTTCCTAAAACTATTTTTCTTCAAAGTCAATCTTTAAAGAGACAGACCAAATCCAAAGTGGAAAAAATTGTGTCCCCCCCCCCCCTCTAACTTTTAAAGTAAGAGAGTGATAAATCTATAAAAAAATATGCTGTGTATATCAATATAAACTTTCGATGAAAATTGGTTTGAACAAAATATAAAAACATTTATTAAAAACTCCAAAGATAACTTTATCATTCATACAAAAACTATGAAAAACAAAGTTACAACACAAAAATCCAGTCTAATAATTAAATGATACTACAGAACCCTTCATGGACGAGTCCGACTCGCACTTGGCCACTTTTTTTTTGTTTTCGCTCTTTGACTCGGACTACCAGGAGGCAATGCAAAAGTCAAACAAACAGCCAAATATTAAATTTCATCAAAGTAAACGAAATACATCTCTGTTTTCTTAGTTTGCTTGTAATTTGATGAAAATAAATGTTTAGTCATCTTATTTCGACAATAACATGTATTAATTAATAATTAAAGTCAATTAAAGTACCTAATATTTCTCCAGCATAAAAACTCTTTGTTATTCTTGTCCAAAAACTATATATATTACCACACTAGTGTTGTAATATTATTACCGCACGCGTGTATAATAGGCAGCATTATGATTCTAAAAACAACGTCACAAAGTGACCCACTTTGCGAGCGTGTGTTGAAAAATAAGTTTTAGATGTGAAACGAATAAACCGCGTTAGAAACACCTTACTGCGCTCCATAACTGGCATCGCTGATGTGGGCGTACTGCAGACCACATCGAAATATATTAGGTATTGCATTATTGCATTTTTAAAATAAGTTCACATCTAAAACTTATTTTATACAATACAATAAACTTTTTGATAATAAACAGCCTGTATAATGAACGTCTAATACATAGTAGGTGATTTAGTTGCAATTATTTCGTATTTTGCTTGGTTTTTAACCGATTTCACAAAACGAGGAGGTTTACAATTCGTCGGGTTTTTTTTGTGTTTGTACACCGATTACGCCTAGACAGAGGGACCGATTTGGAAAATTATTTTTGACGTGACAACGTCTTATAAATTGGTTTGCCGGGTGACACTTCAAGAAACTGCGTTACGCTCCGCTCACGTTATGCGCTCACAATGAGAGCGAGTGAGAGGCACGCGTCCGTTCCACTCGGGCATGGTTAGCCCGCCTAAGAGCGAGAGAGACAGACATAAAAAGTGAAAGGCACGCGTCGTATGTATGTATATTTATGTATATTTGTATATAAATACGTATGTATGTGTAAAGGTAAAAATAAAATTTTGTTAATATGAAATTCAGTGCGAGATTCTTTGTATAAATTAATGTTTTAAATATAATTCTTTGTATAAATAAATGTTTTAAATTGTTACTATTATTTCATCCTTCTTCCTACTATACGAATGAATATTCACATTAAAATTATTTTACCACTCAAAGTCGTTGTCACGTAAAACTTTCGCCCGTATACCGACTTTACAGGCAACCAATTTTTTTTGTTTGAAAGGGTTTACCTTCCCATTGGTCCCATTGACACCAGGTCAGGATCTGATGATGGGATCCTGGAGAAATCGAGGGAGCTCTTCATATATTATAGGCAGACCTATAGTGCTGGGTAGGAGGTAAAAAATAACAGGGTACCTACCTGTGAATTGATATCAAACAGTGAAATTTTAAATATTTCTCCTCTTTATTTTTAGGTTCCTTGTCATTGAAAGGCACAATCTACGGTGTTATTTCATCCCTTGCCCAGTCCCTATACACAATATGGACGAAAAAGACTCTACCTCATGTCAACCAAGAAGCATGGCTGCTTACATACTATAACAACGCCTATGCCATGTTTATGTTTCTGCCTCTTATGCCGATCAATAACGAACTAATGGCGTTATGGAAATATGCTAACTTCAACGACACGGGATTTTGGATAAAAATGATCGGTGGTGGTATAGCCGGGATTGCTATTGGCTACATAACGGCTTTACAAATACAGGTAAATATTTACATACAAGCACGTACCTACCCCAAACATGTGAATATAGGTAATTTTATTCGTATGAACTTTACAGTATCGTCACAGAAGAGATAATAGTACTACGTACAGAACGGCCACTCCCTTCCCCGCGTGGATTCAGATACCGCACCTCACCCCGGAGTCGGGTAGCCTCTTCAGGAGACACTTTGTATAGAAGCTGAACGCACACATTCACAAACGAACGAGTTTACGCACACATTTGCACGTGTACAAATGTCATTAGGCTATGTAGTAGTAATAGGTGATTATTTTACGAGCGTTCTATGGAGTGTCCGAGGTGTGGTATCGTGGAGAACTATGCGCGTTCGTCTTGATTTTTTTGAAAATAATTTTCTATAATTTCTCAAACATGTACAAAAATGGTGAAAATCGGACAAGGTAGGGGTGGAAAACGTTACCCAAAGAGCATATAAACTTACCGCTTTGCATAGTAATTTTCCTTTCGTCAGTGGGGCGTCCTGAGCCAGCGTGGTGGAGTATGGCTCAATCTTACTCGGATCCGAGTAAAGGCCTGTGCCCCTCGGTGGGGACATTAATGGGCTACATTTACTTTACTTTACAGTGGGGCGTACACGTGACAACAAAATGGCGGCGTCTGTGACACTCCCATAGAGTCTGAGGCCAGGCTCACAGATGGATACTTTGGGCCCCCTTTTTGGATTATAATTTTAGTTACCGAATAAGTTCCACCAAGGAGCTTATAATTATTCATTAATTATCTAGCTTGTTCTTTCCTGAATGCTTTGTCACAAAATAGAAAGAGATGTGTAAGTATATTATGTAGACAGTGACAGTTTCAATCAATACTAACCTCTAAAAACTGACAAAAATTTCCCAAAACGACCAGGCTCACAGATGAGGATTTACAAACATTTCCCAAACAGGCCAGCTCCACTGACGAGAGGAAGAGACTATACCAATAAATGGCCACAAAAAGGTCGCGGCGCACGCACGCTCAATCATCTAGGTACAGTACCGGGCCTTTGTTTTGGCACGTCGGGTTGACGACCCGACGAGGTGCCACGACACGAGTGTGATACTCGGCGCGTTTCAGACCCGACGTGCCAAAACAAGTCACTGTACCTACATGTCGCTGCCCCAACGTTGTCTGCGACATTATGGAATAATGTTGCCGGGGCACTTTCGGAACACTTCACAACGTTGCAGCGATATGTTGGGGGACATTTTCCTTAGGGTACTTATTTATGGCTTTATATAGGGGAAGCCAAGAGGGGATTTTGTGAGTAGCTCGTACGTCAGAATATATTTTGTCTTGCCCTAACGTGGGTCTAGATTGAAAACTGTACATTGGTAGAGAAAGTAAACCGAGTGTGTGACGCACTCAAGTAACTCATAAAGTAGCCTCATCAGGGGGTTAAGTCTCCTGCTTAAGAGACAAGCCCTTGCATTATCGCAAGCTTCCCAAGGTCAGAAAATGGCGTGGTATTCCGATATTGACCTAAAGGACGGCCTTACGCTGGCACATCAGAAGTATTGCTTGATTGAGGTTTGTCCCCATGGAGCATTACGCCCCAGCTCTCATACCGTAATGTTGGTATTCTTTCTATTCCTAGGTGACATCTCCACTGACCCACACAATATCAGGGACAGCGAAAGCTGGTGCTCAGACAATAATCGCCGTACAATGGAATGGAGAAACCAAAAGTATACTTTGGTGGGGCTCTAACGTAATAGTTCTGCTGAGCAGTGCAATGTATGCTCGATTCAAACAGTTGGAAATGGTGGAAAAAGTCTCAAAGCAAGCGGAGGTAAGATTTTTAAAGCCAGAGACTGGCATTTTTCTAAAATATTCTGTACTACTGCCGCCGTCATCAGTTTTTTTAAGGTAATCTGTTTTTACCGGAATTTCCACAATGCGTAATCAAGTCGAGCCCGGTCATCCGAATCGTCTGTCTTTGTAGGAAAGTGAGGGACATAGCTATATGTAGCGCATTCTCCGTCCATATTTACTGAGACACAAACCAGCCAGCCATGGTCACAACGGCTATATCCTTATCAACTTCCTGGGTACTACTCAACTCAGCCATTGAGGTATTTAAGCGGTACAGCTACTTAAATCTTCTATACTAGAAGATTCACACTGTGTAATGTTTTTAAAAATCGCAAACTGTCCCCTTAATAAAACGTTATCCGAGCGGGGTGGACCGATGAATGAGTGTTTATTTATGGGCCATACTCACTTGTAGTCTTCAATCATATATATTCTTGTAGCCTTTGACCTAGCCACCAGATAATTCAAGATAAAGTTTTCTTGTTACCTTGGGCTTATACAATAGGCTTGTGGCCTGTCAAGTCAAAATAGATACTTTTTATGAACTGTCAAAACGGAACTTTTGTTCCCGAGTTCTATGAAATAACAACAGAATGACGTCATCTAAAAGTGCCATCAAACGCTGTCTTTTTTTGCACAAAATTGACGTTATAAAATATATCTGCTGGAAATATACAATTCTGAGAATGTCAAGCCATTTTGTACATAATGCTTCAACTTAAGACTTGTTCCTAGATTTATTGGATTACCTTGGCCACAAGCCTACCTATTTTAAATACTTAATACGTTTTTTTTTTATCAGGTGGTGGAACCAGAAATCAACATAGCTCCTCTTGAAGAAAAGAAAGAGACTGTTCCGAATCCCGCATAACATGATGGTGATCAAATGTCTGGGAGCAAGCAGTCTGTATCTAATATATTTTGAATACAATTAACAATAAATGTTTTGATTTATTGCTAAGCCCATTAAGTTTCTACCGGAGAGGCTGGAGGTTGCATAAACCATAGGTATGTGTGGACCCAAAGGAGGGATTTGTCTAGCAGTGGTACTCCGAAAAACCCTGATCTAATGCCACCCACCACTACTGCAGCGTGACATCCAGACAAAATACCCTTTATTGCACGGGGTTCCTCTTATGCCGGCTTCCAAAAAAAGGGTAATGATGACCGGGAAAGGAGCCAGCGAGCTGAGCGGACCGGGCTGCATACAAAAAAAACCTCTTTCTTAGTGGAAGGCTTCCACTGAGAACGAGTTATTTTGTATGCAGTCCGGTCCGCTCAGCTCGCTGGCTCCTTAACCGCTCATTACCCTTTTTTAGTGGAAGGCCGGCATTACCCACGCACGGTGTGTTGGTATCACCGGGTCTGCCTCAAGCTTGTTACAAGCGGTCTCGGTAATCCTTATTGAACAGCAGATGATTCTGTCAAATCGAAACTGCTTGAGGCAGAGCCATAAAAATCGGGAAAATAGTAACAGACAGAGTTTGAAAAACTTTTATATTCGTATCAAGCAAACAACAATAATTAAATATGCTCTTACAAGCTGTAAGTATAAAACATTACACAATATATCTATCTATACTACCTACATAGTATAAAATTGATGAAAATGTACTCGTAGAAACTTTTCATCGGATACGTGTATGACGTATAGGTTATGTTTATTGTTTTTTGTATACATAGTATTTTCAAAATATAGTTTTAGCATATTTTCAAACAAAACTTCCAAAAGGATAAAATAACTATCTTGCGTCATGTAGTATCGCACGTAAGATGGGACTTTGAAACTAACTTAAGACGATTATACAGGGTGTAACAGAAAGGGGTATACAAGCTGAAAGAGGGTTGTTAGGGGCATCATTCTGAACAACTTCCACTATGGGACCGATTTGATCAGAACAACTTTATTTTTACTAACTCAGTACGTTTCGGGCCTAGCGCTCAGTTGATCTGTATGGTGGGAGTGACAAAATAAAGTTGCTCTGATCAAGTCGGTTCCATAGTGAAAGTTGTTCAGAATGATGTCCCTAACAACCCTCTTTCGGCTTGTACAGTTGTACACCCCATTCTGTTACACCATGTAATGCCCATCTTTAAAAAGTTATTCCAGCAAATGAGACACTTCCTGAATCAAAAAATATATATATACGTATGTTATAAACCGTCCCTTGGCTAAAAATATAGTGTTTGAAAACATTATAACTATATAAACAAAATAAAAGAGTTATTCCAGGAGTTCTACAAGAAACGCTGGTACGGTTCATATGTCTAAAAATTGGTAAACAATATAATCTAAGAATTTAGGAGTCTTACCACAAAAAAATAAACAAATGTTCAACACTGGTCTAAAGACAAAAATGCAAGGAATTTGACGTTTGTGTTTAGGTTCACTAAGTAATATTATTTGTGGTAACACGGTTATTAGTGTTTAGCATTTTAGAAATCATCAGCAGTTTGTGTGTCATTTGCAAAAAAATACACTTTTTTGCACTTTTTGCACGGACATAAGTCTCGCGCTGCAGTTTACGACATTATATGATTTATTTTATCACTACAAATCCAGTTGCTAATTTTGAGGATTAAGGGCGTATTATGTATAGTTCTGTTTCCTCTTTACACAAAGCAAAACACAACATCGAAAATAATAATTGAAACAAAAAGTAAACTTTAGAAAAAACCGACTTCCACAAACCCTATTTGATTAGATTGAGTTTAATACAAACTGTAACCCCCTATCCCCCCCCCCCCTTGGGGAATTAATTTTGTCAAATCTTATATCAGTGCTACCCCACGCTACTAAGGAACCCCTGTACAAAGTTTCATGGCTCTAGGTCCACCGGCTTAGGCTATGCGTTGCCTGCCCGTCAGCCACGCGCATTGTATTTGTACCTAGTATTGAGCAGATCTGGTGGCCATATGTGGTCTTCATCAGCAGTTCCGCATCACAATATTATGCTTACCATGTGCATTTGCACGAGTTATTATGAAAAACACAAAAATCACTATAGGTCTGCCTATAATATTTGAAGAGTTCCCTCGATTTCTCCAGGATCCCATCATCAGATCCTGACCTGGTGTCAATGGGACCAATGGGAAGGTTAACCCTTTTGAAAAAAAACAATAATTTTCCAAATCGGTCCATCCGTTTAGGCGCTATCGGGGCACATACATAAAAATAAAATAAGAAACTTCCGGACGAATTGTAAACCTCCTCCTTTGGGAAGTCGGTTAAAAAGAAGTATAAGTATCAATGTTACCACCGTAGGACACAGGCACCCGGATATGAGAAAGATTGAGCCATACTCCACCATGCTAGCTCCGAGTACACGGTTAGCACTGGGATTCGGACCACGTTCAGGAATCCCGTTGGTCAAATTAAATGCTTTGTCAACTGATCATTGCATTGAACAACGCTCAGGAAACCGGCTGTTAGTCATCTTATTTAGACAATAACATGTATTAATTAATAAATTAAAGTCAATAAAAGTAATATTTTTCCAGCAAAACAACTCTTTGCTGTCATTATTTGTCCAAAAACTATATCCATTACCACACTAGTGTTGTAATATGATATTACCGCACGCGTGTCTAATAGGCAGCATTATGATTCTAAAAACAACGTCTCATAAGGGTCACTTTACGAGCAGGTGTGTTGAAAATGTAATTACATTGCTTCTGGCCCCACGCTAGGATACATTCTCATGGGAACCGGAAATAGCGACGTCACAAACATGTAAACATCCACAGCACAAGGCGAGCTTATCTCTAAAAAGAGATCTCATCCAGCAAACCGATGAAGAGGATAATTTAATAAAATGTAGACCTACATAATTATGTGCATAACGAAAAATATTATATTAATAGACTATGTACTTACTAATAAGTACATAAATACATATAACATAACAATACGAATGAAATAATACATAAATAAATAAATAGAAAATTAAGCATATATTATGGTAGAGAAAGATAGTGTTCTTTCAAGCGTTTTTTAAAAATGTTGAGGAAGGACTGTCCTTGATAGCACTGGGAAGCTTGTTCCAGAGCCTGATAGCGCGAAGTCCGACCGATAGCCAATTCTCATAAGATCCTACACCCACAAAAGCATTCGCCTTGCATTTAGCATTAGAAAATCAAATTTATAGCAAAATATATGCATGAAATAGCACTCACATAACACAGCTCGTGGTGCTTTTCTTTGGACAACAATCAACTTGTTTCAAATATACTAATAAACACACGCTAAATATTCAATACCTAGGTTAAGAAGAAGCCGAAAATGTAGTCATATAAATAGCTTTTTTGGTTCCTCTCATAATATTTCTCAATTTGGTCACCGCCGACATTCGCAAGCTTTGTATCATATTGGTGGTAATCTAGGGTGAGAAGTGTGTTAAACTGGAACTGCCTGTTGTGTGCGCTTGGAGTGGCGTACACACACCACACAGCCACAACTCTCCAGCTCCGGTTTAAACCGCTTTTACAGCCTAGACCGCCCCTGCCGCAAGCGTGTGTGTAGTCCGCTTTAGATTAGATTACATTACGGTGGCGCTGCGGTGAGGGCGAGAGAACACTACGAATGCATCACTATAGTCGTCTTGACTGTGCAACTGGCTTCGGGGTCCACTCGGCGCAGGCTGGAGTACCCAAAGCTAGCCCTGGAAATACATACATCATGGTTACATATGCTTGCGTAATATATGTAAAACATCTGCACTCGCACGTGTTTTATTATGGTGAAAAATATGGATCCCCCTGACAATCCCATTCACTGCTTCTTCTCGTTGCACCCTGTATAACAATAAAAAACCTAACATAAACCAAAGCTTCTGGCCCCACACTAGGACCCTGTGTCGTGGGCACCAGAACTAGCAAAATCACAAACATGTTCACATTCAAGACCTGCGGAGATTTTTAGGGTTCCGTACCCGAAGGACCCTATTACTAAGCCTCCGCTGTACGTCTGTCCGTCCGTCACGGGGCCCTTCAGCACGAACCGTAATAGCTAGAAAGTTGAAATTTTCACAGAATGTGTTCATATTCATACTCTTTGTTGCACAGTAACTTAATAATAAAACTTAAATAACATCTATGCCGCTCCACCAACAAATACTGAAATATACAAAATATTAAAAAAACCGGCCAAGTGCGAGTCGGACTCGCGCACGAAGGGTTCCGTGCCATTATCTATAAAAAACCGCAAAAAAAAATGTATGGGAGCCCCCCCTAAATATTAACTTAATTTTTATTTAATTATTTATTTTTTAAGTAAATAATATACTCAATATATTGTGAACATTTTAAGCGTCTACCTGCTACCATTATCAATATCGAGCAAAAAAGAGCAAAAAAATCACTTTGTTGTATGGGAGCCCCCCTTAATATTAAATTTCTTTTGATTTTTAGTATTTGTTGTTATAGCGGCAACAGAAATACATCATCTGTGAAAATTTCAACTGTCTAGCTACCACGGTTCATGAGATACAGCCTGGTGACAGACGGACGGACGGACGGACGGACGGACGGACAGACGGACAGCGAAGTCTCAGTAATAGGGTCCCGTTTGGCACCCTTCGGGTACGGAACCCTAAAAAATAATGGTGTCCCAATACAAGATACGTATTTTTTTTTCGCTTTTTTGCTACGATTGGTGCGGAACTCTCCGTGTGAGAGTCCGGCTCGCACTTAGCCGATTTTTTTCTTTCCCCTATTCTGGGATTCGAACCGGGCACCTCTCGCTTAGGAGGTCGTCGACAATACTCACCCAGTCCTCGTGTACAGGCCAGGCAGGAAGGTCCGGTGGCACATGTAGATGACGAAGATCAAGCCCAGGCCGACGTAGAAGGACATGCCCAGAAAGTGCGGGAACTGGAAACCAACAAACATTCTGCTGCATTATACATGTTAACGTCATTTGGCGACATTTCCCTGTAAAGTGGAATAGTAGTTACCTATTACTACAGGGACATACCACAAACATCATAATAATATAATACAATAGTGGTATAGGTATAATAGGCTTGTGGCCTGTCAAGTCAAAATAGATACTTTTTATGATTACCGCCATCCACGATGACGCGTGACGTAGCTATTTGCATCTTTGTCTTTGGTGCCCCGATGAAAGAGAAAGATGCAAATAGCCACGTCACGCGTCGTCGTGGATGGCGACACCTATAGGACTGTTGCCTACTCGGTACCAACCTGAGGTTCACACTCCGTACTCCAGTCCCCAAATGTGACCAAGTTCCGGTACAACTGTAGGAATCGCTCGAGTGGGCATGTCTGACCGCAGTAGGGTATACTGAGGATTTCCGGCTCCACGATCTCAGCCGAGTCGCGGTAGGATATGCGGACGTAGTTGCCGCCAGTCTTGTTGTCTGGAGTTGAAATAAGACGGGAATTTAGTAAGTATTTGCCTGCGAGGGCGACGTGTGCTCGTAAGGCACACGATGATTATAGTCTATTCGTGATAAGAATGCAGTGAAATTTAAATTTAAATCTGTTAACACACACTCACAGGACAGGACACAACCGTCGCGTTCGAATGTTTTCCTTCAACTGGTCACTGTGAAGTTGGCTTGATAATTGGAAACGATTTGCTTGGTTACGGGGCGTGGCTAGGCCGCCGGACAGTGATCACTCCACTGCATTCTTATCACGAATAGACTATAATTGATTATGTCGAAATTCGGTCATGTCGACCACATTACTACTTATCAGTCAGCTGATAATGTTGAGCACGCAAAGCAAAAATATCACAAAAAACACATCCTTCACTACCAGAAACATCACCACAGCGAAAGTTGCTTGTTAAATTGTTAACACAGGGGCTTTAGACAGTATTTATTTTGGCTATGTTGATAGTTATCTGGCTGTTGGTGATGTGTAGATCTTACAACATGATTGACCATTTAGGAGCTCTATGATGACTGTAGCATCGTAGGCGGCTGCAACAGCCCTAGAGAGTTGAGCACGGCGGCGACCGTGTCGTCTCGTTAATTAATTAATTAATTCACTCTACCATTTAGGAGCTCCATGATGACTGTAGCCGTGTAAGCCGGCATGCTCGCTGGCTGGAACAGCCCCAGAGAGTTGAGCACGGCGGCGACCGTGTCGTCGTGTGCGCTGTACATCAGCATCTTGGTTGGCGACCTCATTTCGGCGACCTCCTTCATCTTGGTAGCAATCTGCTTGAGAAGGGGACCCACTCTCAGACGCGCGAGCAAGGGCGTTGCAGTGGGGAGCACGAAACTGAAATCACCTTTAGTCGTTACACGGAATGCGGGCTATTAAACCTATAAGTCAAAATTTTGGTGGACATTTTTAGGGTTCCGTACCCGAAGAGTGCCAAACGGGACCCTATTACTAAGTCTCCGCTGTCCGTCTGTCCGTCAGAGGGAAAGTTGAAATTTTCACAGAATATATCTGTTGCCGCTCCACTCACAAAATATTGAAAAAATATGGGGACAATTCAAGAAACGTATTTTTTTACTATTTTGGTACGATTGGTGCGGAACCCCCCGTGTGAGAGTCCGACTCACACATAGCCGATTTTATTTCTTGTTGTCAGAAACTTTCAAACCACTGAGGCCCACGACTTCGTACGCAGAATTAGGCTTATCCCGAGTTAACTTTGACAATTCCATACAAATTCGGGACATTTTTCTATGGAGTTGTCAAAGTTAACTCGGGATAAGTCTAATTCTGCATTACGAAGTAGTGGGCCTGAACCCAATTCAATAGCTAAGAACGATCGTAAGGAAGTACCCAGGTCAATTTCGCTTGCACGTCTATTGTTCCCTATTGTTAGTTTGGCCCGACCCCAGTGCCCAGTTGCGAGCGAACCCAAAATATAATTAAAATCCGTGAGACTGTAACAACTTATATAAGCCCTCTTTTCAAGGATTAAAAAAAATCGGACTTATGCGGTTCATTCATTAGATTAGAATCACAGATTAGAATCCATTATTTTCGTAGACCACACCTACTTGCAGGCCTAATTAGTAAATGTTAACTAAAAATAGTCTTATTTGTTTATTTATTTATTTTTATTTGGGACATCAACAGCACATTACAGTATAAATATAACATACGAAACAGTACAGTGAAGGAGGCCAATAACAGATGTCCACCGACATACAAATATAAGTTTAGGAACTAAGACGTTAAAGGTTGCAACACTGGCATGCCTAATTCATTGCGGTAATGAGTGATGATGAAATTAATCTAACTTAATTGTAATTTGTCTTTATTGACAATTACGAATGTTCTGTGCTCAGAAGACAAGCCTCAGCGGTTTACGAGTACTTTTTGGTGAATTTTTATATGTATTTTAAGAAACAACCAATAAATAAAAAATAAAACCAATATCTGAAGTTGAAACCAAATTATAAACAATAACATTTGAATACAACACCATTTATTTTGAGTAATTGACTTTTCCTTACTTGTATGTTGCCGGTACAATCATTTTTTCGGGATAGACTGAATGTGTCCAGTTTGGTAGTGTATAGTTATACAGGCTTTCTATGAGTAGATTGTTAAACACATACTCAACACTCTTGTAGTCTTTTACTATACGCCCAGTTGATGCGGTCAAGTAGCTGAAAATTAAGGAAATAATTTGCATAAGTGCAGTTTCAGATTAGATGTGTTACTTCAAAATCATTTCATGTAAATTATCTCAAAAAATAATAATAATAAATTGTTTATTTCAGGCAATACAAAAACCCACAAAATTTCAAATACAATATAAAACAATCTAAAAATAACACAAAAACCACACAAAATGAGGCCTAATACAAAATAATATATAATCTTACTTTCTATTTTTCTCCTGGTGCACGCGCAGCCAGTGTCGGATTATCCCACTCTCATATGGGTTCTCATGGAGTGCATTGATGAGCCCGTTATGCGAGGCTCTAACCCAATCAAAATGTTTTAATTAATTTAACGGTGACGGAAAACATCGTGAGGAAACCTTCATTACTCCATAGCTGCTGCGATGGGATATAGCCCTGAGTCACGCAAAATGGAGTGTTGAACAACAGGCTAAGAAGTGGGCCCATTGTGTCTTTGCCACCCCGTATGGGAAAAGGTGTGACGCTATGTGTTATCTCACAAAAAAATACTGTGTGATGGAATTGTAAAGTAGCAATGTGTTTGGCAGGTCTTTAACCAGCATACTCACTCCATGAGCCCTTGATAACTATGTAATGTCTTTTTGAATTCAGCTGTGCTGGTGAACCGGCTAAGTTCTTTGTTGTATGCGGAACAGTTCCTGCCCATGGAGAGGATCTCATCCTGGTTGTACGGCACTGTGTGGACGGGGATCGGCTGCCAGGGCACCTTGGGGTTCCACAAGAATATGCCCTTGGGTGGAAACAATCCTGGAAGCCATGAAAAGCTTCGTTCAGTATCCGTGGTCAGATAGCATTGTTAGATTATTGGACATATATTGACGAAACTATAAGGGTTCCTTGTTTCTCTAACGGAACCCTAAAAAGGTTACCACCAAAAGCACTAGTACTAGTAAAGTAAATACCTGCTAAATTAGCTTGAGCAGACATAAGAGTGCGGTCTATGTCTGTAGACATAACAGTGATCTGGACAGGGTCATAGTCATCTGATAACAAATCCTGGAATTAAATAGGTCATTATTATTTAAATTATGTTCTTGCTGACAAAATTTTGGTCAGAGTGTCAATAAGAGGGTGGAAGCTTTACTTTTGAGTGAGAGTAAATTTATGGTCATGATGGGGAAAAGGAGCATCAGACAGACATAGTCACTCTTTATGAATCTGAAGTAGACAAGACTAACCAGAAAAGACCTGAGGGTATCACATACATAACATGATCATGACCAACCTAAAGCATGTCTTGGTAAGTACCTATGTAAAATAAAGATTTTGTAGTATTGGAATAGAAATGATTGACAATGTGATGTTGATAAGTACTATGACAGACTAAGAACAAGCTAATGGTGTTCTCCCTGGCAAAATGTTCAGAAAAGCCATCACTTACTGAATAGCGCTCCCGAAGCCACTGCCCAAGCGCATAGTGCTGCTTTACCCCAGTCGGAGTCAGCTCGCCGAACCTCACAGGCCAATATGACTGGTTAGCCCAAGGATCGGTGGGGTAAAAGTCTATTGGGGTACGATCCCCATGACGAAACAAAAGAACAGCTAGCGTTACAACGAGCTCTCCATAAATAACAGGCAGCACAGAAAGTATGAATGCTGTAAGTAGCATAACTGTGTTTAATTAAGGTGTATTTTATAGTAAAGAAAGTTGGGGTGAGGCACAGACTTCAATAGAAATAGATTGTAATATCGATGGAGTGAGGTGAGACCCAGCGTGGGATTGGGGATGCATATATTTTTTGTTGCGACTTGAGAAAGTGTTTGAAGCGGGCGCAGCGGGCGGGCGAGAACACAGAAAGTAAAAATATAATCATAAAATCACTGTATGTTTGTATCCTATTCGGTAATCAACAAAGTGATTTGGCTGAATTTGGCAATTTGGCATTGGCCACAGCACAGAGAAACACAGAGAAAGTAATCACTACAGAGAAAGTGCATTGGCATTGGCAGGTCGAAACGAAATGTCACTGTCACTTAGCGAAATAATGTTGCTCGCTTCTGAATCATAGTGACGTGTATTTTTTAATCGATTAAACGAATGAAATAAAACAGTCAGATGAATGAACAGTTTATACTTATTTCAGTTTTGCTAACGGGGCAGCACCCTTCCAGTAGGTATCGTAAACACTCCCGCAGTACGGTGGATGACAGCTATCAAATGACACACCTAATCCTTCTATACAGTGAGCTCCCGGTTTCGAAAAAATCGGCTTGTGTAAATCCCAATGTATTTTTTAGGGTTCCGTACCCGAAGGGTGCCAAACGGGACCCTATTACTGAGACTTCACTGTTTGTCTGTCTGTCACCAGGCTGTATCTCATGAACCGTGGGAGCTAGACAGTTGAAATTTTCACAGATGATGTATTTCTGTTGCCGCTATGCCAACAAATACTAAAAATCAAAAGATATTAAATATTAAGGGGGGCCCCATACAACAAACGTGATTTTTGAAGTAAAACTTCTTGGGGCACGCGGGTAAAATTTATTTTTTATCACACCTGCTCTGAAAATACATACTAATTATACCAATTAGAGGGAAGAAACGCCTTTATCCCGCCCTTCAAATCCTTTCATCCCAAGGTATGGAAGTTTGTATGAAAATCCTTCCGACCCAAGGGTGGGAAGTATGTATGAAATTCCATTACATACCCGGTTTTTTTATTTTTTTTGTCAGCAGTCATACTGCAAAGAGACTTTAACTGTCTACTAATTAAATTTCAAGTAAATTGTTACTGGCCACATACAGTTTTTTTTTACCAGTTACCAAACTCCTTGGTGCATACAGAAAATTAAAAACGAAATTATTTTTGTATATAAAACGCGCGGAATCACGGAAGAAGTGGCTGCATGACCTTATGATCTTAGCCTACTCCAGAAACGGGTGAATAAAAAAAGGAAAAGCCCGCGCATTTTCGCAAAAACTTCGATTGATTTAGCATTTATCTTTGTGTTTTTTGTAAAATATGGATACTTCGAGCGACAGAATTTTCCTCGTAGGTGTAATAAAAAGCACTATACATACCTCAGGATAAAGTACAGTTCCATACCTCAAATGGTTTGCGCCCCTCGCAAGCTCGTGGCGCAAATGCCATAATCTCGGTATGGAACTGTCACTTTCTTCCCTCTGAAGTAATGTACTATAACCTCTCAACTGTGGGTTATTCATATATTTGCTTTTCAATGCTACTAGCCGGGTGCTATCACGAGTGGCTAAGAAATGTAACGGAAATTGGAATCGGTGACGTCAGGGTCGGCTGAAGACTTTTAAAACCGCAACTATTTTCAATACGGTTTTTAACTAATCAGATAAGGTAATAATACATTTGTACAATAAAGAATGTTAATTAGTGAGAGAAAAACCTGATGAAACGTTAACAAATAAAAATTATTTTAAGCATTCTTCCACGAGTTCTTGATTTCCGGTATGGCCAAGATGGCGCCGCCGCCGCCGCCGCCGCCGCTGGCTGGGACAAACCACAAACAAAACCAACTAGCATGACTCAAACTACTTCGTTCAACCTCTTTGTTGGAACCGGAACTTATGTTTGACAGCTGTGCGATGCGATCCATACAGTTTGTAAGAAAAGAGTTTCATCAATGTCACACGGGTCGATATGGATTTCTAAAACAAGCAAAGCAATGCATACATTTGAGCGAGACGGCTTAAAGATGTGACGTCAGATGGTATATAATCTGAGCGAGATGCAAATAGTAGTGACACTATTGAATGAGTTAAGTATATCACCACGAGCGCGACAAATTTTAGATAAGGAATGGTGGGAAATAAATGACATGACGTATTAAAAGTAAGTACAAGTATAAAATAATTTCAAATAATCGGACGTCTGAAACTTAAAAGTAACTTGAAGCAGAGATTGGATCTCAAAATTGGAAATTTAAATCTCTTTTAGTATAGGTAGGTATTAGGTGTATAGTATAGGTACCACTTAATGATCTAGCTACAGAAGTTTTACTTCTAACACGTATACGGTGCTACACGCGTATATTTTTTTTGCTCATTTTTGCTCGATATTGATAATGGTAGCAGGTAGACGCTTAAAATGTACACAATATATTGAGTATATTATTTACTTAAAAAATAAATAATAAAACTAGTGGCTCTGTGAGCTGTAGAGTTGTAGACCTCGCGAGTATGTCGGTGGGAAAGCTGAACTGCTAACACACATAAAAAAAAAAAAACTTTCAATAACACATACAAACTTATGAATGTACCTGGTTACGTACATGCAGTATGAAAGTAGCCGCACCAATAACTTTGTAAACTACATTTCGCGATCTTTAATACAACCACTTTTTATTAAAATTATATAATCTGTTTCACTCTCATGGTCTTTACGAATCCAACGACACCTCATTTGTTAATATCCATCGAGCCGTTTGGGTGTAGCGATTTTTTTACATTTTAAAACCCCATATCTCCGCCATTTTGAAAAAAATCAAAAAACTGGCTCGAGTAAAAAATTCTATTTATTTTTCCAACCTGCTCACAAAATTTCACGAGAATCGGTTCATAAATGCGACCTGTAGAGGAGAACAACCGGACATAAGAAAGCATTTTTGCCCAAACCTGAAACGGAGACGCTTCGCTCGCTCGGTCAAAAAATTATATTTAGGGGGGGCTCCCATACAAAATGTTTTTTTCTTTTTGCGGGTTTTTATCGCATTTATGAACCGATTCTCGTGGTGCGTTGATTAGATTGAGTTTAATACAAAATGTAACCCCTTATCCCCCCCCCCCCCTTGGGGAATTAATTTTGTCAAATCCCATATCAGTGCTACCCCACGCTGCTAAGGAACCCCTGTACAAAGTTTCATGGCTCTAGGTCCACCGGTTTAGGCTATGCGTTGCCTGCCCGTCAGCCACGCATTGTATTTGTACCTAGTATTGAGCAGATCTGGTGGCCATATGTGGTCTTCATCAGCAGTTCCGCATCACAATATTATGCTTACCATGTGCATTTGCACGAGTTATTATGAAAAACACAAAAATCACTATAGGTCTGCCTATAATATTTGAAGAGTTCCCTCGATTTCTCCAGGATCCCATCATCAGATCCTGACCTGGTGTCAATGGGACCAATGGGAAGGTAAACCCTTTCAAACAAAAAAATAATTTTCCAAATTGGTCCACCCGTTTAGGCGCTATCGGGGAAACATACATAAAAAATAAAAATAAAAAACAAACATCCGGACGAATTGTAAACCTCCTCCTTTGGGAAGTCGGTTAATAAATACTAATTATCTAGCCTTTTTCTCAAATACTCATCAATGTTCCGCACGTCGACCTAAACCTTGACCTTAATAATCGCAACAGTAAAAATGCGACCAAAAAGTGTAACTATACTAACTACATAGTCTGGTCATAAGTTTTGTCACATATGGAAAGTTAAATAAATGACACAATGAGTTACGCACTACAACCATTTATATATCAAATGAAAGGGTACAAAATACAGATTTAAACCACACTATAATTATTCAAAATGTCCTCCTCTGGCTTCGATACAAGCCTTCAATCTGCTAGGCCAGTCATCAATCCAAGTACGCACGACATTCATGTCAATATCGGCGACTGCTTTAATCAGAGATGCTTTAAGTGACTCCAAATTGCGATGGGGTTTAGCGCAGACCTTCTCCTCTAAGTGCTGCCATATTTTATAATCCAAAGGATTCAAGTCTGGACTGGAGGAGGGCCAATCGTCGTGCCTGATAAAGACGATTCCATGGGTCGCGAGCCAGTTTTGGGTACTTTTCGCCTTATGGGCCGGTGCAGAATCCTGCTGGAAAACCCAGTGCCTATTTTTGAACATTGTTTGTGAAAGAGGTTCCACAATGTTTGTTAGGACTGTGTTTTGATATACGAGGGCACTGGTTTTCACTCCGTTTTCACAAAAAAACACCTCTGTTGGACCAAAATAGGAGACCCCAAGCCAAACCATGAATGCCGAAGGGTGATGGCCACGCTGAACACGTGGCACACGTTTGCTCGCTTCTTCACTAGACTGTGCATACATTTTATCATTTTGTTTGTTGTAACTCTCCTCAACATTAAAAATTTTTTCGTCCGAAAAAAGTATTTCGCGGTATTTTTTACCTGCGTACCGTCTTAACAAAACCCGGCATCTTTCGAGTCTGATTTTCTTCAGCCGTGCGTTAAGAAGATGTGCTGTTCTTTTTCTGTAAGCACGCAGTCCTAGGTCTTCATTCAATACTCTTGTAACAGTGGTTCTGCTTAGTCCCATCTGCAGAGCCAACATTTTTTGCTTGCGGACAGGATTTCGTTGGATTCGCGCCTTCACTGCTTTGATGACCCCTGGAGTCCGAACAGTACGAGGTCGACCGCTTCTTTGTTTATCATTTAAACTTGAATCTTCCCTGAATCGTTTGATAGTACGATAAATGAATCTCAGTGGAATTTTAAAATTTTTCAGCAGTTTAAAAATTACTGTTGGTGCGTGGCCGCAACGATGCAATGCAATTTATGCAATTATTGCGACTCTGTCTTCTTTGCGCGTCCACTCCATATTGGAAAATGAAGAATATTCCAGAAAACCTATATTTTTATTTTCTTGAAATATTAAAATTTCGAATTCCCATAACTTTTTTGTGGCCTCTATTCTAAATTCGAAATTTTACCCATGTGACAGAACTTATGGCCCGACTATGTATACGAAGTTGCGGGCTTATTGCTAGTAGTATAGATAAAAATAAAACGCGCAGCGCCACAAAAACTTTTTTATTTTATAATATTATGAGGAAAACAAAACGTGACTCAAGCAACAATTGAAAAAAATAACTAACTCACAGAAAAATCCCCAAAGGGAGCTGGCCCTTCGGAGACAAATACTAGTTAGTCTATAACAAAAATACTTCCCAACGATAAAAGCAAGGGGTTACTCACATGATTGTTTTGAATAAATCAAATTACTTGTACTGATTTCTTAAAAAATCACATCACATTCATTAATTATATTAGATTTTCGTTATATATTTATCTTAACAATTATTCCTAGCGTACTTGGACGCGTATCAAAAAAAATCTCTATATGCATTCTTAAACAAATGCAATCTTGCACTTCCCATTGAAGATCGTATTGATCCCAATATTATAAAAATAAGCTGAGAGAAGCCGACCCCCGCCCGCCGACCTATTCTAAATATCGATATTCGTCAAAGAGGGTGTCTTCTACTACTGGAAACATTTCCAACGTTGGCGTAATCACTTCCACGTTAACGTCAACGTTGGATATGTTTGCAAGAATGTTATAAACCCGCTTTGCCGGAAATAAGAACAAACTTCGTTCTCTCTGTTTCAAAAGCCGAGCTTCTTAGTGCCGACAAACAATTCAGATGTCTTGAATTCATATTTTAACGTCTACACTACAGTAACATACTCTAAGGCGTGGTTCACACGGCATAGTCCTGCACGTTTTTTTGAAGTATACTTCTTAACGGATAAACAGTGGCCTAGGTTCACACGACGTATACTGCAAAAAAACGTGCAGGACAATGCCGTGTGAACCAAGGCCACTGTTTATCCGTTAAGACGTATACTGCAAAAAAACGTGCAGGACTATGCCGTGTGAATCCAGCCTTAGGGCTTCGGCACACCGCCGCCGGGTAGGTAGTGGGTCCATCGGGACTAGAGCGGGCCGTGTGCCAAATACACTATAAGCCGGTGCGGCGCTTCAATAGCGATAGCGGGCCCGCGCTATTGGATCCATTTAACTATACATTTCACAACATTGACAAAGCTCCGCCACCGCTCCGCCACCACCCCGCTCCCAACCCGCCAGAGAAGTGCCGAAGATAAATAGTTATTGTGTGCAATAAAGAATTGTGAGTTGAATTGTGAATTGTGTCAGTAAATTGTGAGTTGAATTGTGAATTGTGTCAGTGAATTGTGAGTTGAATTGTGAATTGTGTCAGTAAATTGAGATAACATTTTAATTAATAGGATTATACATATATAGATATAATATTGTATTTCATAGTAAAAGTTGTTATATGTATCAGTAACAATGTATACATTGTGATTTACTTAATAATCATTCTGTGGCATCCTGTGCATGGCTTTTCGTTGTGGTTTTGATCTGAGATATTTCGAGGGATCACTTAGGCCAGATATCCGAATTTCGAGTAATCAAAAAGCATTTTACGCGTACAGCATATTCAAAAGGATTTAGATTTTAGCAGTCCATGTTTTAAAAGTTACGTATGTTCTACATGATTTGCATGTTACGAATTAAATGAAATACATAGTCAAGAGTCTTTAGAAGTACTTAGTCTAAAGGATTTCACTTGTAAGATATCAGGCCAAAACGATTCTCTTGCATCTTGCGATGGACTAACCTTATAATAAGGCAAACTCGGTAAGTATTAATTAAATCCAATTTATTATGTAAATTCAGCCTCATAATATGTGTGTGCACGCTAGCTACTCAAATATACATACACATATTGAACAATTAATATAATACCCACATAACCAGAGTATATATCAACATCCATAGACGCAGAGGATGTTAGCATAATTTTAACTATTTGGCTATGGAGATATCTGCTTGTTAATGATGTGTAGAGATCTAGGAGTATCTTGAGTGCTCACATATATTTGATGCTGATAGTACAGTCGGTAAAAGTCACACTGTTCCTACTCTTCTACACACTTCACATTAAAAAATTAACTGCATTTTGGAATTGAATGTTTCCCCCGACTGTAGTTATCTAGTGTCGCTAACTAGAAAATAGATCAAATGATTATAATTTTTGTGGACAAATTGGACAGATATGAGTATAACATATGAAAATAATTGAGTTGTTATACAATAGCGGCATGCGTGTCGGCAGGAGTCGACGGCATCAGCAGCTTTGTAGCGTGTCGACAGCTGCAGCCGACGGGAACTGCCGTTGACTGCTGTCGACATGCATGCTGCACGTGTGTAACAGCTCTTTATGAGAAGCGCTTAGTTTCAGTCCTAATATATCTGATTAGCCCTAATATAACAGTCGGCGACGAACGATGGATGAGTACAAATACTAAGTTGAGCAGTTACCGCCTTTGACACATAAAAGCTACTACTTATACAATTAATTTTCAATTCACTTTTTATATAAATAATGTAAATCAATTCATTTATTTTCTTAGCGTAAGCTTGAAGCAAGTGACGATGACTATGCGTTCAGGAACAAATTAACGCATGACTCCACCAAGACAACTAGACACCTGTCAAATATTCTTCTGTCTCAGTTACACGCCTCGGGATATCTTGTTTCACAGTTGGACACGAGACAGAAAGACATGCGTCCAGTTAGCCTGGTGCATCAGTACGTCATTAAATCAAACGTTAGATATAGTTTTCAATAATTTGGTATGAGAAACCTTAATACGAAAATTAAAACAGTCTACTTATATAATTAGTTAATAGTCTTTAAAGTAAATTACTAATTACCTAAATTGTAAATAGTGGTGACATTCATAGGAAAAGAATCAGCCAAAATAAATTTTAACAAATATAAAAACTATCACATATGTCGCGCATTTTACCGTAACTAAATGTCAAAGTCAATGCTCGGACACATGTTGTTATGTGTTGTGTCCGATATTTAATGATATATACATATACATTCACATCATGAAATGTGCCGGACACTGTAGCGCAAGCTATGTACAACGGTATATACCTACTGCTGGTTCGTAGCCGACCGCAACTATACAGCGACACACAGAGCGTAGTTAGCGGTAGCTTTTTCACTCGGTAGGTAACTACGCTTGCTGTCTCTCACACCCACGCACGCGACACGTCACGACGGCGCGTCGTCTGCAGTTGCAGTCGTCACGAACCAGCTCCTAAGGGGCTACAGGTTGGATCTCTCAGCTGGCATATATTTTTACAGCCTTACAATATTTCTCATTTCTCCTAAAGAATGAATTAAATAGGTGTATCACCAGCCTTAGACATCGCGGTCGAGTTAACAAAATATGACTACTTTCTAGCAGTAATAATTACATAATAATTTAGTGGAAAACTGGGCTTTGCTGGGCGCGCGCGTGATACATCTGCATTATAAATTATAAGTCTAGAACGAAATATTTAGGAGCGAAATTTAAAAAATATATAAGTAGAGGAAGTAAGTAGATTAGGGAGGCGTAAGTACATACCGCCTTACTAATAAAAAATTGGTTGCCTGTAAAGTCGGTATACGGGCGAAAGTTTTACGTGACAACGACTTTGAGTGGTAAAATAATTTTAATGTGAATATTCATTCGTATAGTAGGAAGAAGGATGAAATAATAGTAACAATTTAAAACATTTATTTATACAAAGAATTATATTTAAAACATTAATTTATACTCGAGTGGAAGGGACGCGTGCCTTTCACTTTTTATGTCTGTCTCTCTCGCACTTAGGCGGGCTAACCATGCCCGAGTGGAAGGGACGCGTGCCTCTCACTCGCTCTCATTGTGAGCGCATAACGTGAGCGGAGCGTAACGCAGTTTCTTGAAGTGTCACCCGGCAAACCAATTTATAAGACGTTGTCACGTCAAAAAGTTATTCCGATTAACTTTTTATTAGTAATGGGGATAATGTATAAATAATGTTTGTAATGTAGAATTTTAATTCCACTTTTAAGTGGACCGACCAAATAATTTTATAATAGTAGGTATATCTTTACATGGTAAAAATTAAGGGTGATAAGATTGCATCCCGTATATATGAAGTATCGGCGAGACGCCCAGCAAAGCCCTTTCACAAAGTCAAAGAGAAATAAATAATTTGTTTCACCTACAATCTAAAAAGAAATTCTAAATATTCATTTTATATAAAATATTTGTATGTATAAGGAAGCTGATGAATCGGAGATTTCTAAAGTTACTTTGTTTATAGGCCGCTTTGTTATATCAGGAGCTTAGCCTCTCGACCGTGCCACTTAAAAGACGATATTTTTCGTGCGTGGCAAGAGGCCAACCCCCCGTCATTTCACTATCAAAGTATGAAGGCAGTATGGAGTTCTATGATAAGTCTGTCTTGTCTAGCCGATATAAATATTTACACTGTTTCTAAAAATAACGATCACATTCGCTTCCAGAGTTAGCACTCGTTATTGAATCAATGAAAATCAGTCTGCATCTAATATACGCTGCAAAATCATCAAACAGTAAGGAAGAATTTAAACTGATGTTCTCAGGTAAAGTAACAAAACGTACACGGAGAGAAAAATTATAATTGTAAAAAACCGTAATATCATTTTTCTATTCTGTGTAATTCCGACAGAATAGCAAACCCTCTTCAGTGTTTCCCGGCGGAGTGCAGAGCCTCCGAACCTGTGGTTTTGATTGATCCGATGTTTTAAATGGTTGTAACAAGACTCCAGCCGACAAATTAGCTGACGAGCCAAAATATGTTTACTGATCGTATTTTGCAGACGATCGATTTCAAACGGATATGGTGTATCGGGTCATCTTTGCCACACATGATCATTTGCAATCGATCGCCCAAATAGTCATAAATACATCTATTGGATAGTTGTGTGTAGTCACATAAATATTTACTAACTCACTTTGGATAATAATATCTTAAAAAATAAACCTTTTGAGTATACAGCGTACCCCATTTCGCATTTGGTACCCTTGAGGCAAGGGTATGCCATATAGTGTTTAAAACCACACATAACTCAAGAAAATTATCCAAAATTTTGGCAAAAATGAAGGGAAACTTTTATCTATCAGGATATGTAGGTTATAGAGGACAGTTTAATATTATCTACTTGGTGAAATTGCCGCCTCCACATATCGCCTGTTGCTCGCCAGCATTTTCGGCCAACCTTTCGCGATTGCGCTGATAGTTTATGTGTGTTGGTTACATCCCTAGCATCTGTAAAAAGTGGATTTTATGAAGTTTTAGGTTAGCTGTCAAGTTACCTGTTATATTGGATAGGGTATAGTAAATTTATCAAGGATTATTTCGTTTTTGCACACTTTTTGTATATCGTGTACGGTTTTCTTTTGAAATGGAAAATACCGCGCGCCGGGACACTATCGAGGGCGCGGGGGGGTGACGCTCGCCCCGGAGGCCCACTCTTCTCTATAAACTACACAATCTTAATAGATATAAGTTACCCTTTATTTTCGCCAAGTTTTGCTTACATTGGAATCTAGTTTTCTTGAACTAACACTTCGTCGCAAGCCAACTCGTTCTGTCATACAAAACAGCGAGACATCTAGAGTCTTATCCATACAGTGAACTTAAAGTCACTCGATGAGACAGCCTAACAGCGCAATGGCGACAAAAATATGTATCCATATAACACATACATACATTATTACACCTTGGCATTTTATTAGAATATGATACATAACACTATGTAAAGACACCGCTATTTTGTCTTCGGACATCGCACCTTATTTATTAGACTGTAGAATCAAATTCCAGCAGTGTAAAGGTTGCGTGAGTACGACTTATAAAGGCGCGTCTACACGTTGCGTCGCTGTCGAGTTTACTACTCTATATCGTCTACTTCGTATATAAAATATTACTTATCTAATTCTTTGTCTAGGCGACGCTCCAACGCTTGAATTTCTTCCTCCAGCTCCTGAAAGGCGATATAAATTTTAAACATCACCTACTGATTCTGTGGATGTTTCAAGACGACGACTAAACAACATAATAGAGCAGCCTAGTCTGAGATTTTATTATGGTATTTCGGGTCCCTTATGAAACACAAATAATGCGAAATTAGGCCGACGGCGCCTATTGTGTCTGCGAGACTGACGTTGAATACGGATTGAAGTATTGCCGTTGGATTCATAACTAAGGTTGAATTTCTAATTCAGTGCCAAAAAGTTTACCAAATATACGTCAATGCCAATGTAACACGGTGCCATTGTCAAAACAATATTTTGGCTTGCAGTAACAGGGTAAAACTACCGCTTTTTGGCATTGCGTAGAACTGGCGCCTCCCTGTAAACGCACCTTCAACAGCAAGTTACATATCTGAAGGGCAGTACAATATGATCACAATATAATCTTGATGGAATATTTATCCATACGATTTTATTTGAGTTATGTTTGTTGTATCAGGCATATAATCCGATTTTTATCTGATGAACTACCAATAAATTCATTTATAAAGTGCCACTTTTATCAAAATGGTAATCTACTATTAGACAAATTGACATTTTATATGGCAACCCATTTATTTACGATTTTGGCAACGAATTATAAATACAAGTATAGTTCATGATGATGCTATGGTCGACCGATCCCACAGATGAATTGTGCAGGTTACACCGACAAGTTGATTTATTGTTCTATTACTTACATCATCTGGGTGGCTGAAGATATTAGCGCTGGAAGACGTCGCACCCACAGCCATCCTCTCCCCGACGTTGAAAACCTGAAAAATAAAGAAAAACATTCTTATGATAAATAAATTATTATGAATTTACAAAGGATCAAGACAAGATGTTGCTGCTAGGCTGAAGCCTATATAGTACATTATGAAACAAGTGAGCAAAGTTAAGCAAACAGACTTTTCACATTCGTTCCACCTGTAATCGTTGGATAGTTTAACTTATTTTTAACTATAGCACAGAATAACTAACAGAAGAACACAGTACAGAAGGTTCACTCCCGAAAAAAAATCAAGTTTAGGTGCAAAAAAATATTTGTCTATGGTACTACATACATATGCTCGCATGCGAAATTGAAACTTATCGTAACACACGAGCGTTCATATTCCATTAGACACCGCTGACACGATGCCGATCACGCAGGGTTGCGAATCGCACTCAGTTGTTTTCGGCGTCATTATTGTTTTCATGCGGCTGCTAGCGCGCATGTTTTCATGTGATAAAGACATGCGCGTATAGCCGGCCGTAGATACCTATTCAGCGAACTGAAACCCCTCTGACTATAGTTCACAACCAAACAGCCACTCAGTGTTTGATACTGGAGGCAGGAAGATTAAAAAAAAAGAGGAGTATCAAACTTCAGATCAATGAGAAGTTTGATACTGTGGCCCATGCTTCGCGCATGCGCTGTGATATGCTGGGGACCTGGGGTTTGGCGGCAACAAAACATCAACGTCAAACGTTTTGTTGTGTCTAAGCACTGATTGTGTTTTAACTTCGATTTTTGTTTGAGAGTAGATAAAGATATGAAACTGCACATAACTATCAAAACTCGCGTGGGATACTATTAAAATTAAATTAATTCGTCTACAGCTCGGTTTTTAAACACCCATTCGTGTTTTAATACCCCTCATTATGCAAAATTTTATTAACTACTATTTTATTCACAAACATCACAATTGTATGTTTATAAATATGAGACGCTGTCACTGTAAAACTTCAAAATATCCGGATCAATTCAAATTATTACTTTACTTTGATTACCTATCAATCAGCTACATTGTAAGGCGCCTGAGGCGTGTACGGAGGGGGGAGGATCTATTAGCTTCAAGTCCGGATGCCTTCAACTAGCGCACCGACTGTAGGTATTTAGTATTTATAGATTATGTGCACGAAGGAATGCTTACGTCATCTGCAGTGGAGACCCGCGGCAACGCCCCACTCAGCTTGTCGAAGTTGAATGCCTGAAACACGCGCAAATACACATACAAATACATAACGTAGTGTTAGAGCCCGTGCGCACTAGTGATTTTGTGTTGGCCGGCAGTTTGATCGGTCAGAGGAATCAGTATAGTTATATGGGAGCGCGCGCACTTGAAGATTTATGACTCTATACTGATCCTCTGACCGATCAAACTATCGGCCAACTGAAAATCGCTAGTGCGCTCTTAGCAGTTTCATACAATGGGCGCCGGCCGTGGGACAAGCAGCTGCGCGCGCGCCTATATAAAACGCTGCGCAGAATGCGCGCCCTCCCCCATATATATTATAGCCCCATATATATTATAGAAACTTATACATAACTTGTAGGTAGAACGCCCTCTGCGTCTAACCGAGGCCATGGAAACAGTGATGCATACGCGCAACTGCACACAGGGGATTTTTTTAGGCCGTATGCCACATACGAGTGTTCCGCTCAATGTAGTCTCTGCCTCAAGGTGGAGACCTCATCCGGACCTCATTGTGGAGAATCGGACATAGCAGGGAGGTCTGACTCCCGGGCATCTTTAAAAATATTTTTTTATCCCCTCACACAAAAAAAAAGCGCGCCCTCTCTTGCTCGATATTCGCAGTGCCGTTCGGACGTGTTTTGTGTTGCTTAGCTTATTGCGTTTCATAATTCCTTGCCTGTTGCTAATTTGTGTTTTGTTAATGTTAAAAGATAGGAAGATGGAATATAAGAACATAGAAGAAACTTACATGTTCTGCGGCGGGCGGCCACGGCGGCGAGTTGTGGCCGCGTCCGTAGCGACTCGCGGCCACTGCTCGGTACGAGTCAGAGAACAGGTCCGATTGTACTGCGGACAAGGCAAGCAAATGTCAATATGCACATATTGAATTGTTTCTGTACGCCTTGTAATATGACCAAGTCAAGGGCCCGTCAAGCAAAAGAATATCCCTAAGTTGAGAGAAACTGAAATTTTAGCAATCCTTAGCATCTGAAACAAATGACAATCATATGAGATTCTCGCTCCTAAATCAGTAAGGTGACCTTAAATATCAAAATCGTTTCGTGCCACTCAGGGTATGTTATACAATTGTTAAGCTGGGCACAGATATGTCCTTTTGTCCGTTCCGTACCTCCTTTCTTTATCCGATACAGGGAATCCTAGTGTGGGATCTAGGGCTTAACCAAAATGTGAATGGAAATAAAGAAATTCATTTCAATTCATTCCATTTCATTACCAGTTATCAGCGTCACGATCCAGACAGTATCGTATCGCCATTGAAGGCCAGACAAACTACTCGCGAATCTCGGGACGGATCGGAGTGTACAGATCTACCAACTTATTTGTGAAATGGCAGAAGTCAAAACTACGACCGCCATCATTGAGTTGCCATTATATGCTCGGTACAATTCCCCAAATGTGGCAAAGTACAAATGAGGTTGGTTATCAATTCGGTCCTTACGTATTGATTTACAAAATTTATTGATGAATCTATATTCAAATGTATCCGAAATGAAGATCTCATCGCGAGGTGTCATATCTCTATAACTATACAAACCAGTGGTTTACGAACAGTAGTTTCCGAGATATGACAGTTCTTAGTGCCTCCTCCCTTTTGTGCCAACTTATCCGGAGACTCTAGTGACACCTGTCAAAAGTAGTGATACCTGGTGGGTTACTATCAACTCTTATGGCAAGACCTAAACCGGGCAGTTCTGCTTTTTTCATACAAATTCATAACATTCTAGTATTGAAAAAGCAAAACTGCCCGGTTTAGGTCCTGCTATAAGAGTTGATAGTACCTCTGATTTCCTATTGACCAAATGGGTATAGTCACCCTACTTTACACTGAATACCTACTTGGCTTAAAATTACAATGATTTTTATTTCCCCGCTAGAAATGGCGTATTCATAGATTTATAGATAAAGGCACCGATTAACCCCCTTTGGTCGCAATTCCCAAAAGGGGCAACACAGGACGGACAAGTGTCACCTGTCATTTCACAGATAAGTTGGTAGATCTGTACCTAACTGTACCACCGTAACCGAACACAACCGAGCATCTCCGAGGCTGACACGAAGAGGTACGGAACGGACACTTGTCGGTACTCACGCTCATCGAACGAATATGGGCTGAGATCGCGCGACGGGTTATTCATCTCCGGATGTATCGGCACGAAAATGTTTTGTATCACCGGCACCTGCGCGTGCATCACCTGTCGATTTACATACTGTTGTTAGTATTCAAGTATTTATTGCAACAAATTACATGTCATAAAGGTGTTATTATAAAAAAAAATAGTATCAAAGTAATTTTACCCTATTGGGTGTAGCAAGATTACTGGCCTCACACAGTGTTTTAAGGGAGCCAATTTTGTGACACTCCCATTATATGTCAGATTCCTATAAGTAGTTTGAATAAATTCAAAAGCGAGAGTCAAACTCCCGCGTGTCTCTTGTGAAGATAAATACAAATAAAGCTTGTGAATACAAATAAAGCTTGTGCTAACTTGAGGAGGGGCAAAAAACGTTTTTTTGGGACTTTTTCAGGTTTTTCACGGTTAATTTGAAAACATTCAATAATTGTAAGAAATTGTGTATGAGTAAATCAAAGATGACAAAATTTCGCGTCGATATCATATCAATCAATCAATCAGCCCACACCTACCCACTGCTGGGTATAGGCCTCTTCTCTACCACGCCATCCGCTCCGGTCCTGTGCCCCCGCATCCACTGCCTGCCGACTATGGCGGTGATGTCATCCGTCCATCTGGCTGGTCTGCCTACTTGTCGTTTTGCGGTTCTGGGTAGCCACTACGTTACCGCTTTGGTCCACCTTCCGTCATCCCTCCGTGCCAAGTGTCCTGCCCCCCCCCCCCCCCACTTCAGTCCCGTGATTCGAATACTAAAATTGGTCCAGCTTTGACTTTTATCGGTAACCAAAAATACTCCAAAAACAATCAATCCATAGAATGAACGAGTATAGTCATACCCTTTTGGACCTGGAAGAGGTTCTGGAACATGCAATAGTCATGTAGTATACTGTCGAAAAAGATTCTATGCAGATGTGGCAGCTGGTAAACACAAGAAATGAAACACATACTGATTCTATTTATTTGGGGGTATTTTGGACCCCAATAAAAGTCAAACTACTGGACCAATTTTAGTATTTCACTCATACACAATATCTTACAATTATTGACTTTTTGCAAATTAAACGTGAAAAACAACGCACTTCGGAACTATGCCTGTACACATGCGCAGTAATCCCCGCCAGTATGACCGAGCGCTCTTTATTCGGCGCAAGCTGTAATTGATGGGTTTTCGGTCCCACTGGCAATGAGCTACCACAGACTCAAGTCTTGTTGCGGCTCAAGTTTTTTGTGGCTATTCAGTAAGTAATAGTATACCGTAAGTGAGATCCAAATGGGTGCCAAGTTCAATGGTCAGTCCAGAAAATGTATTTTACTACATAAAATATAACATAACAACAATATAACAACATAATTATAATTTCTCCTGATAACTTAGGATAATATATTGAAGCTATAAATCTATAATGTCTGTCTGTCTTGACTAGTTCTCATAGACGAAATAACTGACTAAAATAACTGACCAGTGATTCTGCAAGCGAATCGTAAGACAGTGGCTATAGAAGGGCTCGAAGGCCGACAAACAAACCGGCATTTCGAGCTCCCGCTATAGCAATTGCCATTCAATTCGCTTGCGGAACCTGGCCCCTGTATAGTAAGTACTCACAACAGGGTGCGCTGCATTAAACTCCGTAATCACCTGACTCTGCACGACCTGCGATTGGCCCGGCGGCGGCGGCGGCTTCTGTCCGGGCGCGGGCACCTGCCCCGGGTACCCGGCCACGAACGGGTAGCTCTGACTAGAGGGCGGGTGTGGGCAGATGGTAAGCAGGCCTGAGTAGGGCGCCATCTTGAAAATTAAAAGTGTATCGTCAGACGCGCTTTGGAGTTAGGTGGTTCTTTCAAGTGTGGTTAAAGTTAGTAGTCAGAACTGACTGCAAACGACGATTTAAGGCTTCAGCCCCCCTAGACTAATTTGAACGCTAACGCTAGCGAAACGAAACGATAACTTTTTATGTACCTATGCGATTTGACATTTGGATTCGCTAGGTGACGTCACCTTAGCGATGCCAAATGTCAAATCGGATACATAAAAAGTTATCGTTTCGTTTCGCTATCCTTAGCAATTACCATTGTCTACACTCTACAGGCATCAGTTGTATTGTACAAACTTGCAGTGCACAAGGTTCAAATTCGTAAATTCTGATCGCCACCGCGGACGCAAGCTGAACGCGTCTTTTTGGTCAAGCCTTTATCGGGGCGAATAAGTGTAGTTCTCTAAAAATCAGGAGTACCCAGAACCGCGGTGTGAGTCGTCCGCAGTTGCGGTTGGCTACGGAACGCAGGTTTGTAGTTGATAATGTAATACACACTTGCCAAGACCGTGTGGTGAGGTTTTGCAATATAGATAATAATCCACCAGGTTAAAAACTTAAAAAAACCGACTCCATGACCTATCACTTTGTCCTCCCCGCTCGATATACAAATGTCTTCTATAAACCCGAAAACGAGCCTACGAAATCTGTTACCTGAGAGTGAATTCCTTACATATTACATAATATAAACGAATATACGATCCTAAAAGGCAGATTTTTATCTCGTGACAATGATTTTACAACGAAAAGGCTGGATGTATAATGTCATCCAGGTAAAAACAAATTAAACTTCACAGTTTTTTCATGTGGGAACCTAACTGCAGAACGCATTCCTGATTTTCAATAAATGGGACCAAACTACTGGGCTTCCCTTTCGAACGAAGAAGGAATTTTGAAATCGGTTCATAAAGAGTACCAGTTTCGATGCAACAAACATTTAAAAAAAACACCCCGTCCTTTTTTGAATTTGGTTAAAAAGAGGCCTATGCTGTTTAGGCTGGATTTTACCAACAAAAAGTTATATGGAGAATAACTACCCCGGGGATAACAGTTCAAAATGAGGTGATCAGGGCCCGAATTCTACTGTACCCAAGCAAACCACAAGCCTGGCACAAGCTTCAATACGACGCATTTGGTATTCTACTAAAACCTGAATCGCAATTCACAAGCGCCAGCCTGACGCCAGCCTACTGTCCGACAGCAGAATACGAAGTAGTAGTAGGCAGTAGAATTCGGGCGCTGATCTAGGTGTCACTGGTGTCTATGAAAAAGTAGAAGATACTCTCAAGTAAAAGTTATTGTTTCGTTGGTAAAATCCAGGCTCAGTGTGCGACCGACGATGATGGCTGGTACATACATTGTTATTGTACTGCAGGCCCGGATGCACCGGCGGCTCGAAGGCGGGTCGCTCCATCATCGGCATGAGCCCGTTCTGGTTGATCGGCATCCCGTTCGCGAGTTGCCCGTTCATCATATTCTGCGCCGGGAAGTTCCTGGAAAGAAGGAATTCGATTACGCGCCGAAAATCGAGTAAACATTAGTTACGTAATAGTAATGTTACTAAAACTAGACTTTAAGATATTTGTTACTAACACTATGGACTAAACGGTCTGAAATAAATGAATATTGAATAACGTAATACCTAGTAGATTGTCACACAAGGGGCGTAAGAGAGCTATCTCGGACGAAGATCCGACCAAATGTTGACCATAATTTCGATATCAAATTCAACAAAACCAAAGCAGCTAGTAAGAGTGTTAGCAAAGAAGTGATTTATTTATTTACTTTTATTTACTATTTAAATAAAGAACAATTCATAAATATACCATAAATAAAACTTCGAGGTTGCGTCCACAACGAATATAGTTTGAGGGTGAAATATCTACTTACAACCCAAGGTAAGCATTCTGCTTTACATCATTCAATCGAGGTATATAAAACATTTATACAGGTTTTAACTGAAAGATGCAGTCATTTTTTGACGTGACAACGTCTTATAAATTGGTTTGCCGGGTGACACTCCAAGAAACTGCGTTACGCTCCGCTCACGTTATGCGCTCACAATGAGAGCGAGTGAGAGGCACGCGTCCCTTCCACTCGGGCATGGTTAGCCCGCCTAAGAGCGAGAGAGACAGACATAAAAATTAAAAGTAAAAAAACATTTTTAAACAAAGCTTTTATTTAATGCCCTAAAAAGAAGAAAATAAAATTTCAATTCAATCAAATGCGTCATTTTATTACATTACACAATTTATACGATATAAAAGCTTGTTGCGGGATTTATCTCCAAGTCTGTGCAAATAGGTGCCTACCCACCTAATTAAGTCTACACAAGTAAATCTCGCAACAAGCTTTTATATCGTATAAATTGTGTAATGTAATAAAATGACGCATTTGATTGAATTGAAATTTTATTTTCTTCTTTTTAGGGCATTAAATAAAAGCTTTGTTTAAAAATGTTTTTTTACTTTTAATTTATTTTTAACTTTTTAGTCTCAGCATCAGCTCAGCTCCATGTCATAAAAAATATTCTAGGACTAAAGTATTCGTCAAGACGAATCGAACGAGCCCAAATTCGACGGGCTTGCGATGTTTTATGACAGAGTTCCCATGACCGTCTTCCGTCTCCAGCATCAGATCAGCTCCATGTCATAAAAAAATATTCTAGGACCAAAGTATTCGTCAAGACGAATCGAACGAGCCCAAATTCGACGGGCTTGCGATGTTTTATGACAGAGTTCCCATGACCGTCTTCCGTCTCCAGCATCAGATCAGCTCCATGTCATAAAAAAATATTCTAGGACCAAAGTATTCGTCAAGACGAATCGAACGAGCCCAAATTCGACGGGCTTGCGATGTTTTATGACAGAGTTCCCATGACCGTCTTCCGTCTCCAGCATCAGATCAGCTCCATGTCATAAAAAATATTCTAGGACCAAAGTATTCGTCAAGACGAATCGAACGAGCCCAAATTCGACGGGCTTGCGATGTTTTATGACAGAGTTCCCATGACCGTCTTCCGTCTCCATCATCAGATCAGCTTTAAGTCAGAAGTATATTGCATTGTCATCCGACTTATACACGTATGCGAAATTTCAGCTCAATCGGATAACGGGAAGTGGGTCAAATTCAAGCCGACATTTTTGACGCGAACCGTGATACCCACAAACAAACAAACAAACAAACAAACATACATACAGTGCAAGTTTAATAAAAGCTTTTAATAATAAAAAGTGAAAGGCACGCGTCAAATATAATTCTTTGTATAAATAAATGTTTTAAATTGTTACTATTATTTCATCCTTCTTCCTACTATACGAATGAATATTCACATTAAAATTATTTTACCACTCAAAGTCGTTGTCACGTAAAACTTTCGCCCGTATACCGACTTTACAGGCAACCAATTTTTTTTTATTTTTTTTTATTTATTCAGGAAGCCAACAGCATTTATCTTTACAAAAAATGTTAATATAAAGACTTACGAGATAAAGCCAATTATAGGGTTCCATCGATTACATATCGATCATATTTTAGGGATTTGTTAGGGACATCATTATGAACAACTTTTACTATGAAACCCATTTGATCAGATCAACTTTATAATTTCAATTCTGTACCATAGCGCCATACCATTTCTTATTTATACTATGGCCACAAAATGTCAAGCATAGTGGGTACGTTTTATACATGACGTCATCACATAACAATGCAGTTCATCATGGATTTGAAAATGGAACATTTTTAACCGACTTCCCAAAGGAGGAGGTTTACAATTCGTCCGGATGTTTTTTTTTTATGTCTAAACCCCGATAGCGCCTAAACGGAAGGACCGATTTGGAAAATTATTTTTTTGTTTGAAAGGGTTTACCTTCCCATTGGTCCCATTGACACCAGGTCAGGATCTGATGATGGGATCCTGGAGAAATCCAGGGAAATCTTCAAATATTATAGGCAGACCTATAGTGATTTTTGTGTCTTTCATAATAACTCGTGCAAATGCACATGGTAAGCATAATATTGTGATGCGGAACTGCTGATGAAGACCACATATGGCCACCAGATCTGCTCAATACTAGGTACAAATACAATGCGTGGCTGACGGGCAGGCAACGCATAGCCTAAACCGGTGGACTTAGAGCCATGAAACTTTGTACAGGGGTTCCTTAGTAGCGTGGGGTAGCACTGATATGGCATTTGACGAAATTAATTCCCCAAGGGGGGGGGGGGGGATAAGGGGTTACAGTTTGTATTAAACTCAATGTAATCAAATAGGGTTTGTGGAAGTCGATTTTTTCTAAAGTTTACTTTATGTTTCAATTATCTAATTAACCATGCATTGTGTTGGAAAGGCCAACTTTCACGGACTCTGTGGACAGCAGTAAAACCTCTTTACTGAGCTTGGATGATGTAAATTGATTAAAAAGCGATCATACTCACGTGTTTTGCATGCCCTCATGGGTGTTCTCATTGAACTCGCCAGGCATCGTGACTATCGGCTGCGGCGGCAACACTGCAAGGAATAACACACACATACAGTTAAAATTATTTTGATTCTGAATCAGACGAACGTTGGGGAAAACATATATTGATTGGTCCATGAAGCAAACTTCTTACTTTGGACGTATGTTGCTCTGAGCATGTGCTTACAGTTGACTAATGATCTATCTAAGACTATTGCTTGACTATTGCTTAGTAATAAATATTTTACATAAAACAATTATGATTAGTGCCGATCTACCTATCCTCAGATAGTTCAGATCAGATCAGAGCGTTTATCTGTCTGTTTATCTGAGGCAAGTGACATTTTACACGTACATGAAGTGTCTGTTTATCCGTCTCTTGAAAGACCGGACCTAAACCGTATATTTCTCATATTTTAGAAAAAAAACACCTAGTTTAACTTGGACAAAATCTAGCTGAAATACGAACCTTAAAATAAACATTAATCATTTTCTTGGCAATGATTAGGCAACTACATTTCGTTCATTTACTTGACCGACGGACCTCTAGCCATCTAATTAATTTACGGCTCTCACGGTCGCGGCCTATTCTCTTCATTAACTGTTTCGCCGACACATCTTATAAAACAATAGTTCGCCATTGTTCGGTCGTTCGAGCGGTGTGCATCTGAGAGTGAAAGGACCAATTTATCTATCCTCAGATATTGCTGTCAGTTCATCTCAGGTATTTGATATATCACACGTACATTAATTGAACGTTTTATCTGGCTCTTAAAAGACCGGCTCTAAGTAAACTAAAGTTTTTGTACGCCATTACTATCCCCACCGAGGGGAACAGACACAGGCCTTTACTCGGATAAGAGTATCATATTGAGTGCCTAATTTATCCAAATGTACACAAAAGGGGCTGGGCAACTCACTCTGCAGATTAAAGTTGTTGGGCGTTGTCGGCGGCATGGGGTAGACGGGGTAGACGGGCGGCAGGGGGCAGAGGGGCTGCGGGAGGCGGGGGACCATGTACAAGTTGCCATTACTGCCAGCGCCACCCGGCGACGAGACTAGGTGACTTCTGTACCTGGAAGGACAGGCAGACTTGCTATGGACACTATACTACGACTAATTATCTGAGATACCTCGCGTCATACAAGTTACTAGAGACAGGTGTTTGAGTTAAGTGCACTTAACAAACACTAGCCGTTGCGGATATAAGTTAGTTAAACATCGTTGCCCGCGGCTTCATATGCGCTGTGGTTCATACAAACTGATGAATTTCGCTAAATAACTTTTTCGTGCTACCCTTAGCTTGTAAAGAATCTCTGTACAAAAGTAGGACTCTATTGTGATCTGTGTGTGATATGAAATTACATAGTTAAGACCAAAAGAAATTGACATTAATTGTAAACTTGACAAAAAGGGTCTTACTTGACAGACGCATAGACAGACAATGAGGTGATTCTTTAAGGGTTCCTTTCTCTTATTAGTACAGAATCCTAAAATTGGCACAGCCATAATCAATATAAATTATATTCGCCAACATTTATTTATTTATTATTCAAATTCAATTGAATTGACATAATTACTAGCAGATGTTACGACGAATCTTAAAACTCGCCAATCGCTTATAAACATATCACAGAGTCAAGCCTTTTCCTATACGGCAGAGGCACAGCTGTAACCACACACATCAGTAAGTTATTCAATACTCCAATTTGCGTGGTAGGACTAGCGTTGCCATCCGTCCGGGTTTCCCCGGATGTGTCCTGCGGAGCGTCCGGACGGGGAATCATTTGTTGTCGGGGTTTAAAAATTTTGGGCCGCCCGCAAGACAGCAGGTTCAATTTTACACAGCATAGTCAGAATATATATCTAGGTACATCTTCTTATGCAACTGTAATTAGTTTTTCTTTTGTTAGGTACATTTAAAGTGATGATAAATAATGACTAAATTAAATTTTAAAAGGTGATTTTGTCCGGGTTCTGGCTCTTAAATCCGGGGTTTTCACGCGTCTTGTCCTGGTTCCCAAATTTTAGAGATGGCAACCCCAGGTAGGACGCTTGTCCATCGTCGGTAACTACGCCATGTACACTATCGTGTAACCAGGGCTCGGAAACCGGTTAAATTTTCAAACCAGTTTAGGTCAATGACCCCAGATCGAAATGCATTTCGGTTAAGGTTTAGGTAACCGGTATTTTAACCGATTAATTGAGATACCGGTTATTCACACATAACGCTCATTTTACTTCAAATTAAACGGTTAATTGAGAAACCGGTTTTTCATTTATATAGCTCGTCCATTTCAAATTAACCGGTTAATTTCATACGCACATTCTTGGTGAGCGAAATTACCCGGTTAATATGAAATGGAATGAGTGCCATCTCGTACCTAGTACGAAATGAATACGTCAGGCAGCGGCGCGCGGTCTCTCAGTCAGATTGTATCAATCGCGTTGCATGATGGATGTTTGACTGAAAAATTAACCCTTATAACCATATAAATCTTGCCGGAAAATCTATCAGTGACTGATGTTGAGGAAGATACAATTTTGGAAACAGAGTATGGAGGTAAGTTTAATCAGTGCAATTTAAATGATAACCGGCCAAGTGGGAGTCGGACTCGCGCACGAAGGGTTCCGTACCATTATCTATAAAAAACGGCAAAAAATCAAGTTTATTGTATGGGAGCCCCTTTAATAATTATTATGATCTGCGATCCGAAGGGACAGGACCCTATTACTAAGACTTCGCTTTCTGTCTGTCTGTCTGTCTGTCTGTTTGTCTGTCACTAGGCTGTGTCTCATGAACCGTGGTAGCTAGACAGTTGAAATTTTCACAGATGGTGAACTAACGTGATTTTTTTTGCGGTTTTTTAGATAATGGTACGGAACCCTTCGGTGACAGACGGACAGACAGACAGCGGAGGCTTAGTAATAGGGTCCCGTTTGGCACTCTAAAAATATTACAAATATCCGTACGTACTACTGTGTCTTTGTGTTTCCAGATAATGAAGAGTCGCAGTCATTAAGGGTCTTTAGTCGATGGCGCCGGCGTCGAGTTTAGGTTTTTACGTGCTACTCACACATAACTCGGCGCGCTCACGCACACATACACACCGCAACCGTGCCGCACTGAGGGTACTATTGTATGGGTACAGAGCACGCTAAATTAGACCAGAACATTTTCATCACGTGACCAATAAATACAATATGACAATAAGAATGACTGACTGACTGATAGAATGACTTTACATTTCATTCTGCTGTGTTTATAAATTATACCCGTGTATTAAATTGTATGCTCTAATCTCTCTTACGATAAACACATTTACTGTTGGTTATTTTACACTAACTAAACCATAGAATTATCTAAACTAAACAAACTAAAGTCTTAATTTTAACATTTTCGCTCAGAGCGTAGCCCCTTATTCCTAGGTAATAGAACTCAAAACCTATGGAAATGAGTTTGGCGTGGCGTGGCGCTGGCGGCGAACCTTTGAGATGAACCGGTTTCCGTTTTATGTTCAAAATTAACCGGTAATTCCAAACCGGTTTACAAACTAAAGTTACCGGATATTCTAAACCGGTTTATGAACGAAATAAACCAGTTATTGTTAACCGGTTCCGAGCCCTGCATGTAACTATCAAGATACAATTCGCTTGCATGAAGAAAATATCAAAAAGGTGGTTGATTTGGTAATTAAATAAACAACACAAACGAAATAGTAAATTAACCAAATAGTCACAAGCCTCGCCAAGATTCGACTTCGCTTTGCTCCGGCGCCACTCCGGCGCCCCCGAAGCAAAGCGAAGTCTGCAATAACATCGCAACCCTGACAAATAAAATAACAGAAAAATACGCACTTGAAAACAGGCACAAGTACATACGTATGTATGCTCAATCTGCTTTTGCAGTAATAGTATCCGTAACTATCGCTCATCTTGCCCGACTTAGCAACACAATTAAACGCAAGCGCAAAGATATTTGAAACTTTAAAACTGAACTTAACCTCTGGCTGGATTGCGCGTCAATTTGACTTGACTCAGACACAGACAGGATCAGAAAAAGCTCGAAAAGCGCGGGGCGTCAATTTGACTTTTTTTTTTAATGGCTATTTGCAAGCAAGGCCCCTGGCTAAGGCTCTGTGGTTGTAAACAAATTCGGTCCCTTTTCTTGAATCTGCAGCCATTTAAAATGACTAAATATTAAAGCATTTTGGTTGCAATGACAATGCACAAGCCGTCATATGACTCCAGGAAACGTGTACTACTGAACTGAACTTGTTCACAACACAATGGAATGAATGTAGGTATAAAATGCTCTGGTTTTGGGTTTTGCAACCTTTTAATTCAACCAAATAGAAAAGTTCACTATTTGCTCGAAAGTGACGTATCGTAATATACTTTTTAATTTTATTGGACTTTCTAAGCTATCAGCTGTCTGTCACTGTCATTAGTTAAACATAACCACGAATTATTTTGAAATCATGTATCAGTTAATAGAAAAGTTTATTTTATTGTGTTTCTTGGCTAAATTATCGACCATCTATCTCCACCCAATAATCAATTAAGTCTTGTGCGTAAGTGGCTGTAAGTGCCGCGTATGAAACAGGAAAAACCATACGGGATACATATTATTTCAATCGGTGAGTTTAGCCCAGATTTCCAATTGATATCTTCCTGGACCTATTGTGGAAACACGTAAAACCTATAAACTTTATAAATCATCCATGGTTTCCTACGCTGGAGTTATCTATCTCGTCCTTTTATCAAATTTCTGAAATGTTTTTATTCCAAAGTATTGTCGATAGTGATGGGAACAAGATGACATCGATTTTATTCCAGTCAATTCATGGACTTCAGAGTTGTCTTTAGATACATGGTCATACTACATACGACTTCTCAGATGTTGTACTAAATTATCTTGTATCATCTTGACTACAGGTTCCAACCTCGAGATAAAGTTCAAAACCTATGAAAAAAGCAGAACAAAAGATTGTTGTGGACACTGAAGTGTTCCGGAAAACACAATGAGACATTGAGTAAGACGCAGCTGAATGTGGATTAAATTAAATAAACTTTACGTATACGAAATTAATCATACTTTTATTTTCAATACAACTTAAAGTTTGGCAGAAAATGAAGATTTTTGGCAATATTTGCTGACTACTAAGATTTCATCAAATACTTCCTTGTTAATTTTTCAGCAATATCTTCATAATCTTAAATATGCTGATGATAAATAAAGTACTGTAGGTACCTGACATACCTACATAGCTGCCCCCTTTTTCGCTAACTCACCACCGCACTCAGAGAGATTTAATCAACCATTAAGTCAGTACCAAATTTGAATTTACATACAAAATCCTTTACTTAGTAATCCTTAATGAATCATTAACTGACTCTGGGTACGGCGGTCAGTGATGATCACTCAATAATGATCCGTAAAAATTAAGAAGCTAAGTGTCCTTCGATTATTGTGTAACCAAGGATATCAAAATAAGTCGGATAATATTACCAGACTTTTTTTATTTCTGTCGCATTTATTACTCAGGACACACTAACTACTCATATAAGTGAAATCTTTCGATTTTACACTTTCTGGCTAGGATCATGATCATGGCTAGGAAGTGTTTTTGTGAGATATTTCAGCCCCCCTGTACAAACAAATTCTGAAATTTCGGTCACATTTATTACTAACAACATACTAAAACATCTGCATACTCAAAATATCTCTAAAACATACTTTCTGGCTAGGATCATGTACTCGCGGATTTACGCGAAATTACCGTTTCGAGTTTGCTTGGAAATTGTTCAACCGATTTTACCCGATCAGCTAATTGATTAGTGATAATCATAGCTAAGGAATGCTTCTTGAATGCTATGACAAATAACTACCCTCTTCCAAAAAAAATAATTAAATCCAAATAGGATACTTCAGAAACGTGTTAATCATACTACAATACTTTATTGACCTTATGATTAACAACAGATAAAACCATCAACTGTCCAACCTACAAATATAGTCGTAATTTTAATCATTGGATAGGTCTATAGGGCTTAAATAGGTCAGCAAGGCGCATGGCGACTTTTTGCACTGCGCAATCAAGCTGCAAAAGCGGGCGGCACCGCGCATTCCACTGGATAATAAAGGTGCAGTAATCGGCTACAAAAATGGAAGAAATTCCGCTACATAATGTTTTCTGTCACTCACTTCACTAGCTAAATGATGGTACAACAATATTCCTCCCCAAACCCCTAATGCATTCGCCTCAGATTACTGATCATTGCATCATCACTTATAGGCATGTAATTTGTCATTGGATCTGACTAAGTTCGTATAGCACAGGTATAAGCAATAAAATATGCGACGCAAACGAAAATATATAAGTAGGTCTCGGGGAGAAGGTAACATGGTTTGAAAAGTGACTTGTGTGGTTTGTACCAACTTGATACATATGTATTAAATCAACATTGTTCATGTTCATATCTCGTGAGAATAGTGATGACTACGGTACGGATACAAAAATGGCTTCTTTATTACTCGTACAGGAGTACTACACGAATCAAGAAGAAACTTTTCTTTAACAGTAAATGCTCAGATACACCAAGGACAAATTGTTTGGATTAATCTGAGCAATAATTTCATGCGGAAGGTCCAATAAATGAATTAAAAAATAAACATTTTAATAAGTTATGTTTGTGCTACTTATTAATTAACAACCAACATGCTTGTAAATAAAATTCGCTGATTTAAAATGAATCATGTATTGTTGAACTTTCGCTTATTAGTATTTGCATCAAATAACACACACACACACACACACACAATAACATCCCCAATAATAACATTGATTAAGTATACATAAACAAAATGAAAAGAGTCAATGTCGTGGAAGGCGTTGCAGCGTGATGGAATAGAAAGTAAGTCTTAAGCGGCCTACACACGATATGATACCGGTGGCGATCTAAAAGGTGATAAACTGGAGCCGCCTCCTGTGTGCGCTTGGAGTGGTGTACTGACACAGCAGGCGGCTCCAGTTTATCACCTTTTTACACCCTAGATCGCCACCGATATTGTCGTGTGTAGGCCGCTTTACCGCGCATTCCCAGCACAACGACACGATTAATTTATTCGTGTCGTTGTAGTTAAAACGCGAGCGGAATTTTCTTCGCCAGTCTTCGTAAAGATGAGGCAACAAACTGGCGTGTAATAAGTATATTTAGTACAATATCCACAGAAATAAAGACAGACTGACTGAAAAACATCGTGAGGAAACCTTCATTACCTCATGGCAGGCATAGTCATAACCGCTGTGCCACAGAGGTCGTCATATATAGTTGCGAACCCACTGGCCCTGGATCTGCTGAACACAGAGGGCAAAGTTTTAAGCTTTTTGCTTAGAGGAATGAACGAGGCTGCATCACTAGACGAAACCTCTACATGTTATGAAAGACAGATCATCTGATACAGCTAATGATCTGCTTACAGTGATCGAGAAAAGAATGTTCTCCTCGACCTCGACTAGACTCTACCTCTCGAGCTCCTCCTCCGAGTGCGCGAAGGTGCACGCGTTGCCGCGCGGGCAGTAGGCTCGCGCGGCGGCGTCGCGGCACATCGACACCTTATACTTGCCGTGCGTCGGCGTGCTGCCGCTGGGCGACGTCTGGCCTGGGGGAGGACATTCCAGTTACTACAGAGTCTTGGCCCATTGGCCTCGTCCAGAGTGAACCGCGGGGACTAGCGCGGCGGAGGGGCCGCACTTTAGCCTCACCCGCAGTCACTTCGGTAGTGCGCAAGCGGCGTATTCGTGTGTTCGATATTTCGCGCCCATAGGCACCACGCAAGCCACTCATTCTGGATGAGCACAATGACTTTAACAACGACGCACTGCCTAAACTGTTGGTTCTTGAGACATGAGTGGAGCTAGTTTTATGTACCGTCATCAACAGCATTACCTAACGTCTCAGCGACAGCAATACCTACCGTCGGCGACAGCATTATCTAACGTCATCAACAGCATTACCTACCGTCCGCGACAGCAATACCTACCGTCATCAACAGCATCACCCACAGTCATCAACAGCATTACCTACCGTCAGCGACAGCAATACCTACCGTCAGCGACAGCATTACCTACCGTCAGCGACAGCATTACCTAACGTCATCAACAGCATTACCTAACGTCATCAACAACCTTATCTACCGTCAGCAACAGCATCACCCACCGTCAGCGTCGATACGTACTGTTGGCGGGGTCGGGCACGCGGTCGGGCGCGAGCCGCTGGTTTTGGTTGGCGTCGCGCGAGCTGGCCTGCTGCTGCAGGAAGTGCACCAGCCCGGAGACCACCTCCAGCAGTGACGTCAGCGCGTCGCCGAGCGCGCTCCACGAGGGACTGTTGGCATCTGCAACAATTCACCAAGTTGAAAATTTAAATAATTCACCAAGTTGAAAACTTAAATAATTCACCAAGTTGAAAACTTAAAAAAAAACCGACTTCATGATCTTTATTTACCTACCCCCAGTTTCTGAGACGCTGACCACAGGTCACGATTAACTAATCGGTGGTTAATTCAAAATGGCGGCACACGATTAGCTGATGGCGGCACGTGATTGGCTGAAATCAGTTAATCGCTCTGTTAGCTAATCGCAACCTTTGATCAGCGCTCAGAAACCGGGAGATAGTCCTGTCCGCGTAGAGTGCGAATAACGTCTAACAATTCACAATATTACACAAAATAAACACACCACATAGTCGCAGAAAGGCAAAAATATGTCATTTTGGATACCTGGATGACAGTGTTTTCTATGTAGAAACCTAAGTACTGGTAGACGTGTGACACTCCGCTCTTTACCTGCAAAGCCACAAGTAGATCCGCGGCCCCGCTGCACGGCCCGACTCAGTGGGTTGCCGAGCGCCGCCCGGGTTGCACGTGCCGTTCTATCTAGTAGTATCTAGTAGTTACTTACTAAAATGAAGGCGAAGAAATACTGCATGCTTCGTTTGATGATGTTTCGTCACTGCACAGATGAATAAAGGTCACTGTCCTACTGACTGTCGATAGGATTTCTGGCCATTATGTAAAAGGTTAGGTAGGTACCTATACTACCTGTATTAAATGTTATTCACAAATCTAGAATAATAATAGTAAGTGGTTCGTAGTTAGTAGTTAAGTGAATATCCAGTTTTATTTGTCACAAGAGACAACCCTTAGTTTCACGGGCCGCTTCAGACGAGGATAGAGTTACGCGACAGAAAGAGAGGCAACTTTTAGGCAAGTAATCGAAGTGCGGGCGCCGCGCTACACAGCATGAATTGTACTTTGTTGCGTTGTAGCAAGGGTCGCTTTTTAGTTGAACGATTATGTACCGTGTCCAATCTGTTCCTAACTCTTTATTAATCTGTGGTACTGAACCGATTCTTGATTTTCAAAAAATGGGACCAACCTGAAGGTCCATTCTTTCATATAAAAAAATATTTGAAATCGCTTCATAAATAATACCAATTTCGAGGTAACACACATTAAAATAACCGGCCAAGTGCGAGTCGGACTCGCGCACGAAGGGTTCCGTGCCATTATCTATAAAAAACCGCAAAAAAAAATGTTTGGGAGCCCCCCTAAATATTAATTTAATTTTAATTTAATTATTTATTTTTAAAGTAAATAATATACTCAATATATTGTGAACATTTTAAGCGTCTACCTGCTACCATTATCAATATTGAGCAAAAATGAGCAAAAAAATCACGTTTGTTGTATGGGAGCCCCCCTTAATATTAAATTTCTTTTGATTTTTAGTATTTGTTGTTATAGCGGCAACAGAAATACATCATCTGTGAAAATTTCAACTGTCTAGCTACCACGGTTCATGAGATACAGCCTGGTGACAGACGGACGGACGGACGGACGGACGGACGGACGGACGGACGGACGGACAGACGGACAGCGAAGTCTCAGTAATAGGGTCCCGTTTGGCACCCTTCGGGTACGGAACCCTAAAAATGAAAAAAACATAACACAACCAAATGACCACCTCCTTTTTTGAAGTCTGTTAACAATAATTGAAACAAAAAGTAAACTTTAGAAAAAACCGACTTCCACAAACCCTATTTGATTAGATTGAGTTTAATACAAACTGTAACCCCTGATCCCCCCCCCTTGGGGACTTAATTTTGTCAAATCTCATCTTAGTGTTACCCCACGCTACTAAGGAACCTGTATACAAAGTTTCATGACTCTAGGTCCACCGGTTTAGGCTATGCGTTGCCAGCCCATCAGCCACGCATTGTATTTGTACCTAGTATTGAGCAGATCTGGTGGCCATATGTGGTCTTCATCAGCAGTTTCACATCACAATATTATGCTTACCATGTGCATTTGCACGAGTTATTATGAAAAACACAAAAATCACTATAGGTCTGCCTATAATATTTGAAGAGTTCCCTCGATTTCTCCAGGATCCCATCATCAGATCCTGACATGGTGTCAATGGGAAGGTAAACCCTTTCAAACAAAAAAATAATTTTGCAAATCGGTCCATCCGTTTAGGCGCTATCGGGGCACATACTTACATAAAAAAAAAACAAACATCCGGACGAATTGTAAACCTCCTCCTTTGGGAAGTCGGTTAAAAAAGGAAGTTAAAACTCTTGCTCCAAAACAACAACAGAATGGCTCAATTTGAACACCTCCGACATATTCCGAGTCATAACATAAATAGTCATCATTACCGAAGAAGAGGTAAGCTCGCCTTTGTAAGGATGTCGTCTGGAAGTCTGAGATAATGAGATTGGTGACGACGCCTTATGGACCTGGTATTGATTTTTGCCAGTACCCCAGACTGTAGCTTCCTGAGAGCTATGAGCCGACGTATGTGTTAGCGCTGTCTTAAGTTAAGTTAAGGGTGGTGTGAGTACACCACTCCAAGTGCACACAGCAGGCGGCTCCAGTTTATCACCTTTTTACACCCTAGATCGCCACCGATATCATGTCGTGTGTAGCCCGCTTTAACAGTCTATCGGTAATTTCATACGATGACGTAAGCGACGGCGATAAGTATTGTGAGCGACGGAACTATCATCAGCACCAGCTGCGCGGGGTCGCCGGAGCGCTACAGTGCTATGAACAGCTCCCGCACGGACTGTCAACACTGGAGACAGAGCCGTCAACATGTAGCCCACTAACCGGGAGTGGCGTCGATGCCCGCCAGCCGGTCGAGGTGCGCGCTCATCAGCACCAGCTGCGCGGGGTCGCCGGAGCGCTGCAGTGCTATGAACAGCTCCCGCACGGACTGTCAACACTGGAGACAGAGCCGTCAACATGTAGCCCACTAACCGGGAGTGGCGTCGATGCCCGCCAGCCGGGTTAGGTGCGCGCTCATCAGCACCAGCTGCGCGGGGTCGCCGGAGCGCTGCAGTGCTATGAACAGCTCCCGCACGGACTGTCAACACTGGAGACAGAGCCGTCAACATGTAGCCCACTAACCGGGAGTGGCGTCGATGCCCGCCAGCCGGTCGAGGTGCGCGCTCATCAGCACCAGCTGCGCGGGGTCGCCGGAGCGCTGCAGTGCTATGAACAGCTCCTGCACGGACTGCGCGAACGACTGCGGCGTTTGCAGCTTGTCGATGATGCTCTGCATGTGTGATTTGTGGGCGGTGTCGCCGTAGAGGAGGGCGCTCCATTGGTCTGGCGCTGTGGATGGGAGGTAAGGTTTTTAAACGAGCGATTAAAAGTCAAAAACACAAATACTAAATCACCGAACTGTCAAAAACCGCTCCAGACAGCGAATGTAGTCAGAGATATAATGCTACTTGTTTGTACTGTCTGTCTGTCTGTCTGTCACCAACTGTATCTCATGAACCGTGATAGCTAGACAGTTGAAATTTTCATAGATGATGTATTTCTTTTGCCGTTACAACAACAAACAATACTAAACAACAAATACTAAAAAACAAAAGAATTTAATATTAAGGGGGGCTGCCATACAACAAACCTGATTTTATTGCTCATTTTTGCTCGATATTGGTAGCAGATAAACGCTTAAAATGTTCACAATATATTGAGTATATTATTTACTTAAAAAATAAATAATTAAATTAAAATTAAATTAATATTTAGGGGGGGCTCCCATACAACATGTTTTAATTATTTTGCGATTTTTTATAGATAATGGTACGGAACCCTTCGTGCGCGAGTCCGACTCGCACTTGGCCGGTTATTCTTTTATGGTTTGTGAAAATTTCCACCACCACAAACCCAGTTGCTAATTTTAGCGTTACCAGGCGCCTTAAGTGAATCCCGCTTTTACTACTTGCATACTTTTAGGCGCAGGCGTAGCACATGGGTAGTACTTATAAGCGGAATAGTTGCGTACACGCACCTATCCTGAGCCCGGCCTCGGTGGCAATCTGCACAATCTGCGCGTCGTGTTCCCGCCGCAGCGACTCGTAGGTCCGGAACTCTTCTTTGAGCTGCATCAGCGATGAGTCACTCTGCCTCTTCGATACCTGTTGGACAAGGAATAGCCAATCATACCATTGTAGACATACATTGTATTGACATTTTCTTGAAACTTTCTTAGCATTATTACGACATTATAAATCCGATTTCTTCGTTTTAGCTTTGGTCAAAAACAGCAAAAAAATTAATGGTCACGTAGTATGGGTACGTTCCCTAAAGTAGGTACCACTTTTCGTCGTGATAATTATTTGGTATGCAAACCAATAACTTTGGGTTGCTGCAATATACAGTGTGTAACAGAAAGGGGTGTACTAGCCGAAAGATGGTTGTTAGGGACATCATTCTGAACAACTTTCACTATGGGACCGATTTTATTTTCATTAACTCAGTACATTTCGGGCCTAGCGATCAGCTCTGTATAGTGGAGTGAAAAATAAAGTTGCTCTGGTCGGTCCATTAACTTTATTTTTCACTCCACCGTACAGAGCTGCCGAAATGTACTGAATTAAGAAAAATAAAATTGCTCTGATCAGATCGGTCCCATAGAGAAAGTTGTTCAGAATTATGTCCCTAACAACCCTCTTTCGGCTTGTACACCCCTTTCTGTTACACTCTGTATATTAGATTCATCAAATATCATTATCAAATCCCTACTTTCTTTTCTACACGCTGGAATCGAACAAAAAACAAACACGTGTACGCAAACTCTTCTACGTCTGGCAATACTGCCACAGACAGATTGCCAGGCCAGGTTGACATATT